>CM059427.1:79067281-79124781 GCA_030390025.1 Squalus acanthias
GCGAGAGAGAGAGAGCGAGAGAGAGACAGCGAGAGAGAGACAGCGAGAGAGAGAGAGACAGCGAGAGAGAGACAGCGAGAGAGAGACAGCGAGAGAGAGACAGCGAGAGAGAGACAGCGAGAGAGAGACAGCGAGAGAGAGACAGCGAGAGAGAGACAGCGAGAGAGAGACAGCGAGAGAGAGACAGCGAGAGAGAGACAGCGAGAGAGAGACAGCGAGAGAGAGACAGCGAGAGAGAGACAGCGAGAGAGAGACAGCGAGAGAGAGACAGCGAGAGAGAGACAGCGAGAGAGAGAGACAGCGAGAGAGAGACAGCGAGAGAGAGACAGCGAGAGAGAGACAGCCAGAGAGAGACAGCGAGAGAGAGACAGCGAGAGAGAGACAGCGAGAGAGAGACAGCGAGAGAGAGACAGCGAGAGAGAGACAGAGAGAGAAAGGAGTGAGAGTAGGAGATGGGAAAGGAAGAAGGAGAAAAAAATCTTCTGGTCCTGCCTGTTCTTTGGCGCATTTTGATATTCATCTAAATGAGTAGGATCGGCTCACGATCCTGCTATTGGTCACCAGAATCCAGAGGTTAAAAGGTCATAGGTTATCATCGTACCCTGCGGATTAACCCCACAGAGTACAATGTAAGGGGACTGGACTGGGTCGGCAGAGGGCCTGTACTTACTGGCTTTATCGGCCACCTCAGCGACGGTCAGATTTTGGTTGTTGTGTCTCAGTCTGAATGTTAGGGCTGGTCCAATGACACTGAAAGAAAGAAAGACAGACGTGCATTTATATCGCACCTTTCACGACCTCAGGACGTCCCAAAGTGCTTTACAGCTAATGAAATACTTTAAAAAAATGTTGTAATGTAGGAAACGCGGCAGCCAATTTGCGCACAGCAAGCTCCCACAAACAGCAATGTGATAATGACCAGATTATCTGTTTTAGTGATGTTCATTGAGGGATACATATTGGCCAGGACACCGGGGAGAACTCCCCTGCTCTTCTTCGAATAGTGCCATGGGATCTTTTACATCCACCTTAGAGGGCAGACGAGGCCTCGGTTTAACCTCGGTAAATCTGAAAGACGGCTCCTCCGACAGTGCAGCACTCCTTCAGTACTGCCAGACGACAGTGCAGCACTCCCTCAGTACTGACCCTCCGACAGTGCGGCGCTCCCTCAGTACTGACCCTCCGACAGTGCAGCGCTCCCTCAGTAAAGCTCCTCCAACAGTGCAGCGCTCCCTCAGTACTTCCCCCCGACAGTGCAGCGCTCCCTCAGTACAGCTCCTCCAACAGTGCAGCGCTCCCTCAGTACTTCCCCATCCCCAGTGCAGAGCTCCCTCAGTACTGCCCCTCATACAGTGCAGCGCTCCCTCAGTATTGCCCCTCCAACAGTGCGGCGCTCCCTCAGTACTGACCCTCCGACGGTGCAGCGCTCCCTCAGTACTGACCCTCCGACAGTGCAGCACTCCCTCAGTACTGCCCCTCCGACAGTGCAGCGCTCCCTCGGTACTGCCCCTCCGACGGTGCAGTGCTCCCTCAGTACTGACCCTCCGACGGTGCGGCGCTCCCTCAGTACTGTACTGGGAGTGTCAGCCTGGATCTTGTGCTCAAGTCTCTGGAGTGGGACTCGAACCCACGACCTCCTGACTCAGAGGCGAGGGCGCTGCCCACCTGAGCCACCATGGCGAGAAAGGTGGCGGGTGGTCAGTGCAAATCAGGCAAAGCCCTGCCACAGCAACAACAAAACAATCACCACACATACCTGCTGCATTCACACACTCACACACACTAATCTTTCAAGGTGGCAGGGCAAGTAGATCAAATCTGTTTAAAAAAAAAAAGCATATGGGATCCTTGTCTTTATAAATCGCATACAAAAGCAAGGAAGTTATACTAAACCTTTTTTTAATCACTGGTTAGGCCTCAGCTGGAGTATTGTGTCCAATTCTGGGCACCGCACTTTAGGAAGGATGTCAAGGCCTTGGAGAGGGTGCAGAGCAGATTTACTAGAATGGTCCCAGGGATGAGGGAATTCAGATACGTGGAGAGACTGGAGAAGCTGGGATTGTTCTCCTTAGAGAATGTTAAGGGGAGATTTAATAGAGGTGTTCAAAATTATGAGGGTTCAAAATTTGATAGAGTAAATAAGGAGAAACTGTTTCCAGTGGCAGAAGGGTCGGTAACCAGAGGACACAGATTTAAGGTGATTGGCAAAAGAACCAGAGGGAGATGAGGATTTAAAAAAAAAACGCAGCGAGTTGTTGTGATCTGGAATGCGCTGCCTGAAAGGGCGGTGGAAGCAGATTCAATAGTAACTTTCAAAAGGGAATTGGATAAACATTTGAAGGGAAGAAATGCAGGGCTATGGGGAAAGAGCTGGGGGAGTGGGACTAATTGGAGAGCTCTTTCAAAGAGCCAGCACAGGCATGATGGGCCGAATGACCTCCTTCTGTGCTGTATTATTCTACGATTCCACCCTTCCTCCACCGTCACTGTGTTGAAATGAAAATCCATGGCACTTCATAGACCAGGTGCAGCAGAAAGGGAGGGAGGGAAACTGGTGAGTGGCAGCTTGCCTCAAGGTCAGAAGTTTGTTGGGTTGAAGCCTCACTCCCGGTAACCTGAAGGCTAAGACTTCAGTGCAATACTGAGGGACTGCTGCATTGTCGGAGAGCTGCTGTCCTTCAGGTGAAGCCATAAACTGAGGGCCCCGTCTCCCTCTTCTGACGTCCCAAGGCACTTGACAGGAGTGTAATCAAACAAAATTTGACACCGAGCTACATAAGGAGATATTAGGGCAGGTGACCAAAAGCTTGGTTAAAGGGGTAGGTTTTAAGGAGCGTCTTAAAAGAGGAGAGAGAGGCGGAGAGGTTTAGGGAGGGAATTCCAGAGCTTAGGGCCCAGGCAGCTGAAGGCACGGCCGTCAATGGTTGAGTGATTATAATCGGGGATGCTCAGGAGGGCAGAATTAGAATAGCGCAGGTATCTGAGGGTTGTGGGGCTGGAGGAGATTACAGAGATAGGGAGGGGGCGAGGCCATGAAGGGATTTGAAAACAAGGATGAGAATTTTGAAATCGAGGCGTTGCTTAACTGGGAGCCAATGTAGGTCAGCGAGCACAGGGGTGATGGGCGAACGGGACTTGGTGCGAGTTAGGACACGGGCAGCAGAGTTTTGGATGACCTTAAGTTTACATAGGGTAGAATGTGGGAGGCCAGCCAGGAGTGCGTTGGAATAGTCAAGTCTAGAGGTAACAAAGGCACGGATGGATTCAAGACTGAGATCGATAGATTTTTGGTTGCTAAGGAAATCAAGGGATATGAGGATAGGGCATGAAAGTGAAGCTGATGTAGAAGATCAGCCATGATCTTATTGAATGGCGGAGCAGGCTCGAGGGGGCTACATGGCCTCCTCCTGCTCCTATTTCTTACGTTCTTACCTTATGACATTCAAAAGGATATGGAGGCTGGGTAGACAATTGGAGCTTTCAAGACTGAGATGACTAAGTTTTTGTTGGGGAGGTTGACGTACAGCCATGATATAATTGTGAGAAGTCGCACAACACCTAGGTTGTAGTCCAACAGCTTTATTTGAAATCACAAGCTTTCGGAGCGCTGCTCCTTCGTCAGGTGAAGTGAAGAAATACATATGGGCACAGCATAAATAGTCAGAGAACACTGCCAGATGACTACAGTTAATCTTTCTAACTGCCCTTTATCACACCTCGGCAGAGAGACAATCACGGCAATCAAAGGTGTGGATGGTGTCCAACCAGGTCAGTCAGGAAGACATTACATCAAAGACGATAGCAAAATACAACAAAGACAATGAGGTGGGGTCACAATGGGTCAAATGTAGCAGCTGCTGGAGTCTGTATGGAAAAATTTTTTTTTTTTTTTTAAACTTTTTTTGCTGGAAATTACAGCATCTGTGTAGAGAGAACAAGCCAGCGACGACTCGAGTCTGGATGACTCTCCGTCAGGTGGGGTTACATGTAGCGTGACATCTTCAGCCTCCGATCTTCGGGTAAGCGTTCTCCAAGGCGGCCTTCGAGACACACGACAACGCAAAATCATCGAGCAGAAACTGATAGCCAAGTTCCGCACTCATGAGGACGGCCTCAACCGGGATCTTGGGTTCATGTCACGCTACATGTAACCCCACCTGACATAGAGTCATCCAGACTCGAGTTGTCGCTGGCTTGTTCTCTCTACACAGATGCTGTAATTTCCAGCAAAAAAAGTAAAAAAAAAATTTTGTTTTCCATACAGACTCCAGCAGCTGCTACATTTGACCCCTTGTGACCCCACCTCATTGTCTTTGTTGTATTTTGCTATCGTCTTTGATGAAATGTTTTCCTGACTGACCTGGTTGGACACCATCCACACCTTTGATTGCCGTGATTGTCTCTCTGCCGAGGTGTGATAAAGGGCAGTTAGAAAGATTAACTGTAGTCGTCTGGCATTGTTCTCTGACTATTTATGCTGTGCCCATATGTATTTCTTCACTTCACCTGACGAAGGAGCAGCGCTCCGAAAGCTTGTGATTTCAAATAAAGCTGTTGGACTATAACCTAGGTGTTATGCGACTTCTCACTTTTGTCCACCCCAGTCCAACACCGGCATCTCCGCATCATGATATAATTGAATGGTGGAACAGGCTCGAGGGGCCTAATGGCTCCTCCTGTTCCTATGAAACAAGAAGCTTGCCTAAGCTGGCGAGGCCAGTGACGTACAAATCAACTCTAAGTTTTTTTTTAGTTGTTTTATGGGATCTGGGCGTCGCTGGCAAGGCCGGCATTTATTGCCCATCCCTAATTGCCCTTGAGAAGGTGGTGGTGAGCCGCCTTCTTGAACCGCTGCAGTCCGTGTGGTGAAGGTACTCCCACAGTGCTGTTAGGGAGGGAGTTCCAGGATTTTGACCCAGCGACGATGAAGGATCGGCGATATATTTCCAAGTCGAGATGGTGTGTGACTTGGAGGGGAACTTGGAGGTGGTGGTGTTCCCATGCGCCTGCTGCCGTTGTCTTTCTAGGTGGAAGAGGTCGTGGGTTTGGGAGGTGCTGCCGAAGAAGCCTTGGCGAGTTGCTGCAGTGCATCTTGTAGATGGTACACACTGCAGCCACGGTACGCCGGTGGTGGAGGGAGTGAATGTTTAAGGTGGTGGATGGGGTGCCAAGTATCGAGAAGGGAAGAGGCTGGGGAATATTGCATGTCACGGCATCGTCAGAATGCAGTGGGAGGGGAATAAGACCCATTTAATTTCCAATGCCTGTTCCCTGTTACAGCCAGTTTCCCTGGTAACGTCTGCCACCTAATGGTGGAGGGGAGTACTGCAACAATGGGTTAGTTCTTAAGACTGGATCAGAAACCTCTGCTTCAACATGGCTCCATAGTTCTCAAGTAAAATCATTGTTTCCTTTTCCGAAAACTACTTTGCAACGTCTCCTCACCGACTTATCCCTCTCATCACGTCTCAGTGCATGGCAGTCATATCATTATCGTTAATATATTTAACAACTTGCATTTGTATAGCGCCTTTAACATAGTAAAATGTCCCAAAGCGCTTCACATGAACGATCATCAGACAAAATGTGACTCCGAGCTGCACAAGGAGACATTAGGGCAGGCGACCGAAGAGGTAGGTTTTAAGAAGTGTCTTAAAAAGGAGAGGCGGAGAGGTTTCGGGAGGGAATGCCGGATCTTCGGGCCTCAGCAGCTGAAGGCACAGCCACCAATGGAGGGGTGATGGAAATCAGGGATGTGCAAGAGTCCAGAATTGGAGGAGCGCAGAGATCTCGGAGGGTTGTAGGACTGGATGAGGTTACAGAGATAGGGAGGGGGCGAGGCCATGGAGTCTCTCTTTTGCAATGTTGGACCAAGTGTTTCTGTCAAACATTTAAAACTGTGGCATATACCAATGCACTCTGCTTTAAAATTGTTCCTGCGCTCCGTGACATATATGCACGTTTCCTAGGGCTGGAGGAGGTTAGAGAGGTCAGGAGGGGAAACTCTCGTTTGATGTGGCTGAATGGGTGATCTGGTGCCTGGGCACAGTTTCTGATCTTCGCCGCTCCCATTCTCATTCATAAGAACATAAGAAATAGGAGCAGGAGTAGGCCATTCGGCCCCTCGAGCCTGCTCCGCCATTCAATAAGATCATGGTTGATCTTCTACCTCAACTCCACTTTCCTGAACTATCCCCCGATTTCCAAAAATTCATAACTCATTCCCACTGCCACTTGCCTGATGTTGATGAAACTGACTGTTGCGAGATGCATCTGGTGAGCCAAGGACTCCAGTAACTTAATCCCGTCAGAGAGAGTCAAGGGCCTGCTCAGCGGACAGAGAGAGAGAGAGAGAGAGAGAGAGAGAAACACGGTGAACTCAGGGCAGGCACGGCAATCACAACACAAATTGGTGGAGGTCCGACACTTGACATTACACTGCTATTGTATAGGGTTAGGCCGTTTCTTTAGTCAAAACGCTGTTTACCGATGTGTTTACATGTTTTACCAATTTCACTAGGGTTGCCAACTCTGGTTGGATGTATTCCTGGCGGTTTCATCACGTGACCTCCTAACTCCAACTGCCCCGCCCCCCACACTCCCGCCATTGGTCGTCCGGCATGTCAATCATCGTCCTGCTCCGCCCACATTCACGCCATTGGCCACCCGGCATGTCAATCATCGTGCTGCCCTGCCCACATTCACGCCATTCATCGCCTGACATGTCAATGATCGCGTTGCCCCACCTTCCTGCGGCCAATCGGAAAGCAAACAAGACTCTTCATTAACCAATTGCATGAATCTTGACCATCTGCCAAACAGCCTTTTTCCCCACTGCCAACATTTTTCCAACTAATAAACGAAAGTGTTAAAAGAAAATGGAAAAAAAACCCACAATTTTTATTAACCCCCCCACCCCACCCTAGGGTTTTTGCTCAGGGCAGTGTCCTGGAGATTAATCTTCAATTCCTGGAGGCTCCAGGGCAATCCTGGAGGGTTGGCAACCCGAAATGTCACACTGCATGATTTAAACCCAACGTATTAATCAAAGATCTGACATTTATTTAGTGCCTTCAACGTCCTTTCCTTTTACTGTTGTTATGTAGGCAAATGCAGTCACTAATTTACACACAGCAAGCTCCCACAAACTTGTTTCAAGATGAATGACCGGTTGATCCGTTTTTTTGGTGGTGGTGGCACCGGGATGAATGTTAGCCAGAATTGTGGGAGAACTCCCCCTGCTCCTCTTCGAATAATGGCGTGGGATCGTTTACGTCCACCTGAGAGGGCAGATTCGGTTTAACGTCTCATCCGAAAGACGGCACACCTCCGACAGTGCAGCGCTCCCTCAGCACTGCCCTGGGAGTGTCAGCCTGGATTATGTGCTCAAGTCTCTGGAGTGGGTCTGCCCTCTCGAGTGGACATACAAGATCCCACAGCACTATTTCGAAGAGGAGCAGGGGAGTTCACCCCTGGGCCAATATTTATCCTTCAACCAACCAACATCACTGTGGCCCCTAGAATGGCGGCATTTTTTTCCTCATGGCAAGTCATCAGTTGAGTGACCCGGGAGCTGCCCCGCTCTGGGTTTACAGGGCAGTACCGAGAACACAACCAACTCCAGGACAAGTCACAAGCAGGTCCTGTCACATAGGCTCCGAGTGCAAGCGGAGACTGAAGACGGGGCAGGGAATCAGCTCATTAATTCCTCCTAGATAAACATGGCTCTTACTTCTTGTTGGTAACGATGTAGGCGTACTCCTCCTTGTGTGGTGAAGCCGCGCTGGTTGGAGCCCTCTCTGGCTCGAGTCCATCCGTGTGTTTGAGCGGCCGCTCAGGGGGCAGGTCGATGTCCTGCAGGACGTGGCCGAGCTCCTCCCGGGTCTCGTCCAGCTCCGCAGCCGCCGCCTGGACCCTCCGCCCGCTCGCTGCCTCGCTCGGCCCAGCGCCTGCGACGATGGCGGCCACCACCTTCTCGCCGTCCCTTCCCCCTGCTTTTGAGGCTCCGGGAGGACTGGGCGGGAGGGCGTTGTCGGAGTCCGGGATCTGGGATTCGCTGCTCTCCCTCGATTCCATTTCCTGCCAGTGCCGCATGGTCCCTTCCATCATGGAGGCCTGTAAAGACACAAGACGTTTTCTCAGCACCGGCACTTCAATATTGGAATCCACTGCGTTCCTCACAAGCCAGGCTCCATCTCATCTTAACCAAATCCACCCCCACCTCCCCCCACCCAAAATCGTCCTGAGAATGTACAATTTTCTTACAGGGATCAAGACATCACTGTATGTTGAAGTTGAGGAAAAATCTCTTCCCATCTCCCATTTTATTCTCTGTTCAACAACAACTTGTATTTATATAGCGCCTTTAACGTAGTAAAACATCCCAAGGCGCTTCACAGGAGCGATTATTAGACAAAATTTGATACCGAGCCACATAAGGAGAAATTAGGACAGCTTGGTCAAAGATATGGGTTTTAAGGAGCGTCTTAAAAAGGAGGAGAGAGAAGATGGAGAAGTTTAGGGAAGGAATTCCAGAGCTTGGGGCCCAGGCAGTTGAAGGCACGGCCGCCAAGGGTGAAACGATGGAATTCGGGGATGTGCATGTGATCTAATTGAATGGCAGAACAGCATCCAGGGGCTGAAAGGCCTCTACTCCTGTTCCTACGATAACGGATCACAACAGGACCCACTGGAGGACCTCTGACCTTCCTGGTTTGTGGGGGTTCAGTACCACACCGGGCGGTGTGCATTCCTTCACTCAGCCATCAGAGGGGAAACAGGCACCCACCCCGACGATATCAAGGGGTCCGTATACTGGTACGGCATTTGTCATTTACAAATCTCACCTTCTTCCGGACCAGACTGTCCGTCTCCATCGGAGCTGGAAGAGAAAGAAGCAGCCATTAATCCCGTTAGTGCAACATCAGACGGGAATTACCCACAACGGGTTAAAAGAACGAACGAACTTGCATTTATATAGCGCCTTCAGGACGTCCCAAAGCGCTACACAGCCAATTAAGTACTTTTGAAGTGTTGGAATAAGGTAACGCGGCAGCCAATTTGCGCACAGCAAGATCCCATAAACAGAAAGGTGATAATTTTTGGTTGAGGTATAAATATTGGCCAGCACACCGGGGAGAACTCTCCTGCTCTTCTTGACAATAGTGCCACGGGATCTTTTACGTCCACTTGAGAGAGCAGGCGGGGCCCAATGTCTTATTTGAAAGACGGCACCTCCGACAGTGCCAGGCTGGATTTTTGTGCTCAAGTCTCTGGAGTGGGACTTGAACCCACAACCTTCTGACTCAGTGTGTCTTGGCCTCCAAGTCACGAGAGCAAATAAAATCTGAATCATTCCACCCAGCTGTTATTTAAATACTTGTCCCTGTGGTGAAATCAGGATTTTAGTAAAAGCGGATTACTCATTGCTGTTTGGATATATTACATGCACACAATTCCAGGTTCGGACACTCCCACATCCCCAACCTTACCCCAACTCCAAACCCCCACAGTTATCTGACCCCCCCACGCTTGCCCCAACACCCCCACACCCCCAAAACTCCACACTTGCCCCCACGTCCCCCCCAACCACCACACTTTGCCCCCACGTCCCCCCCAACCACCACACTTTGCCCCCACACCCCCCAACCACCACACTTTGCCCCCACACCCCCCCAACCACCACACTTTGCCCCCACACCCCCCCCAACCACCACACTTTGCCCCCACACCCCCCCAACCACCACACTTTGCCCCCACGCCCCCCCCAACCACCACACTTTGCCCCCACACCCCCAACCACCACACTTTGCCCCCACGCCCCCCCCAACCACCACACTTTGCCCCCACGCCCCCCCCAACCACCACACTTTGCCCCCACGCCCCCCCCAACCACCACACTTTGCCCCCAGGACACGGTCTTGCTGCGGATCCTCTCCCTCCCTTCAGGCCTACTTGGGTCAGGCTGGCCGTCATTTTTCATGAGCTGAAGAATTGCTGCCGACATGCTGTTAAGCTGCTGGTCGCTGAGGTCTCGGAGATCGATGCCGTATTTATCCAGCTCCATGGCTATCCTCCGGGCAGATGGCTCTGTGGAAATGGAACACCCCGGTTGTGTTACAGAGCGACTTGCACACAGCTTTGTAAAGCCGTGTAACTCAAGAATCAAATGCTCGCACATTACTCATACAAAACCCCAGCTCTCCTCCATCACTATTCCAGAGGCTTGAGTACATAATCCAGGCCGACACTCCCGGTGCAGTACTGAGGGAGCGCTGCGCTGTCGGAGGTGCCGTCTTTCGGGATGAGACGTTAAACCGTGGCCTCATCGGCACCCTCAGGTGGAAGTAAAAGATCCCATGACCGCCATTTGAAGAGGTCACGAAAGGTGGTATAGGAGGGGTGGAAGTTATGTTACAGTTGCATAAAGCTCTGGTCAGACCCCATTTAGAGTACTGGGCACCGCACCTCAGGAAGGACATATTGATCTTGAGGGGGCGCGGTGCAGATTCACCAGAATGATACCGGGGCTAAAAGGGTTAAATTATGAGGACAGGTTTCACAGACTAGTATTACCTTGAGTATAGAAGATTAAGGGGTGATCTAACTGAGGTGTTTAAAATGATTAAAGGATTTGATAGAGAGAAACTATTTCCTCTGGTTGGGGTTGGGGGGGGGGGGGAGTCCAGAACAAGGGTGCAGAACCTTAAAATTAGAGCCAGGCCGTTCAGGGGGTGATGTCAGGAAGCACTTCTTCACACAAAGGGTAGTGGAAATCTGGAACTCTCTTCCCCAAAAATCTGTTGAAGCTGGGGGTCAATTGAAAATATCAAAACTGAGATCGATAGATTTTTGTTAGGCAAGGGTACTAAGGATTACAGAACCAAGGCAGGTAGATGCAGTTAATATACAGATTAGCTGTGGTCTAATTGAATGGTGGAACAGACCCGAGGGGCTGAATTCCTTCTGGTCTTGTGAATACAAGTTTGTTCTTTTTCCCTGCATTCCACCAACACTGATTGGTTGTATGGAAGGGTAGAGTGTGGGGATGGGGTCGCCGAGAATGAATAATTAAAACAAAAACAGCTGCCTCTTCCACCGCCCAAAGGCCGCGGAACCTTCTCAACTCTGTCCCGATGTCAACAACCCCTGGACATCAGAACTGTACCAGGTGAAAACGGAGTCAATTCCCACTCTCTCTACTTGCTGTTCATCTCTAACATTTTCCATTCCTACACTCACTTGTCCAAAAGTTTCTGAATAGAGGAGCCTCCTGACCATGACACCGAGTTTACAACTTTAGATCTTAATCAACGCTCCCATTTTGTTTACATAGAACGTATAGCACAGAACCCAACTAGTTCATGCCGGTGTTTATGTGCCACACGAGCCTCCTCCCACCCCTCTTCATCTCACCCCATCAACATATCCTTCGATTCCTTTCTCCCTCATGTGTTTATCTAGCTTCCCCTTAAATGTATTGTGTTATTCGCCTCAACCACTCCCTGTGGTAGCGAGTTCCACATTCTAACCACTCTCTGGGTAAAGAAGTTCCTCCTGAATTCCTCATTGGATTCATTAGTGACTATCTTATATTGATGGCCCCTGGTTCTGGTCTCCCCCACAAGTGGAATCATCTCTACATCTACCCTATCAAACCTTTTCATGATCGTAAAGACCTTCATCAGGTCACCCCTCAGCCTTCTCTTTTCTAGAGAAAAGAGCCCCAGCATGTTCAGTCTTTTCTGGTAGTTATAGCCAAGAATGTCTCTGGGACAGCAGGTGCTGGTAATGGAGGGTGGCTGCACCAGGGCCACTGGAAGTGGAGGAGGCGTGGGATGGGGTGGGGCTTCCGTATTGTTACACGGCCGGTGGGGTTCTCTGCACCCCTGGGGTCTACCCACCTTTCTCCGTTATATTCCACGGCGATGGAAGCCTTCTCCTCATTGCTCTGCTTTTCTCCCCCTCTGCACCCTCTCCAAGGCCTTAACATCCTTCCTAAAGTGAGATGCTCAGAATTGGACACAATACTCCAGCTGAGGCTATTCTGCGGTAACCATTTACACCCCCTCCAGAGCCATCTTTTAAGAACATAAGAAATAGGAGCAGAAGTAGGCCATTCAGCCCCTCGAGCCTGCTCCACCATTCAATAAGATCACAGCTGATCTGATCTTGGCCTCAACTCCACTTTCTGCCTGTTCCCCATAACCCTCGACTCCCCTGTAGCTCAAAAATCTGTCTATCTCCACCTTGAATATATTCAATGACTCAACCTCCACAGCTCTCTGGGGTAGAGAATACCAAAGAGTCACGACCCTCAGAAGAAATTCCTCCTCATCTCCGTCTTAAAAGGGTACCCCCTTATTCTGAAACTAGTTCTAGATTCCCCCACGAGGGGATACATCCTCTCAGCATCTACCCTGTCAAGCCCCCTCAGAATCTTATATGTTTCAATAAGATCACCTCTCATTCTTCTAAACTCCAATGAGTATAGGCCCAACCTGCTCAAACCTTTCCTCATAAGACAACCCCTTCATCGCAGGAATCAACCTAGTGAACCTTCTCTGAACTGCCTCCAATGCAAGTATATCCCTCCTTAAATAAGGAGACAAAACTGGACGCAGTACTCCAGGTGTGGTCTCACCAACGCCCTGCACAGTTGTAGCAAGACTTCCCTACTTGTATACTCCATCCCCTTTGCAATAAAGGCCAATATTCCATTTGCCTTCCTAATGACTTGCTGTACCTGCATGCTAACTTTTTGTGTTTAATGTACGAGGACACCCAGATCCCTCTGTACCGCAGCATTCTGTAGTCTCTCTCCATTTAAATAATATTTTGCTTTTCTATTCTTCATACCAAAGTGGATAACCTCACATTTTCCTCCATCTGCCAAATTTTTGCCCACTCACTTAACCTATCTATATCCCTTTGCAGACTCTGTGTCCCCCTCACAATTTGCTTTCCTACCTATCTTTGTATCTTCAGCAAATTTGGCTACATTACACTCGGTCCCTTCATCTAAATCATTAATATAGATTGTAAATAGTTGAGGCCCCACCACTGATCCCTGTGGCACCCCACTAGTTACAGTTTTCCAACCTGAAAATTACCCATTTATCCCTACTCTCTGTTTTCTGTTAGTTAGCCAATCCTCTATCCATGCTAATAGATTACCCCCAACACCGTGCGCTCTTATCTTGTGCAGTAACCTTTTATGTGGCACCTTATCGAATGCCTTTTGGAAATCCAAATACACTACATCTACTGGTTCCTCTTGATCCACCCTGCTCGTTACATCCTCAAAGAACTCTAATAAATTTGTCAAACACGATTTCCCTTTCATAAAACCATGTTGACTCTGCTTGATTGTATTATGATTTTCTAAATGTCCTGCTACTACTCCCTTAATAATGGATTCCAGCATTTTCCCAATGACAGATGTTAGGCTAACTGGCCTATAGTTTCCTGCTTCTGTCTCCCTCCTTTCTTGAATATGGGTGTTACATTTGCGGTTTGCCAATCCGCTGGGACCTTTCCCGAGTCTAGGGAATTTTGGAAGATTACAACCAATGCATCCACTATCTCTGCACCCACTTCTTTTAAGACCCTAGGATGTAGGCCATCAGGTCCAGGGAGCTTGTCAGTCTTTAATCCCATTAGTTTGCCTAGTACTTTTTCTCTAGTGATAGTTTTAAGTTCCTCCCTCCCTTTTGCCCCTTGATTTTCCACTATTATTGGGATGCTTTTAGTGTCTTCTACCATGAAGACATATACAAAATATTTGTTCAAAGTCTCTGCCATTTCCTTGTTTCCTATTATTAATTCCCCAGTCTCAACCTCTAAGGGACCAACATTTACTTTAGCTACTCTCTTCCTTTTTATATACTTGTAGAAGCTCTTACTGTCTGTTTTTATATTTCTTGCAAGTTTACTCTGAATCTATTTTTTCCCTCTATTATTTTTTTAGTCATCCTTTGCAAGTTTCTAAAAATTTCTCAATCTTCTGGCCTACCACTAATCTTCGCAACATTGTATGCCTTTTCTTTCAATTTGATACCATCCTTAACTTCCTTAGTAAGCCACGGATGGGTCATCCTTCTCATAGAGTCTTTCTTTCTCACTGGAATATATCTTTGTTGAGAGTTATGAAATATCTCCTTAAAAGTCTGCCACTGCTTATCTACCGTCTTACCTTTTAGTCTATTTTCCCAGTCCACTTTAGCCAATTTGGTCTTCATACCCTTGTAATTGCCTTTATTTAAGTTTAAGACACTAGTTTCAGACCCAAGTTTCTCACCCTCAAACAGAATGTGAAATTCTACCATGTTATGATCACTCTTCCCTAGAGAATCCTTTACTATGAGATCATTAATTAATCCTATCTCATTACACATTACCAGAACTAAAATAGCCGGTTCCCTGCTTCTTTACTTGTCTCATTACCATCTCCTTTTGCCTTGCAGCATCATCCATTTTGTCATTTAGTCACTCCTGCCTTCCACCCTATCACAGACTTTCCCTTTTGTTCTTTCCCTGACCCACTCCCCTTTTCCCTGGCTCTGTATTTGCTTAAAACCTGTTCATCTCGAGCACCTTCCGACTGTGATGAAAGGTCATCGACCTGAAACATTAACTCTGTTTCTCTCTCCACAGATACTGCCTGACCTGCTGAGTGTTTCCATCATTTTCTATTTTTATTTCAGATTCCCAGCATCCGTAGTATTTTGCTTTCGTTTCTGAATAAAGCTGGTCTTTTTCTTTTGAAATGAGACAGATGGGCAGATAAGGGGAAAGCTAGATAAATACACGAGGGAGAAAGGAACAGAAAGATATGCTGATTGGGTGAAGTGAAGCAGGGTGGGAGGAGGCTCGTGTGGAGCATGGACCCATTGGGCTGAATGGAACATAGGAACAGGAGGAGGCCATTCAGCCACGTTCCCTGTAAGCTGCACAGCACTCCATGGATCCTGCGCATCCGGCTTTTCAATGTAAAAACCGCACATGCACGCTATTTTCAATGGCCTGCGCGGCCCCCCCAAAAATTAGACAGAACATTGCATTCGGCCCCTCGAGCCTGCTCCATCATTCAGTGAGATCATGGCAGATCTGTATCCTAACTCCATCCACCTGCCTTGGCTCCATAGTCCTTTGTACCCCTTGTCTAGCTAAAAACTTTCGATCAGAGATTTCAAATTATTAACTGAGCTCGCATCTTCTGCTTTTTGAGAGAGTTCCGCACTTCTACCACTCTTTGCGTGAAGACGTGATTCCTAACCTCTCTCCTAAAAGGCCAGGCTCTGGTTTTAAGGTTACGTCCCCTTGTGCTAGACTTCCCCCCACAAGTGGAAAAAGTTTCTCTCTATCTACCCTAATTCCTTTCAAAAATCATAAAACCCTCAACCAAAGTACCCCCTAACTTTCTATATTCCATGGAATACAAGCCTAGTTTATATAATTTCTCCTCATTAGATAACCCTTGGAGCCCTGGTAACATTCATAAAAACAGAACATAAGAAATCGGAGCAGGAGTAGGCCATACAGCCCCTCGAGCCTGCTCCGCCATTCAATAAGATCATGGCTGATCTTCTACCTCAACTCCACTTTCCCGCACTCTCTCCATATCCCTTGATTTCCCTAGAGTCCAAAAATCTATCTCAGCCTTGAATATACTCAACAACTGAGCATCCACAGCCCTTTGGGGTAGAGAATTCCAAAGATTCACAACCCTCCAAGTGAAGAAATTCCTCCTCATCTCATTCTTAAATGGCCGACCCCTTATCCTAAGATTATGCCCCCTAGTTCTAAACACTCCAGTCAGGGGAAACAACCTCTCAGCATTTACCCTGTCAAGCCCTCTAAGAATTTTATATGTTTGAATGAGATCACCTCTCATTCTTCTAAACTCCAGAGAGGATAGGCCCATTCTACTCAATCTCTCCTCATAGGACAACTCTCTCATCTCAGGGATCAATCTAGTGAACCTTCGTTGCAAGTATGGCAGTATATCCTTCCTTAGGTGAGGAGACCAAAACTGTACACAGTACTCCAGGTGTGGTCTCACGAAGGCAGCAAGACTTCCTTACTTTTGTACTCCAACCCCCTTGCAATAACAGCTAACATACCATTTGTTTTCCTAATTGCTTGCTGTACCTGCCTGTTAACTTTGTGATTCGTGTACAAGAACACCCAAATCCTTCTGAGCACCAATATTTACTAGACCCTCGCCTTTTAAAAAATATTCTGCTTTTCTATTCTTCTGACCAAAGTGGATAATTTCATATTTCCCCACATTATACTCCATCTGCCACCTTACTGCCCACTCTCTTATCCTCTCTATATCCCTTTGCAGCCTCTTTGCATCCTCCTCACAACTTACATTCCCACCCAGCTTTGTATCAGCAGCAAACTTGGATACACTGCACTCGGTCCCCTCATCTAAGTCATTGATATAGATTGTAAATAGCTGAGGCCCATGCATTGATCTTTGCGGTACCCCACTAGTTACAACCCGCCAATCTGAAAATTACCTGTTTATTCCTACTCTCTGTTTTCTGTCCATTAACCAATCCTCAATCCATGCTAGTATATTACCCCCAATCCCATGGCCCTGATCTTGTGTGGCACCTTATCGAATGCCTTTTGAAAATCCAAATATACTACATCCACTGGTTCCCCCTTATCTACCCCGCTATTTACACCCTCACAAAACTAATAGATTTGTCAAACACGATTTCCCTTTCATAAATCCGTGTTGACTCTGCCCAATCCTATTATTATTTTCCAAGTGCCCGGTTACCACGTCCTTAATAATAGATTCTAGCATTTTCCCTACTGTCAGACTAACTGGTCTATAGTTCCCCGTTTTCTCTCTCCCTACTTTCTTGAATAGCAGGGTTACATTTACTACCTTCCAATCCACTGGAACCATTCTAGAATCTAGGAAATTCTGGAAGATCAAAACCAACGCATCCACCATTTCTGCAGCCACCTCTTAAAACTCTAGGATGTAGGTCACGAGGTCCAGGGGATTTGTCAGCTTTTAGTCCCATTAATTTCTCCGGTACTTTTTCTTTACTAATATTAATTACTTTTAGATCTTCACTCTCATTAGACCCTTGGTTCCCCTCTATTTCGGATATGTTCTGTGTCTTCCACTGTGAAGACGTACAAAAATATTTGTTTAACGTCTCCACCATTTCATTATTCCGCATTATAACTTTTCCTGTGTCTGCCTCTAAGGGACCCATGTTTACTTTAGCTAATCTCTTCCTTATACTTGTAAAAGCTCTTACCATCTGTTTTTATTTCTTGCTAGTTTAATCTCATTCTATTTTCTCCCACTATCAATTTCTTGGTCATCCTTTGCTGATCTCTAAAACCTACCCAATTCTCAGGCAACATTCTAAACCTCTTCTTTTAATCTAATACTATCTTTAACTTCTCTAGTTATCTACGGTTGGACGACTTTTCCCATGGGGTTTTTATTCCTCAAGGGAATGTATATTCCTTGAGAATTATGAATTATTTCTTTAAATGTTTGCCATTGCTTATCTACCGTCATATCGTTTAATTTAATTTCCCAATCTACCTTAGCTAACTCGCCCCTCATTCCCTTGTAATTGGCTTTGTTTAAATTTAAGACCCTAGTTTTGGAACACCACCACCTGCAAGTCCCATCCAAGTCACACACCATCCTGACTTGGAAACATATCGCTGCTCCTTCATCGTCGCTAGGTCAAAATCCTGGAACTCCCTCCCTTACAGCACGATGGGAGTACCTTCACGACATGGACTGCAGCGGTTCAAGGAGGCAGCTCACCAACACCTTCTTAAGGACAACTAGGGATGGGCAATAAATGCTGGCTTTGCCAGCGACGCTCTCATCCGATGAACGAATAAAAACTTAACTACATCACTTACACAAACAATATGAAATTTTATCATATTATGATCACTCTTCCCCAGTGGATCCTTTACTATAAGATTACTAATTAACCCTGTCTTGTTACACAACACTAGGTGTAAAATAGCCTATTCCCTATTTGACTTCTTGACATATTGTTCTAAAAAAAAACTGTCTCAAATGCATTCCATGAACTCGTCCTCCAAACTACTTGTGTCAATTAGGTTTGCCCAGTCTATACAAAGATCAAGTCCTCCGCACTTATTGCATTACCCTTGTGACATGCTCCTCTAATTTGCTGATTTATACTCTGTGCAACACTATGATTACTGTTAGGGGGTCTATAAACTACTCCCACCAGTGTTTTCTGCCGTTCGTTATTTTTTAGCTCCACCCATACTAATTCTACATCCTGATTTTCTGGGCTAAGATCCTTTCACACTACTGCCTTTATCTCAACCTTTATTATCAGGGCTACCCCACCTCATTTTCACTTTGCCTATCTTTTCTAAAAGTCAAGTACCCTGGAATATTTAGTTCCCAACCTTGGTCACCCTGCAACCAGGTCTCAGTAATGGCTACTAGATCATACCCATTTATCGCTATTTGTGCCATTAATTCATTTATCCTGTTGCAAATGCTTCATGCATTCAGATATAGAAAATTTATTTTGAACCTTTTACTATTTTTCCCTGATGTGGCCTTGGTCGCTAATGCCCTATTACCTTTGTTAAACACTCTGGGGGAAAAATTTGGTTGATTAGCGCCTCCAGTTAGTGCCCTAAGAGGGCGCTAACGGGGCGCAAAGCAACTAGCACCCGGGCGTGGTGATGTTTGCGCCGCTCGCGAAATTGACCAGACATTTTGCGGTGGCGCTAAACACAACCGCCATAATCTCCTGCGCTCACAGATCGTGACGTCAGTCAAGCGTGCAACGCCCCGGACTGGATATTGAGTGGCGCCCCCTGCCTTTCCGTCTGCCGCTAGCAATGACAGGTTGAGGGGAACGTTTTGCAGTCGGGAAGGGACTGGGGGAGCGCTATTTAAAGGTGGCCACTTCCTGCCTTTTTTTGTCGGCGACATTTTTGCACCATACATTCTGAGAGAGAGACACTTCTGGAGAGATTCAATGCTGTTTGAAGGAGTTGTAGGTATTGAGCAGCACTTTGCAGGTTCATTTTGATTTGACCTTCCTTGCATCGATTTAGAAGAGACTATGGGGGCTGCACTCTAAGCTCTTTCCCTGGGCCTCTCCATTGTTCTTTCCAGCAGAATTGATGTACAAGTCTCTCCAGGCCGAGATTCAAGGCTGCAATGAGCAGGGTGCGGCTGGAGAGCAAGATTGACCCTCCCCCTTAAGAACTGGCCGGCGCCAGTGTGTCTGTGTTCCATTGCTAACTGACATCACATTAGCTTCGCCAGCGCTGAGGTAGCGCCTTGCTCCTCGGCGTTAGCGCCTTGAGGTGTGCAGTGCCTGATTTAGCGCTCAAATCACCTCCAGGGGCGATAGAAGCCAAGTTTGCAGTCGGAGGCGATAATTAGCGCCAGGCGTTAAACTTTGCGCCCGGCCGATAATTGCGCCTCAAACGGGGCGATACCGAATTTCTCCCCCTCTGTCCCTTCCAGACATACTCTGCTTGATTTTACCCAAATCGCTACTCTGCTCTACAGCCTTGATTTTCCTTTAGACTTTTACCTGAACCCTCCCCCCCCACTGCCATCCCTTTTTTAGTTTAAAGCCCTATCTACGGCCCTAGTTATCTGATTCGCCAGGACACTGGATCCAGCCCAGTTTAAAGGGAGACCATCCCAACAGAACAGCTCCCCCCTCTCCCCAGTACTGGTGCCAGTGCCCCATGAATCGAAACCCCTGCCTCCCATATCCATCCTTCAGCCACGCATTTAACCCTCTAATCTGTTTGTCCCTATGCCAATTTGCGCGTGGCACAGGCAGTAATCCAGAGATTACATTTGAGGTTCTGCTTTTTAATTTTGGAACCCAACTCCTCAAACCGAGGTTGGTGAAAGAAAGACAGACTTGCATTTATATAGCGCCTTTCACGACCACCGGACGTCTCAAAGCGCTTTACAGCCAATGAAGTACTTTTGAAGTGGAGCCACTGTTGTAATGTGGGAAACGTGGCAGCCAATTTGCGCACAGCAAGCTCCCACAAACAGCAATGTGATAATGACCAGATAATCTGTTTTAGTGATGTCGGTTGAGGGCTAAATATTGGCCAGGACACCGGGGATAATTCCCCTGCTCTTCTTCGAAATAGTGCGACGGGATCTTTTACGTCCACCTGAGAGGGCAGACGGGGCCTCAGTTTAACATCTCATCCGAAAGACGGCACCTCCGACAGTGCAGCACTCCCTCAGCGCTGTGGGACTTGAACCCACAACCTTCTGATTCAGAGGTGAGTGTGCTACCCGCTGAGCCACTGCTGACACGGCCACAGCTGGTGGTGGGGGGGGGGGGGGGGGTTGGGGGGATATATTTCTTGTGCAGTAAATGCTATGCAAGATAGAAAAAACTAAAAGTCTCATCACTCAGCTGGATTTCTGTGCTACGTATAATTGGGCCCCCGCGTCTCAGACGTCACTGGTGATGTCAAAGCTGCTATAAATTTCCCAGGCAAACTGTCACACCCACCCACACACACAGGCTGACACTTAGGATGCACAGCCTGTATACTCCTCCTACAATTACCCATTCTCCGACATTCGCAGACCAACTCAGATTGCACAAGATGGGTTTGGATGAGTCATACAGCACAGAAGGAGGCCGTTCGGCCCATTGTGCCTGTGCCAGCTCTTTGATAGCACTGTCCAATTATCACAGAATCCCCACAGTGCAGATAGAGGCCATTTCGGCCCATCGAGCCTGCACCGACACATATCCCACCCTATCCCCGTAACCCCACGTATTTAATCCCCCCTAACACTAAGGGTCAATTTATCATAGCCAAATCAACCTAACCCGCACATCTTTGGACTGTGGGAGGAAACCGGAGCACCCGGAGGAAACCCACGCAGACACGGGGAGAATGTGCAAACTCTACACAGACAGTCACCCGAGGCCGGATTCGAACCCGGGTCCCTGGCGCTGTGAGGTAACAGTGCTAACCACTATGCCACCGTGTTGCCCCGGTGTCTCACTCCCCGCTCTGATCTTTCCCCACAGCCCTGCAAATTTTTCCACTTAAGCACATATTCCAATTCCCTTCGGAAAGTTACTATTTTCAGGCAGTGCATTCCGGATCACAACTCGCTGCATTAAAAAAAAAATGTTCATCTCCCCTCTGGTTCTTTTGCCAATTATCTTCAATCTGTGTCCTCTGGTTACCGACCCTCCTGCCACTGGGAACAGTTTCTCCTTATTTACTCGATCAAAACCATTCATGATTTGGAACACCTCTATTAAATCTCCCCTTAACCTTCTCTATTCTTAGGAGAACAATCCCAGCTTCTCCAATCTCTCCACATAACTGTAATCCCTCATCCCTGGAACCATTCCAGTAAATCTCTGCACCCTCTCCAAGGCCTTGACATCCTTCCTAAAGTGTGGTGCCCAGAATCGGACACAGTACTCTAGCTGAGGCCGAACCAGTGATTTATGAAGGTTTAGCAATAACTTCTTTACTTTTGTACTCTACGCCTCTTTTGATAAAGCCCAGGATCCTTTTTTCTTTTTTTAAACAGCTTTTATCAACTAGTTCTACCACCTTCAAAGATTTGTGGACATACACCCCCAGGTCTCTCTGCTCCTGAACCCTTTAGGTATCAGCCGTGGCTCAGTGGCCGGCACTCTAGTCTCTGATTCAGAAGATTGTGGGTTCAAGTCCCACTTCAGAGACTTGAGCACATTATCTAGGGCTGACACTCCCAGTGCAGTGCTGAGGGAGCGCTGCACTGTCGGAGGTGTTGTCTTTCGCATGAGACTTTAAACCGAGGCCCCGTCTGCCCTCTCAAGTGGACGTAAAAGATCCCGTGGCACTATTTAGAAGAGCAGGCGAGTTCTCGCTGGTGTCCTGGGCCAATATTTAATCCCCTAAGCGACACCGGAAACAGGTTATCTGGCCATTATCACATTGCTGTTTGTGGGAGCTTGCTGTGCGCAAACCGGCTGCTGCGTTTCCTACATTACAACAGTGACTGCACATCAAAAATTAACCACAGTTCCCACACCCGTGATCGGTATTTGGTGACCCCCCCACCACCCGGTTGGGGAAGTGCAGAGTTGCGGACATCGTGCAAAGACGCACTCGGGAATCGGCCACGATGCCCATCGCAGTCGAATAGCCGGCCGGCACTGACCGAGACCGGAAGAACGGCAATTTGAGCGAGGTAGCGGTGGGCGTGCCGACACCCAGGGAACCATCCTGCGGCGAGAGTCAGCACAATCGGGGGGGGGGGGAAGAAATTGAGCGGAAAGGGGGAGAGAAACACAGAGAATCGAGGGTCGGAATGAAATGACGCAGAATTGTTCTTTTAGTGACATATGCGATCCAACATTAAAGGAGTGTAGAAACTTCCAACTCGCGACACGGTACCTGATACCGTGACGCGTGGAGCGACTACAGGAATGCTATCACCTCAAAAAGTGTCAAAGCTTGGTGCAACTGGTTTCAAACTTTGATTAATGAAATTTATTCAAAAGCTTTTTCTCTCTCTCTCTCTCTCTCAAAATAAAACATGTATAAATCATCTCAAAAAAGCCACTGGGTGACTGACTCGAATCGAGCAGATTTCACCAGTCTGTCGCTGACAAAAACAGCCACATACGTATTTTCTGGAAGGTATTACTTATATATTATAGAAAAAGCAATGAGCCCACGCAAGATTAATTTTAGCTGTGAGGGTGTGTGAGAGTATTTGTGGAGTACGCATATCTTTATTTAATCAGTGACAGCTTCACTCAGAAAGACCTAATAGAAAAACTTGCATTTATATAGCGCCTATCATGACCTCAGGACTTCCCGAAGTGCTTTTCATCCAATTAAGTACTTTTTTGAAGTGTAGTCACTGTTGTAATGTAGGAAACACGGCAGCAAATTTACACACAGCAAGCTCCCACAAACAGCAATGTGATAATGACCAGATCATCTGTTTTTTTTTAAAGTGATGTTGGTTGAGGAATAAATATTGGCCCCAGGACACCGGGGAGAACACCTCCTGCTCTTCTTCTCAAGGTCATCCAGCGATGGGCAATAAATAGGGAAAAACTATTCCCTCTGGCGAGTGGGTCAATAACCAGAGGTCGTAGATTCAAAATCATTGGAAAAAGATCTAGCGAGGGAGCTGAGGAGAATTTTCTACACTCAGAGTTGTGGGGATCTGGAACGCTCGACCTGAAAAGGTGGTGGAAGCCGATTCCATCAATAATTTTAAAAGGGAGTTGGACGGGTTCTTGAGGATGAGGAACTCACAGGGTTACGGACAAAAAACGGAGTGTCGGACTGAGCACGACTGCTCTTTCAAAGAGCCGGCACAGGCACGACGGGCCGAATGGCCTCCTTCTGTGCTGTAAGTTTCTCCGATTTTATGAGTCTACGACATTGAAGTAAGCGATGTATTAATGGCTGTCTTTCTGGACATAGAAAGGATCGAGGTATAGGGGAGATGGCAGGTAAGATTGGGATTGGTCTATCAGAAAGGGATGGGCTCATTAGGCCCAATCATAACTAATACAAATCACTTCAACCATGACATATCTTGGCAGCAAGTGCTGGGGTGTCAGGCGAAGCTCAGTGGGCAGCACGCTCACCTCCGAGTCAGAAGGTCGTGGGTTCAAGTCCCCACTCCAGAGACTTGAACTCCAGAGGCTGGCACTCCCAGTGCCGTGCTGAGGGAGCACGGCACTGTCGGAGGTGCCGTCTTTCAAATGAGATATTACACCGAGGTCCCATCTGCCCTCTCACGTGGACGTAAAAGATCCCACGGCCACAATTTCAAACAAGAGCAGGGGAGTTCTCCCCCGCATCCTGGGCCAATTTTTATCCCTCGTAGCACGAAAAAAAAACAGATGAACCGGTCATTATCTCATTGCTGATTGTGGGAGCTTGCTGTGCACAAATTGGCTGCCGCGTTTCCTACATTACAACAATGACTACACTTCAAAAATGTACATCATTGGCTGCAAAACGCTTTGGGAAATGTGTTATATCAATGCAAGTTCTTTTACTTCATAACTCCTCATCCATGACCGTTGGGGGGGGCCATTTGGGAGCAATGATCAGATCAAAGCTCTGCAGTCCTGCCACATCCAGTCGTGAATGGTGGTGGACCATTAAACAACTAACGGGAGGAGGAGGCTCCATGAATATCCCCATCCTCAATGATGGCGGAGCCCAGCACGTGAGTGCCAAAGACAAAGCTGAAGCGTTTGCAACCATCTCCAGCCAGATGTGCCGAGTGGATGATCCATCTCGGTCTCCTCCTGAGGTCCTCACCATCACAGAAGCCAGTATTTAGACAATTCGATTCACTCCACGTGATATCAAGAAACGGCTGAGCACACTGGATACTGCAAAGGCTATGGGCCCCGACAACATCCCGGCTATCGTGCTGAAGACTTGTGCTCCAGAACTAGTCGTGCCTCTAGCCAAGCTGTTCCAGTACAGCTACAACACTGGCATCTACCTGACAATGTGGAAAATTGCCCAGGTATGTCCTGTCCACAAAAAGCAGAACAAATCCAATCCGGCCAATTATCGCCCCATCAGTCTACTCTCAATCATCAGCGAAGTGATGGAAGGTGTTGTCGACAGTGCTATCAAACGGCACTTACTCACCAATAACCTGCTCACTGCTGCTCAGTTTGGGTTCCGCCAAGACCACTCGGCTCCAGCCCTCATTACAGCCTTGGTCCAAACATGGACAAAAGAGCTGAATCCCAGAGGTGAAGTGAGAGTAACTGCCCTTGACATCAAGGCAGCATTTGACCGAGTGTGGCATTAAGGAGCCCTAGTAAAATTGAAGTCAATGGGAATCAGGGGAAAACTCTCGACAGCTGGAGTCATACCTAGCACAAAGGAAGATGGTTGTGGTTGTTGGAGGTCAATCATCTCAGCCCCAGGACATCGCTGCAAGAGTTCCTCAGGGCAGTGTCCTAGGCCCAACCATCTTCAGCTGCTTCATCAATTACCTTCCCTCCATCACAAGGTCAGAAGTGGGGATGTTCGCTGATGATTTCAGTTCCATTCGCAACTCCTCAGATAATGAAGCAGTCCGTGCCCGCATGCAGCAAGACCTGGATGACATTCAGGCTTGGGCTGATAATGGCAGGTAACATTCGCGCCACAGAAGTGCCAGGCAATAACTATCTCCAACAAGCGAGAGACTAACCACCTCCCCTTGACATTCAACGGCATTGCCATCACCATAATCCCCACCATCAACATCCTGGGGGGGTCACCATTGACCAGAAACTTAACTGGACCAGACACAAATACTGTGGCAGCAAGAGCAGGTCAGAGGCTGGGTATTCTGCAGCGAGCATCTCAGCTCCTGACTCCCCAAAGCCTTTCCCCCATCTACAAGGCACAAGTAAGGAGTGTGATGGAATACGCTCCACTTGCCTGGATGAGTGCAGCTCCAACAACACTCAAGAAGCTCGACACCATCCAGGACAAAGCAGCCCACTTTATTGGCACCCCATCCACCGCCTTAAACATTCACTCCCTCCACCACCAGCGTACCGTGGCTGCAGTGTGTACCATCTACAAGATGCACTGCAGCAACTCGCCAAGGCTTCTTCGGCAGCACCTCCCAAACCCGCAACCTCTACCACCTAGAAGGACAAGGGCAGCAGGCGCATGGGAACACCACCACCTCCAAGTTTCCCTCCAAGTCACGCACCATTCTGACTTGGAAATATATCGCCGTTCCTTCATCGTCGTTGGGTCAAAATCCTGGAACTCCCTCCCTAACAGCACTGTGGGAGTACCTTCACCACACGGACTGCAGCAGTTCAAGAAGGCGGCTCACCACCACCCTCTCAAAGGCAATTAGGGATGGGTAATAAGTGCTGGCCTTGCCAGCGATGCCCACATCCCACGAACGAATAAAAAAAATGATCAATGAGAAAGTTTTTGCACGAGGACGAGGCCTGGGGTGGGGGAGGGAGGGGCGGGGGAGGAGAAGCGGGTGGGGAGACTCCAACTCCGAAACTCCTTACATAAGAACATAAGAATTAGGAGCAGGATTAGGCCATACGGCCCCTCGAGCCTGTTCCGCCATTCAATAAGATCATGGTTAATCTTCGACCTCAACTCCACTTTCCCGCCCTATCCCCATATCCCCTGATTCTCTTAAGTGTCCAACAATCTATCGATCTCAGCCTTCAATATACTCAATGACTGAGCATCCACAGCCCTCTGGGGTAGAGAATTCCAAAGATTCACCACCCTCTAAGTGAAGACATTTCTCCTCATCTCAGTCCTAAATGGCCAACCCCTTATTCTGAGACTGTGACCCCTGGTTCTCGACTCCCCAGCCAGGGGAAACAGCCTCTCAGCAGCTACTCGGTCAAGCCCTCCAAGAATTTTAGATGTTTCAATGAGATCACCTCTCATTCTTCTAAACTCCAGAGAGTATAGGCCCATTCTACTCAATCTCTCCTCATAGGAGGACCATCTCAACCCAGGAAGTTTGGTCACGTCCACTTTGATCTTACCTTCCTGAGGCCGAGGGCCGCTGGGACCAGTACTGTAATCCTTCATCCTGTTCGGGTGCTTTTGACTGGCATCCTGCATCTCCCCGTAGATCAGGCCATAGCTGTTGGCGTAGTCGGCGGGATATTCCAAGTCATTGTGATGGTCAACCCTCCGTTGATGGTTCCTCTCCTGCTCCGCCCTCGGTTGGAACACGTTCCCACTCTGTTCAAACAAATAGGACCCGATTAAATCCCGCGGTAGCTTCCAGTCCCACTCCTGCTGGCTTGGTGCTCCGGGGCCGGTCCAACCAGGGTCGGGCATCGTGGTGAGCTGCCTCCGAAACCGCGACGGTTCGCTGGGTTGGTGGGAGTGAGGAGGACCGGCTGTGAATGGATGGGTTTTGCCGGCAATTGCTTCCACTTGGCCATCTTGATAACCAAACTATAAGATGGGGAGAAAAAAAAAAAGAGACTGAAGTTCTACTTCGCTCTCAAGAGTTCACTTACCAGGTCTTCTCAACCAAGAACGGCAACAGGGAGTCTGGGTGAGGCAGAACCAGTCAGTCAGGTGTTCAAACCCCGGTATTGGTCGTCACTCCATAGATTTTACAGCACAGAAACAGGCCATTCGGCCCAACTAGTCCATGCCGGTATTTTTGCTCCACTCGAGCCTCCTCCCACCCCATCAGCATATCCTTCTATTCCTTTCTCATGTGCTTATCTAACTTCCCCTTAAATGCATCTCTGCTATTCGCCCCAACCACTCCCTGTGGTAGTGAGTTCCAAATTCTCACCACTCTTTGGGTAAAGAAGTTTCTCCTGAATTCCCTAAGAGAGCACTGATCTCTAGAAAAGAGAAGGCTGTGGGGTGACCTGATAGAGGCCTTTAAGATTAAAAAGGGTTTGATAGGGTAGACGTAGAGAAGATGTTTCCCACTTGCAGGCGAGACCAGAACTAGAGGCCATAAATATAAGGTAGTCACTAATAAATCCAGAAGGGAATTCAGGAGAAACTTCTTTACCCAGAGAGTGGTGAGAATGTGGAACTGGCAACCACAGGGAGTGGTTGAGGCGAATAGCAGAAATGCATTTAAGGGGAAGCTCGATAAACACATGAGGGAGAAAGGAATAGACGGATATGCTGATGGGGTGAGATGAAGAGTTTTGGGAGGAGGCTCGTGTGGAGCATAAAGACCGGCACGGACCAGTTGGGTCGAATGGCCTGTTTCTGTGCTGTAAATTTTATGCAATTATATGCAACAGGCTCGAGGGGCTGAATGGCCTACTCCTGTTCCACTCCCCACTCACCAGAACTTCGGACAAAGGCAACTGCCCTTAACGAAGGATGGGGTGGGGGGGAGGAAAATATCCCGAGGCGGAAAAAGATAGCAAACAAAGACAGAAGATACCACACCTTGTGAAACAGATACGGCTCCAGGAGCGACCCTTCAATACTGTGGGCAGAATGCAGCCCGGGTTGGTTGCCATAGAGAAGAAACTGCAGGTAGCGACGGATCTGGGAGGGCGGCCACTGCTCAACAACCGAGATGGAGATACCCCCTGGGTAGTGGCCTTTGCCCAGGTGCCGCTGGAATCTTTAAAAAAAAGACACACGTTTGAGCTCTTATTCTTTAAAATAAATCAGTGGCAGCATTCCGTGCAAGCGGCCAAGCCAGCACTTGTCCTCTAGGTGGCGCTGCAGGCTGAAGAGTCCATCTCGTTCGTTCTCTGGCGATAGGCATCAAGTTCAGCTCTGCATAAAGTCTCCCAGTCTTGCTCGTTTACAATAATCATTTAATAAAAATTAATTATTTGCTCGTCAAGACACGTTGGCACTGGGATTCTATTTCAGGCACCCAGCGTCAGCAAACACTCCCAGGGCAGGTACAGCACGGGTTAGATACAGAGTAAAGCTCCCTCTACACTGTCCCATCAAACACTCCCAGGGCAGGTACAGCACGGGTTAGATACAGAGTAAAGCTCCTTCTACACTGTCCCATCAAACACTCCCAGGGCAGGTACAGCACGGGTTAGATACAGAGTAAAGCTCCTTCTACACTGTCCCATCAAACACTCCCAGGGTAGGTACAGCACGGGGTTAGATACAGAGTAAAGCTCCCTCTACACTGTCCCATCAAACACTCCCAGGGCAGGTACAGCACAGGTTAGATACAGAGTAAAGCTCCCTTTCCACTGTCCCATCAAACACTCCCAGGGCAGGTACAGCACGGGTTAGATACAGAGTAAAGCTCCTTCTACACTGTCCCATCAAACACTCCCAGGGTAGGTACAGCACGGGGTTAGATACAGAGTAAAGCTCCCTCTACACTGTCCCATCAAACACTCCCAGGGCAGGTACAGCACAGGTTAGATACAGAGTAAAGCTCCCTTTCCACTGTCCCATCAAACACTCCCAGGGCAGGTACAGCATGGGTTAGATACAGAGTAAAGCTCCCTCTACACTGTCCCATCAAACACTCCCAGGGCAGGTACAGCACAGGTTAGATACAGAGTAAAGCTCCCTTTCCACTGTCCCATCAAACACTCCCAGGGCAGGTACAGCATGGGTTAGATACAGAGTAAAGCTCCCTCTACACTGTTTGTTGGACCTTGCTGTCTGCAAATTGGCTGCCGTGTTTCCCTAGATTACCAGTGACTATATTTCAAAAGTACTAATTGGCTGTGAAGCGCTTTGGGACATCCTGAGGTGCTGAAGCAATGAGTCTTTCTTTCTTCACTCTGGATAACACTCTGCCCATTTACAGTACAGAATAAGGAGTATATTACCCCTTAGCGGAGAATAAGGAAATAAAGCTCCACTGAATCTCAGTTAGAATGGTTACAGCACGGAAGGCGGCCATTCGGCCCGTCGAGCCCGTGCCAGCTCTCTGCAAGAGCACTTCAGCTAGTCCCACTCCCCCACCCTTTCCCCCATAGCCCTGCAAATTCCTTTCCTTCAGATACTTTTCCAACTCCCTTTTGAAAGCCGCGATTGAATCTGCCTCCACCACCCTTTCAGGCAGTGCATTCCAGATCCTAACCACTCGCTGCATAAAAAAGATTTTTCTTACGTCACCTTTGGTTCTTTTGCCAATCACCTTAAATCTGTGTCCTCTGGTTCTCGACCCTTCTGCCAATGAGAACAGTTTCTCTCTATCTACTCTGTCCAGACCCCTCATGATTTTGAACACCTCTATCAAATCTCCTCTCACTCTTCTCTGCTCCAAGGAGAACAACCCCAGCTACTCCAATCTATCAACGTAACTGAAGTCCCTCTTTCCTGGAATCATTCTCGGAAATCTTTTCTGCACCCTCTCTTCTGCCTTCACATCCTTCCTAAAGTGTAGTGCCCAGAATTGGACACAGTACTCCAGTTGGGGCCGAACCAGTGTGTTATACAGGTTCACCATAATTTCCACACTTTTGTACTCTGTACCTTTATTTATGAAGCCCAGGATCCTGTAAGCCTTTTTAACTGCTTTCTCAACCTGCCCTGCCACCTTCAACAATTTATGCACACATACCCCCAGGTGTCTCTGTTCGTGCACCCCCTTCAGGATTGTACCCTTTAGTTTATATTGACTCTCCTCATTCTTTCTACCAAAATGCATCACTTCACACTTTTCTGCATTAAATTTCATCTGCCACATGCCCACCCTTTCCACCAGCCTGTCTATGTCTCCCTGAAGTCTATCACGCTCCTCCTCATTGTTCACTATACTTTCGAGTTTTGTCTCACCTGCAAATTTTGAAATTGTGCCCTGTACACCCACGTCCAAGTCATTAATATATATCACGAAAAGCAGTGGTCCTAGTACCGACCTCTGGGGAACACCACTGTGTACCTTCCTCCAGTCCGAAAAACAACTGTTCACCACTACTCTCTGTTTCCTGTCACTTAGCCAATTCTGTATCCATGCAACCACTGTCCCTTTTATTCCATGGGCTTCAACTATGCTGGCAAGCCTATTATGTGGCACTTTGTCGAACACCTTTTGGAAATCCATGTACACTACGTCAACTGCACGGCCCTCATCAACCCTCATCAAAAAACTGGAACAAGTTAGTTGAACACGATTTGCCTTTCACAAATCCGTGCTGGCTTTCATTAATTATAGAATCATAGAATGGTTTTATGAAATAAGATCTGGAGTAATGCTGAGAAATCCGTGAGCAAACAACAGACTGGAAATGATTTAGACCATGAATATTCCGAGGCGATTGCTGCCTGTATATCGACTGTTCCTAATCGTGTGCATTAGAATTTGTGTTTATCGAACAGAGCAGATCCTTCCCCTTTAGCCTGTGATTTCTAATCAGTGAGCTGTACCTCTCTTCCTCCGATGGCACTGTGGTCAGTCGGTGCTGCTGGGGGCGGAGTTTTGGGACCTTTTCCATCTCCATGGCGATCACATACTGAGTGACGTCATCTTGCCATGACAACCCTAAAAAAATGCAAGAGGCACGAAAGGTCTAGTTAAATAAAGAAACAACACCTGTCAAAGAGGGTTTAAATCATTTGACGCTTGGTGTGGGGGAAAAGGGAGGGAAAAAGGCAGAAAAACATGCATTAAAAGCACAGATAAATTAAAGGTCATCAATATAAGACAGTGACTAATAAATCCAATAGCGAATTCAGGATAAACTTCTTTACCCAGAGAGTGGTGAGAATGTGGAACTCGCTACCACAGGGAATGGTTGAGGTGAATAGTATAGATGTATTTAAGGGGAAGCTAGATAAACACATGAGGGAGAAAGGAATAGAAGGATATGCTGATAGGGTGAGATGAAGAGGGGTGGGAGGAGGCTCGGGTGGATCATAAACACTGGCACAGACCAGTTGGGCCGAATTTTTTGAGGTGGTAACAAGGAGGGTAGATGAGGGTAGTGCTATGGACTTCAGCAAGGCTTTTGATAAGGTTCCACATGGCAGACTGATCACGAAGTTAAAAGCCCATGGGATCCAGGGCAAAGTGTCAAGTTGGATTCAAAACTGGCTCGGAGGCAGGAAACAGAGGGTAATGGTTGATGGGTGTTTGTGTGACTGGAAGGCTGTTTCCAGTGGGGTTCCGCAGGGCTCAGTACTAGGTCCCTTGCTTTTTGTGGTATATATCAATGAGCTTGATTTGAATTTAGGGGGTATGATTAAGAAGTTTGCAGATGATACTAAAATCGGCTGTGTGGTTGATACTGAAGAAGGAAGCTGTAGACTGCAGGAAGATATCAATAAATTGGTCAGGTGGGCAGAACAGTGGCAAATGGAATTCAATCTGGAGAAGTGTGAGGTAATGCATATGGGGAGGGCTAACAAGGAAAGGGAATACACATTAAATGGTAGGATACCGAGTAGTGCAGAGGAACAAAGGGACCTTGGAGTGCATGTCCACAGATCCCTGAAGGTAGCAGGCCAGGTAGATAAGGTGGTTAAGAAGGCATACGGAATGCTTGCCTTTATTAGTCGTGGCATAGAATACAAGAGCTGGGGGGTTATGCTTCAACTGTATAAAACACTAGTTAGGCCTCAGCTAGAGTACTGCGTGCAGTTCTGGTTACCACATTACAGGAAAGATGTGATTGCACTAGAGAGGGTACAGAGGAGATTTACAAGGATGTTGCCGGGAGTAGAAAATCTTAGCTATGAGGAAAGACTGGAGAGGCTGGGTCTGTTTTCCTTGGAACAGAGGAGGCTGAGGGGAGACCTTATTGAGGTGTATAAAATTATGAGGGGCATAGATAAAATGGATAGAAAGGACCCATTTCCCTTAGCAGAGGGGTCAAAAACCAGGGGGCACAGATTTAAAGTAATTGGTGGAAGGTTTAGAGGAGATTGGAGAGGAAATTTCTTCACCCAGAGGGTTGTGGAGGTCTGGAACTCACTGTCTGAAAGGGTGGTAGAGGCCCTAACCACATTTAAAAAGTACTTGGATGTGCACGTGGGATGCTCTAACCTGCAGGGCTATGGACCAAGAGCTGGGAAGTGGGATTAGGCTGGATAGCTCTTTGTTGGCCGGCGCGGACACGTTGTGCCGAAATGGCCTCCTTCCGTGCTGTAACTTTCTATGATTCTATGAATGGCCTGTTTCTGTGCTGAAAAATTCTATGTAATTCTAGACGTTATTCTCACATACAGCACAATCGATAGCTGAATGTAGAGAATGTCAGGTACTGGGGTCTGCACACTTTTTTAGCGATCCTATCAGTCCTGTTAAACAAGCAACAATGGATAGTATTGTGGGGTGGGGTGCACAGCCCCCCGTTCTGAAATGGTTGCATCACAAGGGGGTTGGGGAGATGCAGTTTCTTCCCGTTGGTCAGTGCCTGTCGAGTTCTCCATCCCAGATGAGGGACGATCAGAGAGGCACAAAAAAATATATACACAGAGGATTCTACAAAGTGTCATCAACCGTAGGAGCGACTGGTCACCTGACAGACTACAATCTGATCAGAGTGCCCTGCCTCAATGCTAGACTGCAATACAGAATTCTAGACAATGGGAGTGAACAGGAAGAGATTTAGCATATTATGTGCAATGGGAGTGAATGGGAAGAGAATGGGTCCATTGGGATTCTGTACAATGGGAGTGAATGGGAAGGGGTTTGGTCCTTAGGATTCTGTACAGTGGGAGTGAATGGGAAGGGGTTTGGTCCATTGGAATTCTATACAGTGGGAGTGAATGGGAAGGGAATGGGCCCACTGGAATTCCGTACAACGGGAGTGAATGGGAAGGGGTTTGGGCCATTGGGATTCCGTACAGTGGGAGTGAATGGGAAGGGAATGGGTCCATTGAGATTCTGTACAGTGGGAGTGAATGGGCCCTTTATAATTGAATGGTTGGAACAGGAGCTGACTGTCCTCGATCCTCTGTGTTTTATACCTTGTACCATCAGGTGCTTTAACACCTCCTGCAGTCGTTGTAGGACAGCAGCTGATATGTCGTACTGGGTCCTGGCTGGCAGAAAGGCGTCCTGACAGTGTCCGAAGAGTCCATCTAAAATAAATAAAGAATATCTTTTTAGTTTTGATACCGAGACGTTCACCTCGACCACCTCTCAATTTAACACGGGAAAAAACAAAAAAAAAGTCACAAACCAGGCCGTAATTGACCAAGGTTAAAGGCCCATAGAAAGAAAGAAGGGAAGAGAAAACTTATATTGTGCCACAGAGTCAGAGTTATACAGCACAGAAAGAGGCCCTTCAGCCCATCGTGTCCGCGCCGGCCATCAAGCCCTGTCTATTCTAATCCCATTTTCCAGCACTTGGTCCGTAGCCTTGTATGCTATGGCGTTTCAAGTGCTCATCTAAATGCTTCTTGAATGTTGTGAGGGTTCCTGCCTCTACCACCCTTTCAGGCAGTGAGTTCCAGATTCCAACCACCCTCTGGGTGAAAAAGTTTTTCCTCAAATCCCCTCTAAACCTCCTGCCCCTTACCTTGAAACTATGCCCCCTGGTTATTGACCCCTCTACGAAGGGGAAAAGTTCCTTTCTATCTACCCTATCTATGCCCCTCATAATTTTGTACACCTCAATCAGGTCCCCCCTCAGCCTTCTCTGCTCTAAGGAAAACAACCCCAGCCTGTCCAGTCTCTCTTCATAGTTGAAACGCTCCAGCCCAGGTAACATCCTGGTGAATCTCCTCTGCACCCTCGCCAATGCAATCACATCCCTCCTATAGAGTGGTGACCAGAACTGCACACAGTATTCCAGCTGTGGCCTAACTAACGTTTTGTACAGCTCCATCATAACCTCCCTGCTCTTATATTCTATGCCTCGGCTAATGAAGGCAAGTATCCTATCTGCCTTTTTAACCACCTTATCTACCTGTCCTGCTGCCTTCAGGGATCTATGTACATGCACACCAAGGATCCTCTGATCCTCTGTCCTTCCTAGGATCCTACCATTCATTGTGTATTCCCTTGCCTTGTTTGTCCTCCCAAAATGCATCACCTCACTTCAGGGTTAAATTCCATTTGCCACTGTTCTGCCCATCTAACCATCCTGTCTGTATCGTCCTGTAGCCTGAGGCTTCCCTCCTCACTATTTACCACTCCACCAATTTTCGTTTCATCTGCAAACTTACTGATCATACCTCCAACATTCATATCTAAATCATTAATGTACACTACAAACAGCAAAGGACCCAGCACCGATCCCTGCGGTACACCACTGGACACAGGCTTCCAGTCACAAAAACAACCTTCGACCATCACCCTCTGCCTCCTGCCACAAAGCCAATTTTGGATCCAATGTGCCAAATTGCCCTGGATCCCATGGGCTCTTACCTTCTTGACCAGTCTCCCATGTGGGACTTTGTCAAAAGCCTTACTGAAGTCCATGTAGGCTACATCAACTGCACTACCCTCATCCACACACCTAGTCACCCCCTCGAAAAATTCAATCAAATTGGTCAGACATGATCTCTCCCTGACAAAGCTATGCTGACTATCCCTGATTAATCCCTGCCTCTCCAAGTGGAGACTAATTCTGTCCCTCAGAATTTTTTCCAATAATTTCCCTACCACTGATGTTAGGCTCACTGGCCTGTAATTCCCTGGTTTATCCCAACTACCCTTCTTGAATAATGGTACTACGTTAGCTGTCCTCCAGTCCTCTGGCACCCCCCCTGTGGCCAGAGAGGATCTGAAAATGTGTGTCAGAGCCCCTGCAATCTCCTCCCTTGCCTCACACAGCAGCCTGGGATACATCTCGTCTGGGCCTGGGGATTTATCCACTTTTAAGCCCGCTAAAACCGCTAGTACCTCCTCCCTCTCAATACTAATTTGTTCAAGTATATCACAATCCCCCTGCCTGATTTCTATGTCTACATCGTCCTTCTCCATAGTGAACACAGATGCAAAATATTCATTTAAAACCTCACCCACATCTTCCGGCTCTACACACAGATTGCCACTTTGGTCCCTAATGGGCCCTACTCTTTCCCTGGTTATCCTCTTGCCCTCAATATACTTATAAAACACCTTGGGATTTTCCTTTATTTTGCTCACCAGTGTTTTTTCATGCTCCCTCTTCGCTCTCCTAATTTCTTTTTTTTTTTTTTCTTTTTTTTAAGTACCCCGTTGCACTTTCTATACTCCTCTACGTGCCTTTCACCACCTCGGGACATCCCAAAACGCTTTATAGCCAATGAAGTACTTTTTAAAAAAAAGTGTAGTCACTGTTGTAATGTAAACACAGCAGCCAATTTGCACACAGCAAGCTCCCACAGACAGCAATGAGATAGAATCATAGAATCTTACAGCACAGAAGGAGGCCATTCGGCCCATCGTGCCGGCTCTTTGAAGCAGCAGTCCAATTTAGCCCCTCGCCCCAGCTTTTTCCCCCATAACCCTGGAAATGAGTCCTCTTCAAATATATGTCCAATTGTCTTTTGAAAGTTCCTCTGGAATCTGCTTCCACCACTCCCTTTCAGACAGCACGCTCCAGATCACAACAACCCCTCTCTGGTGTGAAGAACTCGCCCCTTCATATGCTTGACCCAGTTAACTGGCTATGTCCAGAGAACAGATTGCATGTCGGTCTGAGACACACAATCTTCTGTGTAATAGTTCTAATAACCTAGAATCAACATCAAATTTGTGGAAAACAAAAGCAAAATACTGCGGATGCAAATTTGTGGAGTCAGTTCTCTCACTTGTTTAAATCAGAATTCGTCTGGTTGTTCTGCAATAGGGAGACTTATTAGCTGCTGGCGATGCCAGCTGGGACCTAACTAGTGTTTTTTTTACTAAACCTTTATAAAACATTAGTTCGGCCCCAGCTGGAGTATTGTGTCCAATTCTGGGCACCACACTTTAGGAAGGAGGCGAAGGCTTTGGAGAGGGTGCATGGTTCCAAGGATGAGGGGCTTCAGTTATGCGGAGAGACTGGAGAAGCTAGGGTTTTTCTCCTTAGAGCAGAGAAGGCCAAGAGGAGATTTGATAGAGGTGTTCACAATCATGATGGGCTTAGATAAGAGTAAATAAAGAGAAACTGTTTCCAGTGGCTGAAGGGTCGATAACCAGAGGACACAGATTTAAGGCGATTGGCAAAAGAACCAGAGGTGAGATGAGGAAAAACTTTTTTACGCAACGAGTGGTTAGGATTTGGAATGCTCTGCCTGATAGGCTGGTGGATACAGATTCAACAGCAGCCTTCAAAAAGGGAACTGGATAAATACTCGAAGGAGAAAAAATTGCAGGGTTATGGGGAAAGAGCGGCGGGAGTGGGACTAACTGGATTGCTCTTCGAAAGAGCCGGCGCAGACTCGATGGGCCGAATGGCCTCCTTCTGTGCGGTGCTATTCTGTGATTCTATGATGCAAAACACCAAGCTTGTTGTTTTAGTTAAAGGAGGAAAATCAGATGATGAGATGACCTCGTGGAAGCATGGGCGCACGTCTGAAAATGTTTCAGAGTATAGTATCTCAGATGACAGGAGACGGGGTCGTAGTCAACCTTCCCATTAAGCAGAGTGGCTGCGCGACAGTCTGGAGGTCCCGCGCAGGCTGCTTGCTGGCTTTCATATGGGGGGAAATAAATAAATAAATAAATAAATAAATAAATAAATAAATCGCACATGCGCGAAGGGCCCGCGCACGAAAAAAAATAAAATAAGAGGGAACATCGGCCCTAGCTATAAAGGCCTCGGAGGTTTTAGAACCATCAGGGATAAATTTTGACCCAGCCCTACCTTTAAAAGACATGCTAATTAGCAAATGTTATCACATCTGTCAATTATTAACAAACAATAATGATCAGATAATCTGGGGGGGGTTTAAGTGATGTTGGTTGAGGAATAAATATTGGCCAGGACACTGGGGAGAACTCCCCTGCTCAGCTTCGGAATACTGCCGTGGGATCTTTTATGTTCACCTGAGAGGGCAGACGTGGCCTCAGAGAGCGATAGATTTTTGGACACTAAGGGAATCAAGGGATATGGGGGTAGCACAGGAAAGTGGAGTTGAGGTCGAAGATCAGCCATGATCTTATTGACTGGCGGAGCAGGCTCGAAGGGCCAAGTGGCCGACTCCTGCTCCTATTTCTTATCTCAAAATTGAAGTCAACTCACTGGGGCACAGAGCTTTGGAGGAGTGGGGGGCGGTGATGGGAGTACAGCCCTATATACTAGGGCTTTTCCAGTCTAGCCATGACACTTCTGATGAAGCTTCCCGTCAGACTTGTATTCTGGAAGTTGACTGGCCTGCTGGGCATATGCAGTCAAGCTCTAGAAAAGGGAAGAGTGAGGGGTGACCCTGGTGGAGGTCTCAAAAATTATGAAGGGGTCCAACAAGGTAAATGTAGCAAAGACATTGCCACCGGCGGGGCAGCCCTAAACTAGGGGCCATCAATATAAAATTGTCGCTAATTTTTTTTTTTTTTATTCGTTCATGGGATGTGGGCGTCGCTGGCAAGGCCGGCATTTATTGCCCATCCCTAATTGCCCTTGAGAAGGTGGTGGTGAGCCGCCTTCTTGAACCGCTGCAGTCCGTGTGGTGATGGTGCTCCCACAGTGCTGTTAGGGAGGGAGTTCCAGGATTTTCACCCAGCGACGATGAAGGAACGGCAACATGTTTCCAAGTCAGGATGGTGTGTGACTTGGAAGGGAACTTGGAGGTGGTGGTGTTCCCATGCGCCTGCTGCTCGTGTCCTTCTAGGTGGTAGAGGTCGCGGATTTGGGAGGTGCTGCCGAAGAAGCCTTGGCGAGTTGCTGCAGTGCATCTTGTAGATAGTACACACTGCAGCCACGGTGCGCCGGTGGTGGAGGGAGTGAATGTTTAAGGTGGTGGATGGGGTGCCAATCAAGCAGGCTGCTTTGTCCTGGATGGTGTCAAGCTTCTTGAGTGTTGTTGGAGCTGCACTCATCCAGGCAAGTGGAGCGTATTCCATCACACTCCTGACTTGTGCCTTGTAGATGGTGGAAAGGCTTTGGGGAGCCAGGAGGTGAGACACTCGCCGCAGAATACCTAGCCTCTGACCTGCTCTTGTAGCCACAGTATTTATGTGGCTGGTCCAGTTAAGTTCCTGTCCAGTTAAGCTGGGCAGAGGAAATGCTTCAAGGACACCCTCAAAGCCTCCTTGAAAAATTGCAACATCCCCACCGACACCTGGGAGTCCCTGGCCCAAGACCGTACAAAGTGGAGGAGAAGCATCCAGGAAGGCGCCGAATACCTCGAGTCTCTTCGCCGGGAGCAAGCAGAAGCCAAGCGCAAACAGCGGAAGGAGCGCACGTCAACCCAAGCACCCCACCTACCAGCCCCTTCAACCACCATCTGCCCCACCTGTGACAGAGACTGTAGGTCCTGCATTGGACTTATCAGTCACCTGAGAACTCATTTTTAATGTGGAAGCAAGTCATCCTCGGTTCCAAGGGACTGCCTAAGAAGAAGATTATTTATGTGGCTGGTCCAGTTAAGTTTCTGGTCAATGGTGACCCCCAGGATGTTGATGGTGGGGGATTCGGCAAGCTTTTTCCCTTTTCAAGTATTTATCCAATTCTCTTTTGAAAGTTACTATTTAATCTGCTTCCACCGCCCTTCCAGGCAGCACATTCCAGATCAGAACAACTCGCTGTGTATAAAAAAAAAAATTTTTCCTCATCTCCCCTCTGGTTCTTTTGCCAATTATCTTAAATTTGTGTCCTCTGGTTATCGACCCTCCTGCCAGCAGAAACAGGGAGAAGAGGAGAGGAACCGAAAAACAATTTGTGAGCGCTGTTAATTGGTTTGAAAATGAAAAAAAAAATCAAATTGGTTTTTGTCACATCTTAAGAAAAGGAGAAGGAAAATTTGACTTCAATAATCACTGCAAAGGTGAGTCATGCTTCATATTAAATAAAGGATGATTCTCCTCTCACTTCGAACACTCGGTAACAAACTCTTGTGTTTTCCTCTACAGCCTTGAAACCCTTTGTTACGACAGTGAGAGAAAGGGCCATTGACGCTACACTTGTCAAACCAACGACTTGGCCGTTGTCATGGAGACGGAGCCCGCACGAGAATCTCTGCTCAGAGGCCAGAAGCTGTGTCTCTAACGCATTTCTGGCTGCGAGGCTAGAGTGTCACTTATTAATCATGAATGGCCAGATCGCAGGCTGAAACTTGAATGCACACCCGCATCCCCCCGCCTCTACTCCACTCCGCTCCCCTCCTCACAAGCACCTTCCGAGACAATTCTCTCTATCGCCCGCCCCCACGCCTTCCCCTCCTCCCCCAGCAGCTACTTTAATACGAATCGTCGACTTTTTTTTTTCCATTTATCATCGAGCACTGCAGGGGTGAGTCAGCCCAGTGACGCAGCCAATGTCCACGTCACGAGCTCCAGCCAATGCAATCGGCGCTTAAAAAAAGGAATCGTCACGTCACAATTTCGACAGCAAGTCCCAACCCCTCTCTCGGATCATCAGACGTACGCTGAGAGACCAATTCATCCTCGAATCTCCCCATGGTGCCCTCCAATAACGTCAACATACACTGGGAGCGGCTCCTCGCGTGAACCAATAACACTTCAACTCAACATAATTTGAATAAGACTGGAGATAATTAACCCCCCCCCAACCCCCGTATCATTTGCACGATGAAAGCAGAGACTGGTATTTATTTAGCACCCCATCACGACTCTTGAAATGTCTCAATGCTTCACATATATAGAATCGTAGAATGATACAGCACAGGAGGAGGCCATTTGGCCCATCGTGCCGGCTCTGTGAAAGAGCTCTCCAATTAGTCCCACTCCCCATTGCTCTTTTCCCTGTAGCCCTGTAAATTTTTCATTTCCAAGTATTTATCCAATTCCCTTTTGAAAGTTACTATTGAATCTGCTTCCACCGCCCTTTCCGGCAGCGCATTCCAGATCACAACAACTCGCTGCTTTAAAAAGATTCTCATCTCCAACGTTCCCTCTAATTTTTTTTCCCCCTGCGCGAGGCCCCTTGAAATTTGCTGTGCGGTATCTTCGGCAGCGTCACCAGCTGGTGAGCGGCCTGCGGACGACCTCCCGAACGCGCTGGCGGACTTGGGTTTGTGGGGGGGGGGGGGGGGGGTGGGCGGTGGTGGCGGGGAAACGTTGCTCATCGCCCCCTCTGTCTCTTTTGGGCAATGACCATAAATCTGTGTCCTCTGGCTACCAACCCTCCTGCCAGTGGAAACAGTTTCCATCTTGGAAGAGGGTCGCTGTGAAAGGCAACACACACACACACACCAAAGTGCCGTCAACCGGAGCAGAGACTGGCCACCTGACAGACTACGATTGGCGTCAAAGTTAGGCTTGAATACAGAATTTTATACAATGGGAGTGAATGGGAAGGGATTGGGCCCAACGCCCCCCGTAAGCCACACTGCCTCCTGCGCGGCCTGCCTCTCCCGCTGCGCGGCCCATTCAAATTTTTGCGCATGCGTGGGATCTACAGCGTAAAAGCCGGTAAGCGGCCTGCGCGGGACCTTGCAGATGACCGCGCGGCCACGCAGCTAAGCGGGAGCATTGTTTGGGACGCTATACAATGGGAGTGAATCTATCAAAACCCAACGTGATTCTTTTTTCCCCCTGAAGTGCAGGAACTGTTGGAGGCAAACGCAGCAGCCATTTTGTGGGCGGGAAAGATCCCACGACAACAAGATGGCTGACCGGTTTAATCTGTTTGAGGGGTCGGTGATTGAGGGAAGAAATATTGACCGAGGCACTAGAAGAGCTCACCTGCTGCTCTCCAAAATGGAAACACAGGATCTTTCACGTCCGCCCGAACAGCCAGATGGGTTTCGGTTTAGTATCTCATCTGAAAGGTTGTACTAACGACAGGGCAGTAACTCCCTCGGTAGTGTGCTGGAGTGTCAGACTAGGTTTCAGCAACAACAACAACTTGCATTTATATAGCGCCTTTAATGTAGCAAAACATCCCCAAGGCTCGTCACAGGAGCGTGATCAGACAAAATGTGACACTGAGCCACATGAGGAGATATTAGGACAGGCGACCAAAAGCTTGGTCAAAGAGGTAGGTTTTAAGGAACGTCTTAAAAAGGAGGAGAGAGAGATAAAGGGGTTTAGGGAGGGAATTCTAGAGCTCAGGGCCGAGGCAGCTGAAGACACAGCCGCCAATTGTCTGACGAACAAAATGGGAGATGTGCAAGAGGCCAGAATTGGAGGAGCGCAGAGATCTCGAAGGGTGGTAGGGCTAGAGGAGGTTACAGAGTCAGGGAGGGGCGAGGCCATGGAGGGTACCGGTTTCATATCTCATTCTAAGGATGGTACATGCGGCACTCCCTCAGTGCTCCGCTCGCGTGTCAGGTTAGATGATGTGCTCAAGTCCTGGAGTGAGGCTTGAAACGGTAACCAAGCCAAGTTGTCGCACAGATTCACACTGCAGAGCCTGGTTTACCAAGTCAATCTACAGCCATTTTAACATGGAGTCAACGTGGCACACTTAATGGTACTAGGCTGTAAAGATATAGGAACAAACACGCTCTCTCCTTGCTGCCCCAACCCGTCAGCTGATAAACAACAACTTGCATTTATATAGCGTCTTTAACAAAGTACAACACAGGAACATTCAGCCCCTCGAGCCTGTTCCGCCATTCAAGAATATCATGGCTGATCTGCACCTTAACTCCATCTACCCGCCTTGGTTCCGTAACCATTAATACCCTTGCCTAACAAACATAAGAAATAGGAGCAGGAGTAGGCCATTCGGCCCTTCGAGCCTGCTCTGCCATTCAATAAGATCATGGCTGATCTGATCTTGGGCTCAGCTCCATTTCCCTGCCCGCTCCCCATAACCCTTGACTCCCTTATTGTTCAAAAATCTGTCTATCTCCACCTTAAATATATTGGCCCAGAAATTTGACTCGGAGTCTTGCCGTGGGGGTAAGGATCCCCCGCGATATCACACTCCGCGCCGGCCGTTGTGTTTCGGGCCCACACGAACTTCGGGTCCCGGGCCTCTCCCTGGTGCCGGCGCGCAGTGCGTGTGTGTCCCAGAGGCGCAGTTAGTTCGATGCGACCTCTGGGATCACGTGGGGCATGGAGAGCCAATGGCAGCACAGCATCTTTCATTCATAGCTTTGACAGAACTGTCAAAACTATGAATACAAATCGCCCCCAAAAGAACAGCTAAACCTCAAATAAATTTTAAAAAACCATCACATTAATAAAATAACTATAGTTAAATAAATTAACCACTTTAAACAAAAATTTAAATTTTTGAAAATGTTTTAATTCTTTTTAAAAGTTATAAAAATAAACTTACCTTTCTTTAAAGTCTCTAAAAAAGATAAACCTGTTGAAAAAAATTTAAAATACTTAATTAACTACTTACCTTGTTAAAAGTGGGTCTTACGCCTCCTTTCTTCATGTGTAAAATCTTCAATACTTACCCTCGCGTTGAAACCTGAAAAAAAACCTAAGTGTGCTGCGTGCGCACAGCCTGTAGTGCGCACGCGGTTCACCTAGGAACCGCCCCCTTCGCCATACCCGAAGTGCCGGTTTCCCGCGCATGCGCAGTGCATGCAGGAAACCGGCACTTCGGGACTGAATACGAGAGAGTGCACAGTTCATACTCTCCCGTATTCAGCCGAATTTTTGGGCCATTGAATGACCCAGCCTGCACAGCTCTCTGGAGCAGAGAATTCTACAGATTTACGACCCTCAGAGAAGAAATTCCTCCTCATCTCAGTTTTAAAAGGGTGCCCCCTTATTCTGAAACTATGCCCCTGAGTTCTAGATTCCCCCACGAGGGGAAACATCTTCTCTGCATCTACCCTGTCAAGCCCCCTCAGTATCTTATATGTTTCAATAAGATCACCTCTCATTCTTCTAAACTCCAATGAGTATAGGCCCAACCTGCTCAACCTTTCTTCATAAGTCAACCCCTTCATCTCAGGAATCAACCTCGTGAACCTTCTCTGAACTGCCTCCAATGCAAATCTATCGATCTCAGTTTTGAACTTTTCAACTGACCCTCAGCCTCAACAGCTTTTTGGGGGAGAGTTTTCCAGATTTCCACTACCCTTTGTGTGAAGAAGTGCTTCTTGACATCACCCCTGAACGGCCTGGCTCTAATTTTAAGGTTCTGCCCCCTTGTTCTGGACTCTCCCCACCCCCACCAGAGAAAATATTTTCTCTCCATCCACCCTATTAAATCCTTTAATCATCTTAAACATCTCGATCAGATCATCCCTTAATCTTCTATACTCGAGGAAATAGATGCTGAATGTCCCAAGGCGCTGCACAGGAGGGTGAAGGCAGCGTTCGACTGACCTGCTGAGGAAACCAGGCCTTGTTCGGTGGTGTTGTCTCTCCGCCGAGGCTGAGGGAGGGGGATGCTACAAATCACCGCAGTACGAGGGCAGGCCGGGAGGGGTGGAAAACGAAAACCGGAAAAATGTTGAGCATTTTACCCATAGGCTATCATGGAGGAAGTTCTCCACATTGGGCGAGGGTTGTCCTGGAGGGGAGAACAATTCCATTGAAGGTAGGGAAGACCTGAATTGTTCTCTGGGGTAGAGAATTCTACAGATGGACTGTGGGAGCTGGCGGATAATCACAGGGTCCTCAAATTCTGGCCTCGCCTGGGCACAGTGACCAAGACGGACAGGCAAATCATAAATTGTTGAGCGGAGACGTCAAGTTACGGCAGAACCTCCTTCCTCCATTGGGGTTCGTGCTGGCAACCAGGAGGGGGTTAGGAAACGCCACAATTTCTCCGCACCCACTCCCACACTGACCTCGGCCACCTACACTGTCCCAATGAAGCTCAACGTAAGCACGAGGAGCAGCACCTCATCGCTCAACGAGGCACTTCCGGACTCAACATGGAGTTCAACAATTTCAGATCATAACCTCTGCCCCCCATTTTTTCTCTCCAGACAGCGGGGGCTGGTAATGGTTCTGCTGTTGCCATCTACACTTCCTCTAGACCCAGCTTTTGTTTCTTCATTGTCCCGTTAACACCCGCTCCTGCCTCGCACCATCATCCCTTTTGTCATTTAATCTCTCCTGCCCTCCACCCTATCACATCCTGCCCCCCTTTTTCCCTGCCTCTGTACCAACGTTGCCTTTAAGTTGCGGGGCCGCACAGTGCTCTGGAGGTCTCGAGCAGCTTGCTCACCGGCATTTAAATGGAAAAACTGCGCACGTGCGGAATTTTGAACGGCCCGCGCAGCCTGTTAAAGAGAGCGTGCCGCTCAAATAAAAACGAGAGGGAACGTTGCTCTGTACTTGCTTAAAAACTATGAAATCTCGTAACTTCTTCCAGTTCTGACGAAAGGTCATCGACCTGAAACGTTAACTCTTGTTTCTCTCTCTCCACAGATGCTGCCTGACCCGCTGAGTATTCCCAGCATTTAAGAGCAGGCTGGAAATTGCACTCGCTGCGCCAAATCACTCTTCCTCCGAGTTTCTGGTTGGCGAGGAGCTTTCTCCTAACTTCTTCCTGTCTGTTCCCCTCTGCAAACCCTCATCCCGACCCCACAACAATCCCCCTTTAAAAAAAAAACACCCCCACTCTCCCCTGAGAGTGACACACTTTAAGAGGCTATTATGGTGAAAGTTAATTGGAACTTAAGCTGGATCAGTAGGAGAGCTGCCAGTACGCAGAATTCTACCCACGCATAGCCTTGAGGGACGGTGATTGGGGGAGGGGAAACAGACTGAGTCACTCGCTGAATATATCTCCCACACACAGAAAATCTCATTGCATCAAGGTTGGAAAGCGCTGCGCGATGCACAGGGTCAGACTGAAGAGGACTGAGATTATTAAACCGTCTTAGCACTTTGTGGAGTAACGGGAACCATCGCTTCAATGACCTCCCTCCCGCCAAATGCCATTCGGTTATGTTGACTGCATTCTGAATATATCAATGCACCTTACAGCGACGGGTTTGATTGATAAACATCAGGGAGTGAGAGTCTCAGTTGTTTAGCACTCGTTTCTTACCCCTCAGATCTCTCGCTCTCTCCCCTTCCCCCACCCCACCCACCCTTGGCCGTTAAGGTCTTAACGTGAATTGGGTTTGGTCCTGTCCCGATCCAGCTGCCTTGGGCGTGGGTGCAGAGTACGAACTGTCCACACAACCCATTCCGATTGGACAATAAACACTGAGAACATCTCATGTGGGGGATCTGAAGGTCAACTGGTGCAGTATGGAGTTGTGTCTGCAGCAATCGCTACTGAATCAAACCCATGCTTGCTCTGCCCTGGGAGTGTTTGACGGGACAGTGTAGAGGGAGCTTTACTCTGTATCTAACCCCGTGCTGTACCTGCCCTGGGAGTGTTTGACGGGACAGTGTAGAGGGAGCTTTACTCTGTATCTAACCCGTGCTGTTCCTGCCCTGGGAGTGTTTGATGGGACAGTGTAGAGGGAGCTTTACTCTGTATCTAACCCGTGCTGTTCCTGCCCTGGGCGTGTTTGATGGGACAGTGTAGAGGGCGCTCTAATTTGCCTTTGGGAGTGCTTATTTGCGCCCACACTTACATTAGAGGAGTACAAAATACATCCATAAAAAAGAATAAATAAATTGACAGAGAAATCTCAATTCTATTCTTTGCCGGCAGTGGTCAGTGGGGAACAGGACTCACCGTTCACACAGCGCTCCTGGTGTGAGCAGAGTCTCTCGTCAAACAGACAGCCTTAAAAAGAGAGAAAGAAAAATATCAAACAGGCTGGAATATTGGTTTTTCTATTATCGCAAAAAAAAAAGCAGCCTTCGAGAACCGCTCAATAACATACATTGCCCACGACAGGCCTCAAGGCTACCCGATGCTTAGCAACGGACCATAACAACCGTTCAGATCTTACCTCTTCACCGGACCAGCCTCAAGTACAAGGTTCGCATCCACGTCAAATACTTCCATGGGAAATGAGCATCAGAATTAGGGAAATAACAACAGAAAACGCTGGAAAAACTCAGCAGGCCAGGCAGCATCCGTGGAGAGAGAAAGAGAGTTAACGTTTCAGGTCGATGACCTTTCGTCAGAACTGAAAGGTCATCGACCTGAAACGTTAACTCTCTTTCTCTCTCCACGGATGCTGCCTGGCCTGCTGAGTTTTTCCAGCGTTTTCTGTTGTTATTTCAGATTTCCAGCATCCGCAGTATTTTGCTATCGTATCAGAATTAGGGAGTTGGTTCCGGGAGTTGATGACATAATCTGCCACCACCACCCCCGTCCCCCCCCCAATTCATTCCACACGCTCCGGCTGCCCAGTACTGAGGGAGCACTGCGCTGCACTGTCAGAGGTGCCGTCTTTCGGATGAGATGTTAAACCAAGGTCCCGTCTGCCCTCCTGGGTGGACGTAAAAGATCCCACGGCCACTATTTCGAAGAAGAGCGGGGGAGTTATCCCCAGGTGTACTGGGGCTAATATTCATCCCTCAACCAACATCACTTAAAACCAGTTTATCTGGTCATCATCACATGTGGGAGCCTGCTGTGCGTAAATTGGCTGCCGCGTTTCCTACATTACAACAGTGACTACACCTCAAAAATGTACTTCATTGGCTGTAAAGCGCTTTGAGATCGTGAAAGGTGCTATAGAAATGCAGATTCTTTATTTTGGTCTTTACTGAGTGGTATGTGGGTGAGCCCCTGGGCCAGGTAAGGAGGATCAGCCAGGACACAGTCTGGTGACTCTGGGAAGCCTTTGTGTGCATAGATGCCGGGAGAAGGGGGGGGCATGCATGGCTAGCCTGCCCTTCCCCTGCACAGTCGGATAACTTGCCCGACACTCACCACGCAGGTTGCCAGGTGATGACTGACCACTTGGCTGAGGTACTTGTGGGTACCAAGATCCGAGGAACTGAACCCCACCATCAGTCAGTGCCCATCCAAAGCTCTGCTGCTCGCACCGAGTCCCGTTCTCCCATCTCCACTGTGCTCGCTGACCTACATTGGCTCCCGGTTAACCAACGCCTCGATTTTAAAATTCTCATCCTTTTTTTCAAACCCCTCCATGGCCTCGCCCCTTCCCATCTCTGTAATCTCCTCCAGCCCTACAACTACAACCACCCCCAGCCCCCCCAAACGAGATCTCTGCGCTCCTCCAATTCTGGCCTCTTGCACATCCCCGATTTCCATCGCTCCACCATTGGCGGCCGTGCCTTCAGCCACCTGGGTCCTGAGCTCTGGAATTCCCTCCCTAAACCTCTCCGCCTCTCTCTCCTCCTTTAAGACGCTCCTTAAAACCTACCTCTTTAACCAAGCCCTGTCCTAATATCTCCCTTATGTGGCTCGGTGTCAAATTTGTGCCCGATAACGCTTCTGTGAAGTGCCTCAGGTCGTTTTACCAAGTTAAAGGCGCTATATAAATGCAAGTTATTGCTTCACGAGAGATGGAGAAAGAGCTTGATAGATTAATGAGGAGAGGTTTTTTTTTTAAGTTTCAACAATAGAGAGTCAGTGAAGTGATTTAAACGAATGAATGTTGTTTTCTAAATTCTGATCTGGAAACCTCTTTTTTTTTAAAAACATATTTTTAACCTGAAGTGATCAAATTAAAAAATTATTTACTCCCACACACCCAGTGATGACGACAACTCAAAGCGTAATAACATGTCAGACTGGCATCTGATAAGAGAGAGAGAGAGAGAGAGAGACTGAGACCGAGACTGTCTCCCTGCAGAGCTCGAGGGGCCTCGGTTAAAGTCTGTGACTCATCACTCTCGACCCGGCAACTGATTTATTCTCCCCTCCCCCTCCCCAGCATTCTTTAACAATTTACAAAGATGAGATTCAGAGCAAAAATAAAAGATGGGAATCGTCACGCTTGAGGAAGGCACACACAGGCACAGCAATCCGATTCACAAAACACCTCAAAAATCAAAATCAAGAAACCTGCAGCCATTAACTGGGAGAAAGCCGCCCAGCAAAAACTGAGGGAATGACACGGTCAAACCACTCGGAGTTTATTAGCTTTGGTATTTTTTTTTATAAATGTGTGTCTGTCTAATCTGCTCTTCATGAATCTCAGCATGCGGAGAGTGAATTATAAAACCTTTCCACAGCTTCAAATTACATAGAACTTTACAGCACAGAAACAGGCCATTCGGCCCATGCCGGTGTTTATGCTCCACACGAGCCTCCTCCCTCCCCTCTTCCTCTCATCCTATCACCATATCCTTCTATTCTTTTCTCCCTCGTGTGTTTATCTAGCTTCTCCTTAAATGCATCTATGCTCTTCGCCTCAACCACTCCCTGTGGTAGCGAGTTCCACATTCTCACCACTCTCTGGGTAAGAGGTTTCTCCTGAATTCCCTATAGAATGAAGGCGTTCAGCCCATCAGCCGTGTGTCAGCTCTCTCCGAGAGCTCGCCACTTAATCCCATTCCTCGATCCTTTCCCCGTCTCCTTTACATTTTGCCTTTTTCAAATATTTGTCCACTTTCTCTTTGAAAAGCTGTCACAGATTCTGCTCCCACCTCGATTTCTGGTCGGCCATTTCATGTCCCAACATTCCTCTGTGTAAAAATAACAAAAATGTTCTCCTAAACTCTCCCTTCATTCTTTTGGTGACGATCTTCAATTTATTCCCTCTAGTTACTGACCCACCAACCAGCGGAAATAGTTATCATCATCAAAAGCAAAGAGCTTCAAATCCCTCACAGTAAGGAACTTGCATCTCTGCAGCACCTTTCACGACCACCGGACGTCCCAAAGCGCTTTACAGCCAATGACTTTTTGAAGTGTAGTCACTGTTGTAATGTAGGAAACGCGGCAGCCAATTTGCGCACAGCAAGCTCCCACAAACAACCTGTATTTATATAGCGCCTTTAACAGAGTAAAACGTCCCAAGGTGCTTCACAGGAATATTACAAGACAAAAAAATGACACCGAGCCATATAAGGAGAAATTAGGACACATCACTGAGGTGGTTTTAAGGGGCGTCTTAAAGGAGGAAAGAGAGGTAGCGAGGTGGAGAGGTTGAGGCAGGGAATTCCAGAGCTTAGGGCCGAGGCAACAGAAGGCACGGCCGCCAAAGGTTGAGCGATTATAATCAGAGATGCTCAAGAGGGCAGAATTAGAGGAGTGCAGATATCTTGGGGGGTTGTGGGGCTGAAGGAGATTACAGAGATAGGGAGGGGCGAGGCCATGGAGAGATTTGAAAACAAGGATGAGAATTTTGAAATCGAGGCGCTGCTTAACCAGGAGCCAATGTAGGTCAGCGAGCACAGGGGTGATGGGCGAACGGGACTTGGGGCGAGTTAGGACACGGGCAGCCGAGTTTTGGATGACCTCAAGTTTACGTAGAGTCGCATGTGGGAGGCTAGCCAGGAGTGCTTTGGAATAGTCAAGTCTAGAGGTAACAAAGGCATGGATGAGGGTTTCAGCAGCGGATGAGCTGAGGCAAGGGCGGAGACGGGCGATGTTACGGAGGTGGAAATAGGCAGCCTTAGTTATGCTGCGATATGTGGTCGAAAGCTCATTTCAGAGTCAAATATGACACCAAGGTTGCGAACAGTGTGGTTCAGCGTCAGACAGATGTTAGAGAGAGGGATGGAGTCAGTGGCCAGGGGACGGAGCTTGTGGCGGGGACCAAAAACAATGGCTTCGGTCTTCCCAATATTTAATTGGAGAAAATTTTTGCTCATTCAGAACTGGATGTCGGACAAGCAGTCTGACAATTTAGAGACCGCGGAGGGGTCAAGAGAAGTGGTGGTGAGGTAGAGCTGGGTGTTGTCAGCGTACATGCCTTGCCAGCGACGCCCACATCCTATAAACGAATTAAAAAAAAGTGGAAATTGACGCTGTGTTTACGGATGATGTCGTCAAGGTGCATGTAGATGAGAAATAAGAGGGGGCCAAGGATAGATCCTTGGGGGACACCAGAGGTAATGATGCGGGAGCGGGAAGAGAAGCCGTTGCAGGTGATTCTCTAGCTACGATTAGATAGATAAGAATGGAACCAGGCGAGTGCAGACCCACCCAGCTGGACGACAGTGGAGAGGCGTTGGAGAAGGATGGAGTGGTCAACCGTATCAAAGGCTGCAGACAAGTCAAGAAGGACGAGGAGGGATAGTTTACCTTTGTCACAGTCACAAAGGATGTCATTTGTGACTTTGATGAGAGCCGTTTCGGTTCTGTGGCAAGGGGCGGAAACCTGATTGGAGGGATTCAAACATGGAGTTGCGGGAAAGATGGGCACGGATTTGGGAGGCGACAACACGTTCAAGGACTTTGGAGCGGAAAGGGAGATTGGAGATGGGGCGGCAGTTTGCAACGACGGAGGGGTCAAAGGTTGTTTTTTTGAGGAGAGTGGTGATGACAGCAGATTTGAAGGAGAGGGGGGCAGTACCTGAGGAGAGAGAACCATTAACAATGTCAGCTAACATGGGAGCCAGAAAAGGAAGTTGGGTGGTCAGCAGTTTGGTGGGAATTGGGTCAAGGGAGCAGGAAGTGGGTCTCATGGACAAGATGAGCACAGAGAGGTCATGAGGGGAGATCAGAGAGAAACTGGAGAAAGATGTGAGTACAGGGCTAGGGCAGGGGGGAACCTTAGAGGAAGTTTGGCCCAGTGGGCTAGAGGAAGGAAGGAAAGTGGCAGAGGCAGCTGAACGGATGGTCTCAATCTTAGAGACGAAGAAGTCGATGAGCTCCTCACTTGTTATCGGAGGTGAGGGTGGTGGAGACAGGGGAGAGGGGTTTAAGAAGACGGTTAGTAGTGGAGAATAGAAGCTGGGGTTTATCTTTGCATTCCAGAATGATTCTGGAATAGTGAACAGACGAGAGCAGGACCCGATAATGCTTTATGTGGTCCAGCCAGATTGGCAGTGAATGGCTAAACCAATTATCCGCCATATCTGTTCAAGTCTGCGTCCCTTGGACTTAAGGGAGCGCAGATGAGGGCCGTACCAGGGAGAGAGCGAGTAATCGTTTTAGTAGGGACTAGGGCAAAGGTGGTGGTGAGGGTGTGGTTGAGCAGATCGGTAGCTGCAGAAATGTCAGGTGAATTGAGGGCCAAAGGCCGGACAGTTGGGATTTATAAGTGCAGTTGTGAGAGAGTTTTTTCCAGGGGCGGACACAGAAGGAAGTAGGGTTGGGGGGGTGGGGAAAGAGGGTGGAAGGGGGATGTGGGTGGAGAGCGATACGAGGAAGTGGTCAGAGATGGCCTTATCTGCTGCAAACAGCAACATGATAATGACCAGATCATCTGTTTTCGTGATGTTTATAGAATCATATGGTTACAGCATGGAAGGCGGCCATTTGGCCCGTCGAGCCCGTGCCGGCTCTCTGCAAGAGCACTTCAGCTAGTCCCACTCCCCCGCCCTTTCCCCGTAGCCCTGCAAATTCTTTTCCTTCAATGTTGATTGAGGGATAAATATTGGGCCAGGACACGGAGGAGAACTCCCCTGCTCTTCTTCGAAATAGCACCTTGGGATCTTTTACGTCCACCTGAGAGAGCAGACGGGGCCTCGGTTCAACGTCTCATCCGAAAGACGGCACCTCTGACAGTGCAGCGCTCCCTCAGTACTGCACTGGGAGTGTCGGCCTGGATAATGGGCTCAAGTGGTTAGCACTGGTGCCTCACAGCGCCAGGGACCAGGGTTCGAATCCGGCCTCGGTGACTGTCTGTGTGGAGTTTGCACATTCTCCCCGTGTCTGCGTGGGTTTCCTCCGGGTGCTCCGGTTTCCTCCCACAGTCCAAAAATGTGCGGGTTAGGTTGATTTGGCTATGATAAATTGACCCTTAGTGTTAGGGGGAGATTAAATATGTGGGGTTACGGGGATAGGATGGGATATGTTAGGGGGAATTAAATACGTGGGGTTACGGGGATAGGGTGGGATATGTGTCGGTGCAGGCTCGATGGGGATTCTGTGTGGGAAAGCAGCAACAGGGTACTGGATTTGGATGATCAGCCATGATCGTATTGAATGGTGGAGCAGGCTCGACGGGCCGAATGGCCTACTCCTGCTCCTAGTTTCTATGTTTAAGTCTCTGGAGTGGGACTCGAACCAACAACCTTCTGACTCAGAGGCGAGAGTGCTGCCCACTGAGCCACGGTTTACACTGTAATTTCATTTTTTTTCGATTGCAGCCAACGATGGGAGGACTGTCTTCGGCTGCAGTTTTACAAGCACCGACACGGTACAGGAGGGACAGGCATTCAAAGGGCCGAATGGCCTATTCCCGTTCCTCTACTTCTCACTCCTTGTTCGGTTCTACTCCTGGTTCTGTAATCTGGCAGCTCTATGCAAAATCATCTGCTTCGTGCCATTGAAGGCAGCTATTTTGTGAGTAATTGGCCTCAATTTAATTAGGGACAAGGTTCCCAAGCTGCATAAACAAGAGTCTCTTCCCTCATTCCCACATCACCTGCTCACACTGACCCACGCCGCTTTGAAATAGGCCAGCGCGGTGCTTCATGCACTGAAAAAAAAAATTAAAATAGATAACTGCTTGCTTACGTTTGCTCAGCTTTTACGCATTTCAGGATTTCACATTTTCCCCACCAGCCCACTTGCCTGCTCCATGTAACCTCACCGCATTGGAAGAGAGATTCATTGCCCATCTCCGACTCAAACTCAATCCTCCACCTGATCTTTGTACGAGAGCCTTTCACGACTTCAGGACTTTACACAGCTTTACAGCCAACGCAGTACCTTTGAAGTGTGGTCACTGTTGTAATGTGGGAAACGCGGCAGCCAATATGCGCACAGCAAGCTCCCACAAACAGCAATGTGGTAATGACCAGATAATCTGTTTTAGTAATGATAGCCGAGGGATAAATATTGGCCCAGGACACCGGGGGATAACCACCCCCCCCACCCCTTCTTCGAAATAGTGGCCGTGAGATCTTTTATGTCCACTTGAGAGGGCAGACGGGACCTCGGTTTAAGGTCTCATTCGAAAGACGGCACCTCCGACAGTGCAGCGCTCCCTCAGTACTGCACTGGAGAGTCAGCCTAGATTTGGTGCTCAAGTCCCTGGAGTGGGACTTGAACCCACGACCTTCTGACGAGCTTGGTACCAACTGAGCCAAGCTGGCAACACAACGGGAGATAATGTCTGTAGGCGTGCGATCACCAGGGTGCCCATTGCACACTTCCTTCAGCAGATCGCAGTCTCACCTTGCCGTGCTCGGGAATAAACCGTGAAGAGATTTCCTTGCCTCAGAGCCAGCGTCTCAATTATTTTGTTATTGTCATCTTGGCTCAGTGGGTAGCACTCTCTCTCTCCTCTGAGTCAGAAGGTTGTTGGTTCGAGTTCCACCCCAGAGACTTGAGCACAAACATCTAGGCTGACACTCCCAGTGCAGTACTGAGGGAGCGCCGCACTGCCGGAGGTGCCATCTTTTACGATGCGCCGTTAAACCGAGGCCCCCAGTCTCGATTTTAACTCTGGGCTAGTTTTGGGAGGGCGGCAGGTTAAAAATCAGGAACCATCAGCTCCTAGCGTTTCCGGGACGGGTAAGTAACCCAGGCCATTTTAACTGCTCGCCTACCCGATTCCTGCCAGGCAAGTAGGGTTAAAATCGCCCCCACCATCAGTCTATTCAGGTGGACATAAAAGGTCCCGTGGCACTGTTTAAATATCTCCTGGTGTCCCTCAACCCACCAATAAACCACAGATTAACTAGTCTGGTCTTTCATTGCTGTTTGTGGGATCTTGCTGTGCAAAAATAGCCTCTGCTTTTTCCTTCAGGACAGCAGTCACTGCACCTTCAAGAGTCATTCATTGTATGTCATGCACTTTGAGAAGCGTAATAAGGTGTTGTCAGTGAGTGTCAGCCATGGCTCAGTGGGTAGCACGCGCTCGCCTCAGTCAGAAAGTCTTGGGTTCGAGTCCCACTCCAAAGACTTGAGCACAAAATCCAGGCTGACTCTCCCAGTGCAGTACTGAGGAAGTGCTACACAGTCGAAGGTGCCATCTTTCAGACGAGACATTAAACCGAGGCCCCGTCTGCCCTCTCGGGTGGACGTAAAAAATCCCATGGCACTATTTTGAAGAGGAGGGTCCAATATTTATCCCTTAAAAAAACATCACCAAAGAACTAGGGTTCATAGTCTCAGGATAAGGGGTCGGCCATTTAGGACTGAGGAGAGAAATTTCTTCACTCAGAAGGTGATGAATCTCTGGAATTCTCTACCTGAGTGCTGTGGAGGCTCAATCATTGAGTATATTCAAGACAGGGATCAATAGATTTCTGGGCACTAAGGGAATCGAGGGATACAGGGATAGAGGGGGAAATTGGAGTTGAGGTCGAAGGTCAGCCATGATCTTATTCAATGGCGGAGCAGGCTCGAGGAGCTGTATGGCCTACTCCTGCTCCTACTTATATTATGTTCTTAAATAGATGGTCAAAACTGGTCATTTATTTCACTGCTGCTTGTGGGAGCTTCCTGTGCGCAAAGAGGCTGCCGCGTTTCAACAGTGACTACAATTCAAGTAATACTTAATTTGCTGCAAACCGCTTTGGGACGTCCGGAGGTCATGAAAGACGCTATAGAAATGCAAGTCTTTCTTTCTTTCCTGATGTCCTGCCCAACATTCCCCCTGAAATAACACCCACCGACAAAGCACAGATGAACTGATGGTGGGATCTTTCTGTACAGAAAATAGCCACTGTATTTGCCGACAGAGTGTCATTCGTTGGATGCGAAGTGCTTTGTGAAGCTTAAAAATCCAAGTCTTTCTTGCCCTGATACCGGGGCTGAAAGGGTTAAATTATGAGGAGAGGTCGTAATCCTAGGCTTGTAATCTCTTAAATATAGAAGATTAAGGGATGATCTAATCGAGGTGTTTCAGATGATTAATGGAGTTGATAGGGTAGAGAGAGAGAAACTATTTCCTCTGGTGGGAGAGTCCAGAACAAGGGGGCAGAACCTTAAAATTAGAGCCAGGCCGTTCAGGGGTGATGTCAAGAAGCACTTCTTCACACAAAGGGGAGTGGAAATCTGGAAGTCTCTCCCCCAAAAAGCTGTTGAGGCTGGGAGGGGAAGGCCAATTGAAAATTTCAAAACGGAGATCGATAAGATTTTTGTTGGGCAAGGGTATCAAGGGTTATTGAACCAAGGCGGGTAGATGGAGTAAAGGTGCAGATAAGACATGATCTAATTGAATGGGCGGCAGGGGCTGAATGGCCTCCTCCTGTTTCGATGTTCTCCTCCAGCAGGGCTGCATTTAGTTCCTCGAGCCGTGTTTCGCAGCCATCCCCCACCGACAGATATGTTTGTTCGGTCTTTATGCCTGAAGCAATGTTGTGTAAAATTAAATGAACTGTGTGTGTAGGTTGGGAGGGAGGCCGGGGGGGGGGGGGGGTGGGGGGGGCGGCAGGGCAGGGGTGGAAACGGGACTCTACTGTTGTGAAAACAAAACAATTGTTTATGGATAATTAAAAGTTAGCAACTTGCCCCTGGAGTATGAACACGATACGTTCAAATCACCTTCACTGCAGCTATCGAGACAGACTTCATGCCCAAAAACTGTGCAGAGAATGTTTATGGATCGTAGAGGGTGGGTATCGGGAAGGCACTTCATAAACGCAAGGCGCTGATGCACTAAGACCGAGGCCAATATTCCAAACCTTGCAGAACATTTTAATGGACCAGATTAATCCAATGAATTTTAATAAAGTAAGCTCCACCACCATCCAGGACAAAGCAGCCATTTGATTGGCACCCCACCCACCAGCTTAAACATTCACTCCCTCCACCACCAGCGCACCGTGGCTGCAGTGTGTACCATCTACAAGATGCATTGCAGCAACTCGCCAAGGCTTCTTCGGCAGCACCTCCCAAACCCACAACCTCTACCACCTCGAAGGACAAGGGCAGCAGGCTCATGGGAACACCACCACCTCCAAGTTCCCCTCCAAGTCACACACCATCCTGACTTGGAAATATATCGCCGTTCCTTCATCGTCGCTTGGTCAAAATCCTGGAACTCCCTCCCTAATAGCACTGTGGGAGCACCTTCACCACATGGACTGCAGCGGTTCAAGATGGCGGCTCACCACCACCTTCTCAAGGGCAACTAGGGATGGGCAATAAATGCTGGCCTTGCCGGCGACAATCCCATGAGCGAATAAGAATTTTTTAAAAAACTACGGTTTCTATAATGTCCAGGGCTAAAGTGTATTGTGGATGGCACCACTGGGTGCTTTCCACAAGGGAAAGTGTTTGCGTTCCCACACATCGCAGTCCCTTAAATTTGGAACAAAATAGTCGCTGCATAAAAAAATATATATCAAACAAAAACTGACGTGATTAAAGAAGAGAGGAACAGCAGATGAGCTGACAGCGTCAAGAGATCATAGGAGGATAAAAATAAAAGTGAACAGTTTCAGACACATCTCAAGGATCAGTGTTTGAGAAAACTATTGCCTGCACCTAAAACCGAAAATGATGGAACATAAGACGTAGGAGCAGGAGTAGGTCATTCAATAAGATCATGGCTGATCTGATCTTGGCCTCAACTCCACTTCCCTGCCCTGCTCCCCATAACCCTTGATTCCCTTACCTTTCAAAAATCTGTCTATCTCCACCTTAAATATATTCAATGACTCCGCCTCCACAGCTCTCTGGGGAAGAGAATTCCAAAGATTCACAATCCTGAGAAGAAATTCCTCCTCATCTCCGATTTAAATGGGTGCCCCCTTATTCTGAAATTATGCCCCCTAGTTCTAGATTCCCCCACAAAGGGAAACATCCTCTCTGCATCTACCCTGTCAAGCCCCTTCAGAATCTTACATGTTTCAATAAGATCCCCTCTCATTCTTCTAAACGCCAATGAGATGGAGGGAGGGGAAGGGAGGGGAAATGGGGGGAGGAGGGAACAACACCCATCTTTATGGGGGATATAAAAAAGACTTGTATTTCTATAGTGCCTTTCACAATCTCAGCACCTTCCAAAGCACTTCACAGCCAGTGAGGTAGTCACTGTTGCAATGTAGGAAACGCGGCAACCAATTTGTGCACAGCAAGCTCCCACAAACAGCAATGTGATAATGACCAGATCATCTG
>CM059427.1:79129781-79646800 GCA_030390025.1 Squalus acanthias
GCATCTGCCCAATCACCCAACTTGTCCAAATGATACTGGAGTTTCTCTGCATCCTCCTCACAACACACACGCCCACCCAGCTTTGTGTCGTCTGCAAACTTGGAGATATTACATCTAGTTCCCTCGTCTAGATCGTTAATATATATTGTGAATAACTGGGGTCCTAGCACCGATCCCTGCGGTACCCCACTAGTCACTGCCTGCCACTCAGAGAAAGACCCGTTTATTCCAACTCTTTGCTTCCTGTCTGCCAACCAGTTTTCTATCCAAGTCAGTACCTTACCCCCAACCCCATGTGCTTTAACTTTGCACGCCAATCTCTTATGCGAGACCTTATCGAAAGCTTTCTGAAAGTCCAATTACACCACATCCACTGGTTCGCCCTTATCTATTTTACCAGTTACATCCTCAAAAAATTCCAGTAGATTAGTCAAGCATGATTTACCTTTTGTAAATCCATGTTGACTTTGTCCGATCCAGTCACTGTTTTCCAAGTGCTCTGCTATTACATCTTTTATAATGGACTCTAGCATTTTCCCCACTACCGATGTCAGGCTTACTGCTTTATAATTCCCCGTTTTCTCTTTCCCACCTTTTTTAAATAGTGGGGTTACATTAGCTACCCTCCAATCCATGGGAACTGTTCCAGAGTCTATAGAATTTTGGAAGATGACCAGCAATGCATCTACTATTTCTAGGGCCACTTCCTTAAGTACCCTAGGATGTAGATTATCAGGCCCTGGGGATTTATCAGCCTTCAATCCCGTCAATTTCCCGAGCACCATTTCCCTACAAATACTGATTTCATTCAGTTCTTCCCTCTCATTAGACCCTATGTTCCCCGACATCTCTGGGAGGTTATTTGTGTCCTCCTTTGTGAAGACAGAACCAATGTATGTATTTAATTGGTCTGCCATTTCTTTGTTCCCCATTATAAATTCTGACTGCAAGGGACCTACGCTTGAACTGTCTGTTCTCTCAGGCAGACACAAAAGATCCCACGGCACTATTTCAAAGAGGAGCAGGGGAGTTCTCCCCAGTGTCCTCACCAATACTTATCCCTCGATCAACATCACTAAAACAGATTGTCTTTTTTTTTTTAATTCGTTTATAGGATGTGGGCATCGCTTGCAAGGCCAGCATTTATTGCCCATCCCCAATTGCCCTTGAGAAGGTGGTGGTGAGCTGCCTTCTTGAACTGCTGCGGTCCGTGTGGTGAAGGTACTCCCACAGTGCTGTTAGGGAGGGAGTTCCAGGATTTTGACCCAGCGACGATGAAGGATCGGCGATATATTTCTAAATCAGGATGGTGTGCGACTTGGAGGTGGTGGTGTTCCCATGCGCCTGCTGCCCTTGTCCTTCTAGGTGGTAGAGGTTGCGGGTTTGGGAGGTGCTGCCGAAGCAACCTTGGCGAGTTGCTGCAGTGCATCTTGTAGATGGTACACACTGCAGCCACGGTGCGCCGGTGGGGGAGGGAGTGAATGTTTAAGGTGGTGGATGGGGTGCCAATCAAGCGAGCCTCTTGAGTGTTGTTGGAGCTGCACTCATCCAGGCAAGTGGAGAGTATTCCATCACACTCCTGAATTGTGCCTTGTAGATGGTGGAAAGGCTTTGGGGAGTGAGGAGGTGAGACACTCGCCGCAGAATACCGAGCCTCTGAGCTGCTCTTGTTGCCACAGTATTTATGTAGCTGGTCCAGTTAAGTTTCTGGTCAATGGTGATCCCCAGGATGTTGATGGTGGGGGATTCGGCGATGGCAATGCCATTGAATGTCAAGGGGAGGTGGTTAGACTCTCGCTTGTTGGAGATAGAAGTGCCAGGCAATAACTGTGGCACGAATGTTACCTGCCACTTATCAGCCCAAGCCTGAACATCGTCCAGGTCTTGTTGTATGCGGGCATGGACTGCTTCATTATCTGAGGAGTTGTGAATGGTGCTGAACATTGTGCAGTCATCAGCAAACATCCCCATTTCTGACCATTATCTCATTGCTGTTTGTGGGAGCTTGCTGTGCACAAATGGGCTGCTGCGTTTCCTACATTACAACAGTGACTACACTTCAAAAAAGTACTTATTTGGCTGTAAAGCGCTTTGGGACTTCCTCACATCGTGAAAGGCGCTGTGGAAATATAAGTCTTTTATTCTCAGATTGGCCCCAAACGCTCCTCAATTCTCCAATTTGACACCCTCTTTCGTGCCAAACGTGCCTTGTGTCGCCCAGTTCAGTTTGTCAGTTCTTGCCAAGATGGAGAGAGGGAGGAACCTTCAATCTAGATTGTCAATCGTTGCGCTCCCAGAAGACTCAGTTTGTTCTTGCCCAGCAATTCTGCCGGGTGACTTGCAATCATGTGACCACCAAATACCAGACGTCAGCGCAAACCCATCGCACCCCAGAACCACTTCCAGGCAAAGAAATAAATTGGCGCCATATTGCTTACTACCCCAGGTTCCCTTCCCACAAACAACACTACTACTACTACTACTTTTGTATGATGGGAAAAGCTTAGAATGGGATGTCTAGTTTGGCTCTCCATTCGATGGTCTCCCGAGTTGTTGCGTGCAAAAATGAGGTACCTCCCGCAACAGATCTCAGTGGGCAGGTTGATGTGACGTGTTCCACAGTCTGGGACTCATGGCCACAGGTGCACTTTGGGTCGTCCCTCATCTTCCACTTAAGAACATAAGAAATAGGAGCAGGAGTCGGCCATTTGGCCCTTCGAGCCTGCTCCGCCATTCACTAAGATCATGGCTGATCATCTACCCCATCTCCACTTTCCTGCACTATCCCCATATCCCTTGATTCCCTTAATATTCTGTCTTGAATATACTCAACGACTGAGCCTCCAGAGCCCTCTGGGGTAGAGAATTCCAAAGATTCACCACCCTCTGTGTGAAGAAATTTCTCATCTCAGTCCTAAATGGCCGACCCCTGATTCTGAGACTGTGACCCCTGGTTCTAGACTCAACAGCCAGGGGAAACATTCTCCCTGTATCTGCCCTGTCAAGCCCTGAAAGAAATTTGTATGTTTCAATGAGATCACCTCTCATTCTTCCAAACTCTAGAGAATATCGGCCTAGTCTACTCAATCTCTCCTCAGAGGACAATCCCCCCATCCCAGGAACCAGTCTGGTGAACCTTCGTTGCACTCCTCACCCAAGGAAGGATATACTTGTCATAGAAGGAGACCAAAACTGTACACAGTACTACAGGTGTGGTCTCACCAGGGCCCCAAATAATTGCAGTAAGACATCTTTACTCTTATACTCAAATCCTCTTGTAATAAAGGCCAACATACCATTTGCTTTCCTAATTGCTTACTGTACCTGCATGTTAACTTTCAGTGATTTGTGTACAAGGACACACAGGTCCCTCTGAACACCAACAGGATTTATCGGCTTTCAGTCCCATTAGTTTCTCCAGTACTATTTTTTAAACTAATACTAATTTCTTTCAGTTCCTCATTCTTGCTGGACACTTGGTTCTCCACTATTTCCAGGAAAATTTTTGCGTCTTCTTACGTGAAGACAGATACAAAGTATTTGTTTAATTTCTCTGCCATTTCCTTATTCCCCATTATAATTTCTCCTGTCTCAGCCTGGAAGGGACCCACATTTACTTGCTAATCTTTTCCTTTTTACATACCTATAGAAGCTTTTATAGTTTGTTTTTATGTCTCGCTAGTTTACGCTCATTCGGTTTTCCCTTGGTCAATTTCTTGGTCCTCCTTTACTGAATTCTAAAATCCTCCCAATCCTCAGGCTTACTACTCTTTTTGACAACATTATAAGCCTCTTCCTTTGATCTAATACTTCCTTTCATCTAATACTATCTTTAACTTCTTTTGTTAGCCACGGTTGGACCACTTTTCCTGTGGGGTTTTTGTGCCTTAAAGGAATGTGTATTTGTTGTAAATTATGCATTCATTCTTTAAATGCTAGTCATTGCTTGTCTACCATCATACATTTTAATGTAGTTTCCCAATCTGCCTTAGCCAACTCGCCCCTCATACCTACGTAGTTTGCTTTGTTTAGATTTAAGACCCTAGTTTCGGATTTAACCAAATCATTTTCAAACTCAATATACAATTCTATCATATTATGGTCACTCTTCCCTAAAGGCCACTTTACTAAAAGGTTACACAATACTAGATTAAAAATAGCCTGTTCCCCAGTTAGTTCCTCAACATACTGACCTAGAAAACTATCTTGCATACATTCCATGAATTCGTCCTCCACACTATTACTGCAAATTTGGTTTACCCAGTCTATATGTAGATTAAAATCCATGATTACTGTATTACCCTTGTTACCTGCGCCTCTAATTTCCTGATTTATACTCTGCCCTACATTACAACTACTGTTTGGGGGCCTTTAAACAACTCCCACCAATGTTTTCTGCCCCTTGCTGTTTCTTAGCGCCACCCAAACTGATTCTACTTGATTTTCAGAGCCAAGATCCTTTCTCTCTACTGTCTTTATCCCATCCTTTATCAGGGCTACCCCTCCTCCTTTTCCATTTTGCCTATCTCTTCTAAAAGTTAAGTATCCTGGAATATTTAGTTCCCAACCTTGACAACTTTGCAACCACGTCTCCATCATGGCTATTCGATCAAACCTATTAATTTCTATCTGTGCTAATAATTCATCTATTTTGTTGCGAATGCTTCGCGCATTAAGATATAATGCTTTTAGCTTTGACTTATTTCTATTTTTCCCTGATGTCACCTTAGTCACTGATGCCTTATTACCTTTGTTACTCTCTCTGTCCCTTCCTGACCCACTCTGCTTATTTTTACCCAAAATTCTACACTGCTCTCGATGCGTTGACATTTCTCTCACTGCTTTTAAATTTACTCTTTCCTGAATCCTCCCACCCATTCCTCATTAGTTTAAAGCCCTGTCTACTGCCCTAGTTATTTGGTTCACCAAGACACTGGTCCCAGCCCGGTTTAAGTGGAGACCATCCCATCGGAACAGCTCCCTCTTTCCCCAGTGCCAGTGCCCCATGAACTGAAAACCCTTCCTCCCATACCACTCTTTGAGCTATGCATTTAAACCTCTAATCGGTTTGTCCCTATCCCAATTTGCGCGTGGCTCAGGTAACAATCCAGAGATTATTACCTTTGAGGTTCTGCTTTTTAATTTGGATCCTAGCTCCTCAAACTCCCTCAGCAGAACCTCATTCCTAGTTCTACCTAGGTCGTTGGTTCCTACGTGGACCACGACAACTGGATCCTCCCCCTCCCATTCCAAGTTCTTCTCCAGCCTCGAGGAGATGTCTTTAACCCTGGCAGGCAACACAACCTTCGGAGCTCTCAGTCGCGGCTGCAGAGAACAGTATCTATCCCCCTGACTATACTGTCCCCTACCACAACTACATTCCCTTTCACTCCCCCCACTTGAATGGCCTCCTGCACCATGATCAGCTTGCTCATCCACATGTGGAGCAGGTGGCCGCACCGTCCACGCCCTGTGCAGATTGGGTTGAGCGCTGTTCACCGTCCTCGATGGAGGTCGAAGCCAGGGACTTCTGCTGTTGGGTCAGTGATGGTTCTTTATGTTGCATGCGTCCCACGATTCCCTCCATCTGGATAGTGGGTTGATACCAGCTGCCTGAATATTGGCTGCTGTTTCCCCAGAATGGCCGGCGCGATTTTAAGGGCTTTCGTGGTGGGTTTATCAAGTCTTCGTGAATGGGAAGGTCGGTGTTGCTCATGAATTTTTCCGTCTCACGGAGCACGGTGGCGTCGTGGCGAATGGCAGGTGGGGAGCATGGTGGCGGGAACAGCGGTAGCAACATAAAGAGCAGGAGCGGAGAAGGCCCAGGACACAGCGGGGGTCAGTCATTTAGGAATGAGAAGGGGAGAAATTTCTTCACTCAAAGGGTGGTGAATCTTTGGAATTCTCTACCCCAGAGGGCTGTGGAGACTCGTCGAGTATATTCAAGACAGAGATCGATAGATTTTTGGATATTAAGGAAATCAAGGGATATGGGGATAGTGCAGGAAAGTGGAGTTGAGGTAGATGATCAGCCATGGTCTTATTGAATGGTGGAGCAGGCTCGAGGGGCCGAATGGCCGACTCCTGCTCCTAATTCTTATGTTCTTATGTGGTCAGGGAATGCGGAGTCAGGGGACAAGTAGCAGGGTGGATTGCTGGCTGGCTTCAGGACAGAAAGCAGAGAGTGGGGGTAAAGGGTAGCTTCTCAGAGTGGCAGAAGGTGGGTAGTGGTGTTCCACAAGGATCAGTGCTGGGATCACTGTTGTTCACAATTTAGAGTTTGAAATCAAAAACACAATTTCTAAATTTGCGGACGACACCAAATTGGGAGGGGATAGTCAATACTGAGGAGGACTGCAACAAATTACAAGACGACATTAATAAACTTGCAGAATAGGCATTAATTGGCAAATTAAGTTCAACACAGATAAATGTGAGGTATTACATTTTGGTAGGAAGATTAGGGAGGTCACTTGGAAAATACGAATCTAAATGGGATAGAGGAGCAAAGGGATCTCGGAGTACCAATGCACAAATCACTAACAGTATCGGCACAGGTTAGCAAGGCCATAAAAAGAGCAAACCAAGCACTAGGGTTTATTTCTAGAGGGATAGAATTGAAAAGTCATGAAGTTATGCTAAACTTGTATCGAACCTTGGTTAGACCACACTTAGAATCCTGCGTGCAGTCTGGTCGCCATATTATAAAAAGGATATAGAGGCACTGGAGAGGGTGCAGAGAAGATTTACAAGGAGGATACCAGAAATGCGAGGGTATACATATCAGGAAAGGATGAACAGGCTGGGGTCTCTTTTCTCTTGAAAATAGAAGGCTGAGGGGTGACCTAATAGAGGTCTTTAAAATCATGAAAGGTTTTGATAGAGTGGATACAGAGAGAGTGTTTCCACTTGTGGGGAAGAGCAAAACTAGAGGCCATCAATATAAGATAGTCACCAAGAAATCAAATAGGAAATTCAGAAGAAACTTCTTTACCCAGAGAGTGGCGAGAATGTGGAACTCACTAACACAGGGAGTGGTTGAAGCGAATAGTATAGATGCATTTAAATGGTGGGTTAGAGAAGCATATATGAGGGAGAAGGGAATAGAGGGTTTTGCTGAGTTAGATGAGGAAAGACATGCAAGAAATCGTGAATTGGAAGAAATAACTTGAGACAAAAAAAGTCTCTTCAGACTGGTGTTAGAATAACTGGATAGATGCTTAGAATTTGCTGATGTTCTCGGTTCCCTGCGGATGTTAGAACATTCTGCACCGTGGCGGTGACCTTGTTTCCAGACTAGCTGTCTGCTCTTTGTGCGCTAGAAAGGTTGTTGACTGTATCTTTGATAATCTACCCTGGGCCCACCCCTAAAAAGAGAGTAGAAGAGATATCTAAAGATCTTTTAGCACAGACGGTGAAGGGAAGGGAAGAGCTGTTCATGCATGCCAGCCGTCTGTCCAATCGGGACTGATACCAGCTGCTTGTCACGGTCGTATGTCTATCTTGATTGCGTATTGTACTTAACTTAAACTGCCGCTCCTTAATAAAAAGCATTTCAACTCCCAAGACCCTTTGGGTAATCTGTGTGCGACCTGTGATCCAAATCTTAGAGGAGGAGGCTCGTGTGGAGCATAAACGCCGGCACGGACTGGTTGGGCCGAATGGCCTCTTTCTGTGCTGTATATCCTATGCGGGGCAGCACCGGGAGGCACTCAGTTGGCGCAGACTTGAGCGTCCCCGACACCGTCCTCATGGCGGTGTTTAGCTGCACGTCCACGATGCTTGTGTGGCGGCTGTAGGACCGTGAGCAGACCACACATGACGCACGGAAATCACAAATTCTTTTTGTTTTGGTTCAAGCGTACAAATTTTATTTTGGCTTCTAGACAAACTACAGCAGCTCACATGGGCCACAAAGCAATCAAAATGGTTTCAGAGTTAATGACTGAAACGCACCCAACCATCACTGCCGTGACCTTAGGGGAAAGAGTCACCTGGGACAGGTCACACAGCAAGCCAAGCATTCTGCAGCACATGGGAGGTGAGGAAGGGAAGCACCAATTCCCCAGTCGTGGCCCTTCCCAACAGAGTCTTTCTTCACTTCCCCCCTCCCCTCCGCACCCAAAATGTTCCCCTCTTCGCTAGCAGCCACCGATTCATGGTGGGGTTTGCTTCTAAGAGTCTGGCCCTTCAGTATTTCTCCCAAATAGCCATTCGAGAAGCACGAGCACAGAGACAGGCAGACAGTCCCGGCCACACACAGACAGTACAAGGGGAACAGGTGAGAAGATGTGACCGAAGGGCCGCACAGCTGAGCCTAAGCCCGTGTTCATGTGATCCCTGCACACAAACACTTGCCAGCACAGGACAGCAATCCGGGGGGGGGCACGCCCTTGCTGATTTGGCCCCCACCCCTCCCTTGCTACGAGACACGTGTAGCAGCCGTCCCACCACCTCAGGACAGATCAGCCAACGCCACGATCCAGCGGGGTCAAAGCATAGGACCTTCCTGGATTACACGGCTCAATCCAGCTCCCAAACCCGCAGCCTCTTCCACCTAGAAGGACAAGGTGCATGGGAACACCACCACCTCCAAGGTCCCCTCTGAGTCACACACCATCCTGACTTGGAAATATATCGGCCGTTCTTTCATCGTCGCTGGGTTAAAATCCTGGATCTCCCTCCCTAACAGCACTGTGGGAGCACCTTCACCACACGGACTGCAGCGGTTCAAGAAGGCGGCTCACCACCACCTTCTCAAGGGCAACTAGGGATGGACAATAAATGCTGGCCTTGCCAGCGACGCCCACATCCTGCGAATGAAAAAAGAATCACCAGGTGGTACAGGTACTCATTGAGCCCAAGGCATGGACTATTTCTGTTCTGTACCAAACTTGTCTTTTTGTTGTAAGAAATCCACCACAGCGATGAAGAACCAGTACTATTAGGATGTCAGCCGTGGCTCAGTGGGTCGCACTCTCGCCCGAGTCAGAAGGCTGTGGGTTCGAGTCCCACTCCAGAGCCTTGAGCGCATAATCCAGGCCGACACTCCCAGTGCAGTACTGAGGGAGCGCTGCACTGTCAGAGGTGCCGTCTTTTGGATGAGACGTTAAACCCAGGCCCCGTCTGCCCTCTCAGATTGATGTAAAAGATCCCATGGCACCACGATCCCATGGCACCATTCGTGGAAGAGCAGGGGAGTTCTCCCCGGTGTCCTGGGCCAATATTTATCCCTCAATCAATATCACTAAAAACAGATTATCCGGTCATTTATCACATTGCCGTTTGTGGGAGCTTGCTGTGCGCAAATTGGCTGCCGCATTCCGTACATTACAACAGTGACTACACTTCATAAAGTACTTAATTGGCTGTAAAGCGCTTTGGGACCTCCTGAGGTTGTGAAAGGCGCTATAGAAATGCAAGTCTTTCTTGTTTTAAACAGCTTTACAGCCAATGAAGTACTTTTTGAAGTGCGGTCACTGTTGTAATGTGGGAAACACGGCAGCCAATTTGTGCACAGCAAGCTCCCACAAGCAGCAATCTGCTAATGACCAGATCATCTGTTTTAGTGATGTTGGTTGAGGGATAAATACTGGCCCAGGACACTGGGGAGAACTCCCCTGCTCTTCTTCGATATAGTGCTCGTGGACCTTTTACGTCCATTTGAGGGGGCAGAAGGGGCCAAATACTTTCTATTTGATGAGCTTTTAAGAGTTACGCTACAATCTAGAGTTATTCAAGCAATAGTACAGAAAACTATAGGCGTTTACAGCAGAGACACCGACCATTCGGACCATCAAGTCCATGCCAGTACTTTGCTGGGACAATCCAAAACTAACCTAGTCAGATTCATGAACCAGCACCACTCAACTGGGGGTGCTGGACAGTGATAGAACGAGTGTACACCCTCAGGAGAGAATTATTTAAGACAGGCAAATATAATCATCTAAAAAGGTTGAAAAAAACATTAACAAGCCGTAATTCCGACAGACTTTTCCATAAAAATAGTTCACAATTCAGTGTTAAAACCTCAAAATATTCATGGATCACGAACAGATGATATTTAAATACAAGCTGAGGCTCAGTGGGTAGCACTCTCACCCGAGTCAGAAGATCATGAGTTCAAATCCCACTCCAGACCCTTGGGCCTATAATCTAGGCCGACACTCCCAGGGCAGTGCTGAGGGAGTGCTGCACTGTTGGAGGTGCCGTCTTTCGGACGAGACGTTGAACCGAGGCTCCGTCTGCCCCCTCAGGTGGATGTAAAAGATCCCACGGCCACTATTTCGAAGAGCAGAGGAGTGCACCCCGGTGTCCTGGCCAGTATTAATTCTTCAACTAACATGGCTAAAAAAAGATTACCTGGTCATTACCACATTGCTGTTTGTGGGATCTTGTTGCTACTGCATTTTCTTACATTACATCAGTGACTACACTTCAAAAACTAACTGACTGGCTGTGAAGCGCTTTGGGACATCCCGAGGGTGTGAAAGGCACTGTAAAATGCAAATTAATTCTCTCTTTCTGGTCAGTTCACATACAGAAAGCAATAATATTTCTCTCTGTTCATTGCGGCTCAAACCTCATTAAGTGTTTCGCTGCAATATTTTCCCCAAAGCTCGATAATATAAAGTTGCTGATTAGCCTGCGTCTTGCTGCCGTTAGCGTTTTTTAGTTTAACCAGAATTTTTATTACTTCAGCCCAGCAGCTATTTCCAGTTCTTCGCTTTTCTGACTTTCAAGATCCTCCCCCCTCCGTCCCCATAACTTCGGGATTAAAAATACATTTTTTTGGGGGGGGGGGGGGGGGGGGGGGGGAGGGGTTGGTTGGAATAGGATCAGTTAGTCAATGGTTTCATCCACAACTCTAGCTCTGCTCCTCCCCCTTCCCACCTGCTCCACACGTACACAGGAGCAGGAGGAGGCCATTAAATGAGATCACAGCTGATCTGTACCTAAGCTCCACTTATCCCACTTTTGTTCCACAGCCCTCGATACCAAAATTGAATTCAAATTCCCTGCACCTCGATTACAAATTCCTGCCATAGCCTCGCCCCTTGCTAACTCTGCAAATTTCTCCGCAGTCCTGCATTTCACAACCTCTGCTCTTCCAATTCTGTTATCCTCTGCTTCCCCTGTTCCTCTCCCAATGGTACAGCCTTCAACAATCTTGAGCAGTAAACCCACCCCCAGAACTTTTTAAAAAAAAAAATTCGCCCATGGGATGTGGGCATCGCTGGCAAGGCCAGCATTTATCGCCCATCCCGAATTGCCCTGGAGAAGGTGTTGGTAAGCTGCCTTCTTGAACCGCTGCAGTCCGTGCGGTGAAGGTGCGCCCACAGTGCTGTTTCCCCATCTCCCTCTACCTTCCAGGGTTTTGACCCAGCGATAATGAAGGAGCGGCGATATATTCCCAAGTCAGAATGGTGTGTGACGTGGAGGTGAGGCGCCTGCTGCCCTTGTCCTTCCGAGCTGGGCGTGCCTTTGTAGTGTCCGGTGCCGAGGTTGATGCCAGGTGGTCCATCCGGTTTTATTCTCAGTGTACTTCTCTGTAGCGCTTTGGTACAACTGAGTGGCTTGCTAGACCATTTCAGAGGGCAGTTAAGAGTCAACCACATTGCTGTGGGTCTGGAGTCACATATAGGCCAGACCGGGTAAGGATGGCAGATTTCCTTCCCTAAAGGACATTAGTGAAACAGATGGGTTGAAACGACAATCCGGTAGTTTCATGGTCACCAGATTTATTTAATTAACTGAATTTAAATTCTCCAGCTGCCGTGGTGGGATTTGAACATGTCTCTGGATCATCAGTCCAGGCCTCTGGATTACTAGTCCAGTAACATAACCACTGTGCTACCGTACCCCCGTCAATTTTGGAACGCTCTGCCTAAACCCCTCCCCCGTGCTACATCTCCCCCCCTCCTTCAAAACCAACCTTGTGAAAATCAAGATCGGATCTTTTTCTACCAAGGGTTTCTCACTATTGAAGGACTGCTCTGAACCTCTGCATAGGCAATACTTCTGAATTCTATGGTTAGTATCACAGAATGGTTACAGCACGGAAGGCGGCCATTCGGCTCGTCCCTGACTCCGAGCTAGTCCCACTCCCCGCCCTTTCCCCGCAATTTTTTCCCCTTCAGATACTTATCCAACTCACTTTTGAAAGATAAGATTGAGTCTGCCTCCAGCACCCTTTCAGGCAGTGCATTCCAGATCCTAACCACTCGCTGCGTAAAAAAGTTTTTTCTTACATCGCCTTTGGTTCTTTTGCCAATCACCTTCAATCTGTGTCCTCTGGTTCTCGACCCTTCCGCCAATGGGAACAGTTTCCCTCCATCTACTCTGTCCAGACCCCTCATGATTTTAAACACCTCTATCAAATCTCCTCTCAATCTTCTGTGCTCCAAGGAGAACAAGCCCCAGCTTCTCCAGTCTATCAACGTAACTGAAGTCCCTCATTCTGGAATCATTCTCGTAAATCTTTTCTGCACTCTCTCGAAGGCCTTCACATCCTTCCTAAAGTGCGGTGCCCAGAATTGGACACACTACTCCAGTTGAGGCCGAACCAATGTTTTATACAGGTTCATCATAATTTCCACACTTTTGTATTCTATACCTCTATTTATGAAGCCCAGGATCCTGAAAGCCTTTTAACTGCTTTCTCAACCTGCCCTGCTACCTTCAACGATTTGTGCACACATACCCCCAGGTCCCTCTGTTCACCCCCTTTAGGATTGTACCATTTAGTTTATATGTCCTCTCCTCATTCTTTCTACCAAAATGCATCACTTTGCACTTTTCTGCATTAAATTTAGTCTGCCATGTGTCCGCCTATTTCACCAGCCTGTCTATGTCTCCCTGAAGTCTATCACTCTCTTCCTCACTGTTCACTATACTTCCAAGTTTTGTGTCATCTGCAAATTTTGAAATTGTGCCCTGTACACCCACATCCAAGTCAATAATATATATCAAGAAAAGCAGTGGTCCTAATACTGACCCCTGGGGAACTCCACTGTATACCTTCCTCCAGTCCGAAAAACAACCGTTCACCTCTACTCTTTCCTGTCACTTAGCCAATTTCGTATCCATGCTGCCACTGTCCCTTTTATTCCACAGGCTTCAACTTTGCTGGCAAGCCTATTATGTGGCACTTTGTCAAACACCTTTTGGAAATCCATGTACACCACGTGAACCGCACTGCCCTCATCAAACCCCTCTGTTATCTCATCAAAAAACTTGATCAAGTTGGTTAAACACGATTTGCCTTTAACAAATCCGTGCTGGCTTTCCTTAATTAATCCGCACTTATTCAAGTGACTTAATTTTGTCCTGGATTACTGTTTCTAAAAGCTTCTCCACGACTGAGGTTAAACTGACTGGCCTGTAGTTGCTGGGTTTATCTTTACACCCTTTTTTGAACAATGTTGTAACATTTTCAATTCTCCAGTCCTCTGGCACCAGCCCCGTATCTAAGGAGGATTGGAATATTATGGCCAGTATCTCCGCGATTTCCATCTTTACTTCCCTCAACATCCTAGAATGCATCCCATCCGCTCCTGGTGATTTATCTACTTTAAGTACAGCCAGCCTTTCTAATACCTCCCCTATCAATTTTTCTCCCATCAAATGTCTCCACAACCTCCTCCTTCACTATGTCTATGGCAGCATCCTCTTCCTTGGTGAAGACAGATGCAAATTACTCATTTAGTACCTCAGCCATACCCTCTGCCTCCATGCACAGGTCTCCTTTTTGGTCCCTAATCGGCCCCACCCCTGCTCTTACTACCCTTTTACTATTTATATGCCTATAGAAGACTTTTGGATTATCTTTTATGTTAGCTGCCATTCTATTCTCATACCCTCTCTTTGCCCCTCTTACTTTCTTTTTCAATTCTCCTCTGACCTTTCTATAAATAACCTGATTCTCAGATGTATTTGCAACCTGACATCTGTCATACACGCTCTTTTTCTGCTTCATCATATTCTCTATCTGTTTCGTCATCCAGGGAGCCCTGACTTTAGTTGCCCTGCCTTTCCCCCTAGTGGGAATGTACCTCAACTGTACCTGAACTATTTCCTCTTTAAAGGCAACCCATTGTTCCATTACAGTTTTTCCTGCCAATCTTTGATTCCAGTTTACCCGGGCCGGATCTGTTCTCATCCCACTGAAATTGTCCTACCCCTAGTTAAACATTTTTACTCTAGATTGCTCCCTGTCCTTTTCCATAGCTAATCTAAACCTTATGATACTATGATCACTGTTCCCTAAGTGTTCACCTACTGACACTTGCTCCACTTGACCTACCTCATTCCTCAGAACCAGATCCAGCAATGCCTCCTCCCTAGTCGGCCCGGAAACATACTGTTCAAGAAAGTTCTCCTGAACACACTTCAGAAATTCTTCCCCTTCTCTGCCCTTAACAGTATTATGATCCCAGTCTATATTAGGATAGTTGAAGTCTCCCATTATTACTACTCTATGGTTCTTGCACCTCTTTGTAATTTCTCTGCAAGTTTGCTCCTCCATATTTTTCCCACTATTTGGTGGTCTATAGAATACACCTAGTAATGTAATGGCACCTCTATTATTTCTTAACTCTAACCATATAGATTCTGTCCTTGGACCCCTCCAGGACATCCTCCCTCTCCAGCATTGTAACATTCTCCTTAACCAATAGTACCACACCAACTCCTATCTTTCCTTCCCTATCTTTCCTGAACACCTTATAACCAGGAATATTTAAAACCCAATCCTACCCTTTTTTGAACCAGGTCTCAGTTACAGCCACAACATCATATTGCCATGTGGCTATTGGTGCCTGCAGCTCACTTACCTTGTTTACTACGCTTCCTGCGTTCACACACATACACTGTAAACCCATCTTAGACCATCCTGTATTCTCTCTTAGTTTGACCCCACCGAATACCTTATTATTTCTTACTTTAGAGCCCATCCCCCTGCCAAATTAGTTTAAACCCTCCCCAACAGCACTAGCAAACCCCTCCGTGAGGATATTGATACCGGCTCTGTTGAGGTGCAACCCATCTGGCCCGTACAGGTCCCACCTCCCCCAGAACCGGTCCCAATGTCCAAGGAATCTGAAGCCCTCCCTCCTGAACCCTCTTGCCAGCCACGCATTCATCTGCTCTATCCTCCTATTTCTGTACTCACTAGTGCATGGCACCGGGAGTAATCCAGAGATTACTACCTTTGAGGTCCTGCTTTTTAATCTCATTCCTAGCTCCTAAAATCTGCCTGCAGGACCTCATCCCTCTTTCTACCTATGTCGTTGGTACCAATATGAACCACGACCTCTGGCTGTTCACCCTCCCCCCACCTCAGAATGTTCGGCAGCCGCTCAGAGACATCCTTAACCCTGCCCTCTCCCTATGAAAACAGTATATATATTTTTTAAATCAGCACACTCTCAAGAAGGTGGCACAGGGCAATTGCAGGCCAGCACACCTTCATAGAATAGGACACAGCTGACTGGCAGAGTCAGTAATAGGAACATAAGGAGTCCATTCAGTCCCTCGAGCCTGTTCAGCCGTGATCTCATTGAATGGTGGATCTGTATCCTAACCAGCCCAGGGCCTGATAATCTACATCCTAGGGTACTTAAGGAAGTGGCCCTAGAAATAGTAGATGCATTGCTGGTCATCTTTCAAAATTCTATAGACTCTGGAACAGTTCCCATGGATTGGAGGGTAGCTAATGTAACCCCACTATTTAAAAAAGGTGGTGGAGAAAAAACGGGGAATTATAGACCGGTAAGCCTGACATCGGTAGAGGGCAAAATGCTAGAGTCCATCATAAAAGATGTAATAGCAGAGCACTTGGAAAACAGTGACAGGATCGGACAAAGTCAACATGGATTTACAAAAGGGAAATCATGCCTGACTAATCTACTGGAATTTTTTGAGGATGTAACTGGTAGAATAGATAAGGGAGAAACAGTGGATGTGGTGTATTTGGACTTTCAGAAGGCTTTCGATAAGGTCCCGCATAAGAGATTAGCGTGCAAAGTTAAAGCACATGGGATTGGGAGTGAGGTACTGATTTGGATAGAGAACTGGTTGGCAGACAGGAAGCAAAGAGTTGGAATAAACAGGTCTTTTTCCGAGTGGCAGGCAGTGACTAGTGGGGTACCGCAGGGATCGGTGCTAGGACCCCAGCTATTCACAATATATATTAATGATCTAGACGAGGGAACTAGATGTAACATCTCCAAGTTTGCAGACGACACAAAGCTGGGTGGGCGTGTGTGCTGTGAGGAGGATGCAGAGAAACTCCAGTATGATTTGGACAAGTTGGGTGATTGGGCAGATGCATGGCAGATGCAGTATAATGTGGATAAATGCGAGGTTATCCACTTTGGTGGCAAAAACAGGAAGACAGATTATTATCTGAACGGCAATAGATTGGGACAAGGGGAAGTGCAACGAGATCTGGGAGTCCTTGTGCACCAGTCGCTGAAGGTAAGCATGCAGGTGCAGCAGGCGGTTAAGAAGGCAAATGGTATGTTGGCCTTCATAGCGAGAGGATTCAAGTACAGGAGCAAGGATGTCTTGCTGCAGTTGTACAAGGCCTTGGTGAGACCACACCTTGAGTATTGTGTGCAGTTTTGGTCGCCTTATCTGAGGAAGGATGTTCTTGCCATGGAGGGAGTGCAGCAAAGAGTTACCAGACTGATACCTGGGATGGCAGGAATGACGTATGAAGAGAGATTGGGTCGATTAGGCTTATATTCGCTAGAGTTTCGAAGAATGAGAGGGGATCTCATTGAAACTTATAAAATTCTAACAGGGCTAGACAGACTAGATGCAGGAAGGATGTTCCCGATGGCGGGTGAGTCCAGAACCAGAGGTCACAGTCTAAGGATAAGGGGTAAGCCATTTAGGACTGAGATGAGGAGGAATTTCTTCACCCAGAGAGTGGTGAACCTGTGGAATTCTCTACCACAGAAGGCAGTTGAGGCCAATTCATTAAATATATTCAAGAAGGAGACAGATATATTTCTTAAGGCTAAAGGGATCAAGGGATATGGGGAGAAAGCAGGGACAGGGTACTGAATTTGGATGATCAGCCATGATCTCATTAAATGGCGGAGCAGGCTCGAGGGGCCGAATGGCCTACTCCTGCTCCTATCTTCTATCCTACCATCTACCCACCTCGGCTCCTTATCCCTCAATACCCTTGGCTAGGAAAAATCTATCCATCTCAGTTTTTAAATTATTAATGGAGCTAGCATCTGCTGCTTTTTGCAGGAAAGAGTTCCACTCTTCTACCACCCTTTGTGTGAAGAAGTATTTCCTAACTTCTCGGAAATAACAACAGAAAACGCTGGAAAAACTCAGCAGGCCAGGCAGCATCCGTGGAGAGAGAAACAGAGTTAACGTATCAGGTCGAAGACCTTTCGTCAGAACTGGAAAAAAGCAGGAAATGAAATAGATTTAAAGCAAGGATTAAGCTGGGAAAAGGGGGAGGGGATGAAAGAACAAAAGGAGAGATTAAGAGATTGAGAAACATTAAGAGATAATCAAGGCAAGAGGAGGTGTTAATGTGACAGTTTGAGGCTAATTTGGATGATCTAACTTCTCTCCTGAATAAATGTGAGTCGTCGCACAACACCAGGTTATAGTCCAACAGCTTTATTTGAAATCACAAGCTTTCAGAGCACTGCTCCTTCGTCAGGTGAAGTGAAGAGATGCATATAGGCACAGCATATATAGTCAGAGAACACTGCCAGATGATTACAGTTAATCTTTCCAACTGCCCTTTATCACACCTCGGCAGAGAGATAATCACGGCAATTAAAAGGTGTGGTTGGTGTCGAAACAGGTCAGTCAGGAAAACATTACATCAAAGACAATGTGGCAAATGCTGGGGTCTGTATGGAAAACAAAAAACTTTTTTTGCTGGAAATCACAGCAGGACCTGTTCTCTCCTGAATGGCCTGGCTCTGATTTTAAGGTTATTTTCCCCTTGTCCTAGACTCCCCCACTGGCAGAAAAAAAGCCAAAATCCTAAAAATCTCAATCAAATCACCTCTTAACTGTGTATATTTCAGAGAATATAAGCCTAGTTTCTGTAATCTCTCCTCACAATCTAACCCTTGGAGCCCCGGTAACATTCTGGTGAATCTGCGCTGCGCTCCCTCCAAAGTCAATATATCCTTCCTGAGGTGTGGTGCCCAGAACTGCTCACAGTACTCCAGATGTGGTCTAACATAGAAACATAGAAACTAGGAGCAGGAGTAGGCCATTCGGCCCGTCGAGCCTGCTCCACCATTCAATACGATCATGGCTGATCATCCAAATCCAGTACCCTGCCCCTGCTTTCCCACACAGAATCCCCATCGAGCCTGCACCGACACATAACCCACCCTATCCCCATAACCCCACGTATTTAATTCCCCCTAACATATCCCATCCTATCCCCATAACCCCACATATTTAATCCCCCCCTAACACTAAGTGACAATTTATCATAGCCAAATCAACCTAACCCACACATTTTTGGACTGTGGGAGGAAACCGGAGCACCCGGAGGAAACCCACGCAGACACGGGGAGAATGTGCAAACTCCACACAGACAGTCACCCGAGGTCAGATTCGAACCCGGGTCCCTGGCGCTGTGAGGTACCAGTGCTAACCACTATGCCACCGTGCCGCCCAAACCAGGGCTTTGTACAGCTTTAGCAGAACTTCTACCCCCTTGTATTCTAGTCCTCTAGATATAAAGGCCAGCATTCCATTGGCATTTTTGATTATTCTTCAAATTTTTTAAATCCTCAATACCAGCCTCCCTCACCTCTACCAGCTACAACAATCGCTGTTTCATAGAATTATACAGCACAGAAGGAGGCCATTCGGCCCATTGTGCCTGTACCAGCTCTTTCAAAGAGCTATCCAATTAGTCGCACTCCCTCCTGCTCTTTCATAAGAACATAAGAAATAGGAGCAGGAGGAGGCCATTTGGCCCTTCAAGCCTGCCCCGCCATTTAATAAGTTTACATCTGATCTTCGATCTCAACTCCACTTTCGCACCCGATCCGCATATCCCTTGATTCCCTTAGTATCCAAAAATTTATCGCTCTCAACCGTGAATATACTCAGTGACTGAGCATCCACAGCCCTCTAGGATAGACAAGTCCAAAGATTCACAACCCTTTGAGTGAAGAAATTCCTCCTCATTTCAGTCCTAAATGGCCGACCCCTTATTTTCCCATAGCCCTGCAAATGTTTCCATTTTAAGTATTTATCCAATTCCCTTTTGAAAGTTACTATTGAATCTCCTTCCACCGCCCTTTCAGGCAGCGCATTCCAGATCACAACAACTTGCTGCATAAAAAACATTCTCCTCATCTCCCCACTGGTTCCTGCCAGTGAAAACAGTTTCTCCTTAATTACTCTATCAAAACCCCTCGCAATTTTGATCACCTCTATTAAACCTCCCCTTAACCTTCTCCGCTCAAAGGAGAACAATCCCAGCTTCTCCACATAACTGGAGTCCTTCATCTCCGGTACCATTCTCGTAAATCTCCTCTGCACACTCTCCAAGGCCTTGACATCCTTCCCAGATGGTACCCAGAATTGGACACAATACTGCAGCTGAGGCCTAACCAGTGATTTTTTTTAAAAAAAGGTTTAGCATAACTTCCTTGCTTTTGTAATCTATGCCTCTTAAAGTCAAGGACCCTATATGCTTTATTAACAGCCTTCTCAACCTGCCCTGCCACTTTCAAAGATTTGTGTACATATACCACCAGGTTTCTCTTTTCCTGCACCCCCTTTAAAAGTGTACCGTTTAGTTTATAATACAAGAGCACGTGTAACATAAACTGAACGGTACCAACCATTGGAACTTGGGCACTCAGATGAGCGTTTTGGTTTAACAAAATGCAAGAACTAGGAGCAGAAGTAGGCCATTTGGCCCTTCGAGCCTGCTCTGCCATTCAATAAGATCATGGCTGATCATCTACCTCATCTCCACCTTCCTGCACTATCCCCATATCCCTTGATTCCCTTAGTATCCAAAAAATCTATCGATCTCAGTCTTGAATATACTCAACGACTGAGCCTCCACAGCCCTCTGGGGTAGAGAATTCCAAAGAGTCACCACCCTCTGTGAAGAAATTTCTCCTCATCTCAGTCCTAAATGGCCGACCCCTTATCCTGAGACTGTGACCCCTGGTTCTAGACTCCGCAGCCCATGGAAGGAGCCTCTCAGTATCTACCCTGTCAAGCCCCTCCAAAATTATATGATTCAATGAGATCACCTCTCATTTTTCTAAGCTCCAGAGAACATAGGTCTTGTCTACTCAATCTCTCCTCATAGGACAATCCCCCCCATCCCAGGAACCAGTATGGTGAACCTTCGTTGCACTCCCTCTATGGCAAGTATATCCTTCCTTAGGTAAGGAGACCAAAACTGTACACAATACTCCAGGTGTGGTCTTACCAAGGCCCTATATAATTACAGTAAGACTTCTTTGCTCTTGTACTCCAGTCCCTTTGTAATAAAGGATAACATGCCATTTGCTTTCCTCATTGCTTGCTGTACCTGCATGTTAACTTTCAGTGATTCGTGTACAAGGACACCGAGGTCCCTCTGAACAACATTTCCCAATCTCTCACCATTTAAAAACTATTCTGCTTTTCTATTTTTCCTACCAAAGTGGGCAACTTCACATTTCGCCACATTATATTCCATTTGCCGTGATCTTGCCACTCACTTAACCTGTCTGTATCCCTTTGCATCCTGCTCACTGCTTACGTTGCCACCGAACTTTGTATCGTCAGCAAACTTGGCTAGAATACACTCTTTGTTTTGTTTTAAACAAGATTCCCCACCACCGACGTTAGGCTGACTGGCCTATAGTTGCTGGATTTATCCCTATCCCCAGCTCTGAACAGGTGTGTTAACATTTGCAACCCTCCATTCCTTTGGCACCACCCCCATATCCAAGGAGGATTGGAAGATTGTGGCCAGAGCCTCCGCAATGCCCATCCTTACTTGCCTCAGTAACCTAGGATGCATCCCATCTGGACCAGGTGACTTTTCTACTTTGAGGAGTGCCAACCTTTTAAGTACATCCTCTTAATCTATTTTTATCCTATCCAATATTGCTACCACCTCATCCTCTTCTCTGGTGAAGACAGTTGCAAAGTACCTCAGCCATGCCCTCTGCCTCCACTCATTGATCTTTTTGGTCCCTGCTCGGCACCACCCTTCCTTTGACCACCCTGCTCTCAGGGAGTGGGCGAGACTGGCAAAGCAGCAAGTCCGCATTAATTGCCTGTCACCAGCTTCCCCCAAGGGCTTTAAGGGTCAACCACATGGGGCTGGAATGGAATCACTGGGTAAGGGGTAGGAGGTCCCTTCTCTGGAGAACATTAATGAACCAGGTCTTTAACAGCAATCTGGCAGTTTAACCGGTCATTTTTCTTTCTTGTGCCAGCCCAGACTGATCGAGTTCGATCTCCCGACCTTGCCATGGTGACATCTGAATGTTGGGTTGCTAGTCCAGTGCATTTATATCATGCCTTTAACGTAGTTAAACACCCCCAGGGCACCTCACAGGAGCGATTATCCAACAAAATGTGAAAACTCAGCCACATAATATTAGGACAGGTGACCAAAAACTTGTTCAAAGAGGTAGGTTTTAAGGAGCGTCCTAAAGGAGGAGAGGTGGAGAAGTTTAGGGAGGGAATTCCAGAGCTTACGGCCCAGGCAGCAGAAGGCACAGCCGCCAATGGTGGAATGAAAAAAAAAAAATTGGGGATGCTCAAGATGCCAGAATTGGAGGAGTGCCGAGATCTTGGAGGGTTGCAGGGCTGGAGGAAGTTAGAGATAGGGAGCCGGGGGGGGGGGGGCGCGAGGCCATGGAGGGATTTGAAAACAAGGATGAGAATTTTAAAATCAAGCCGTTGCTTTGTAAGTCAGCGAGCACAGGGGTGATGGGTGAACGGGACTTGGCGCGAGTTAGGACACGGGCAGCCTCAAGTTTACGGAGGGTAGAACGTGGGAGGTCGGCCAGGAGTGCGTTGAAATAGTCATGTTTAGCGGTAACAAAGGCATGGATAAGGGTTTCAGCAGCAGATGAACTGAGGCAGGGTGGAGTCAAGCGATGTTCATGGGGTAGAAATAGGCGGTCTTAGTGATGGCGCGGATATGTGGTCGGAAGCTCACTTCGGGGTCAAATAGGACACCAAGGTTGCAAACAGTCTGGTAGGGGTAGTCTACAGACCACCTACTAGTGGAAGGAAGGTGGAGGAAGAAATATGCAAACAAATTAGGGAAAGGAGTAAAAAATAGAATAATCATCATGGGGGATTTCAACTACCCGAAATTAATTAGCCAGAAGAGGTAGGTAAAGGTGATAAGGGAATGGAGTTCCTACAATGTGTACAGGACTCCTTTCTAACCCAATATTTAAGAAGCCCAACAAGGGTGGATTCTCTACTGGATCTGGTAATGGTGAATGAACCAGAGCCGATGAGAAGTAAAAGATGGGGAACATCTAGGCAATAGTGACCATAATATAATATGCTTTAGGTTTAATAATTGAGAAGGATATAAGCATGATAAAGACCAGGGTAACAGATTGAAGAAAAGCTGATTGAGGGGCTGAGAAAAAAAACTTGGGAAAATAAAATGGACAACAATATTGGCAAACAATGATGTAGAACAGCAATGGAAAACATATAAAACAGTGTTCAGAAAAAACATATTCCACTGAAAAACAAGAACAATCTAAACACTGATACCATAGATGAATAAAGACATAAGGGAAAAAATTGAGAGCAAGGAAAGAAGAATGGACAGCAAGAGAGATAATGACGAGAGAGAATACGAAGAGGCTCAGTGAGAAGTTAAAAAAATTAGTAAGGCAAAGAAGAACTATGAAATTAAATTATCAAGAAACAAAAAGTAAAATAGTAAAATATTCTACAGGCACATATAGAAAAAAGGAAAGTCAGAATGAGGATAGGACCATTAAGGGATGGTCAGGAAAAAAAATCACAGGCAGCGATCGCAAAATGGCAGAAATATTAAATAATTATTTTGCTTCAGTATTTACCAGTGAGACATATCAAGTGGATATGGCATCAGAGATGAGATTAGAAATGATATAACCGCATTTAAAATAGGAGAAATATTAAATAAACTAATCAAACTCAGAGGATAAAACCCCTGGTCCGGACGGATTGCATCCGTGCATTTTAAAAGAATCTAGGGCAGAGATAGCAGAGGCACTATTACACATACTTAATAATTCATTAGAAAAAGATGTAGTGCTAGAGGACTGGCAGATAGCCAACATCAAACCTATATTTAAGAAGGGAGATAGAACATGTCCAGGGATCTATAGACCAATCAGCTTAACATCGGTGGTAGGAAAAATAATGGAATCCCTACTAAAAGGAGAAAAATAATCTAGAAACCAAAAATAATGATGAATAGTCAACATGGATTTCAAAAGGGAAAGTCTTGCGTGACCAACCTCACTGAATTCTTTGAAGAGGTAACAGAGATTAGACAAGGGTAATTCAGTAGATGAAATACATCTAGATTTCCAAAAGGTCTTCGATAAGGTACCACATGTAGGATAGAGTGTACCTGTAGGATTTAGTAAACATTAAGATTTTGTGACCATTATTAAATAACTATAATATACATGAAATCGTATGTTAAAAACCTAAAAAGCCTGTATAAAATGGCGAATGGCTGAGACCAAAGCAGGATGGGAAAATTATGCCAACCTGACTAAAAACCTCTGTTTTAAATTACTGAAGTAATGGAATGTAGTGCTAAATAAACACGGAGACTGTCGGGGACATGGAGTTCGGTAATGTTATGGAAGAGAGATAAGAGCTAGAGCCTTCATTTTAGAAACTGCAGAATAGACAAACTGTTTAGAAAACACCTCAAAGAATGTTCTGTAAAGTGAAGTTCTTAGATAAGGGTACTGGTTATGCACAGAAAGAGGCTTAGTGGAACTAACAAGGTCATAAGATGATTGACAAGGAAAGGAGGGGCATTTTCCAGGTGTTAGAAAGCTAATTACTGCCACGTAGGCAAAATGGAGGAAAAAAAAGGTATAAAGGAACAGCTATTGAACACTGAAAGCAGTGCGAAACCAGAGGATGAGAAGCTTCAGTCAACAGAACACAGCAAGAGAATAAAGAGGCCGTGCCACAGTCACTCGGAAGGAACGCCGGGGTTCAATGAACAGACTGCGACTATCTTCTTGTTAAGTATTATTTCTTTGTACTGGATGTTTAATGCTTAATAAACCTGTTTTACTGATACACAATATACCTGTACCCGGAGTGGTTTGTGTAGTCACGGACAAATTATTCTAAAGAGCTTTTAAAAGCTACAACATAATAGACTAATAAATAAGGTCAGAGCATGTGGAGTCAAGGGACAAGAGGCAGAAACTCTCATCGCATTTAAAAAGTACTTGGATATGCACTTGAAGCGTCGTAAACTGCAAGGCTACGGACCAAGAGCTGGAAAGTGGGATTAGGCTGGACAGCTCTTTTTCAACTAGCACAGACACGATGGGCCAAATAGCCTCCTTCTGTGCCGTAAATTTCTATGATCCTAAGTAGCAGACTGGCTGAAAGACAGAAGGTAGAGATTGGGGTAAAGGGTAGCTGTTCAGAGTGGCAGAAGGTGGGAAGTGGGGTCCCACAAGGATCAGTGCTGGGACCACTGTTGTTCACAATTTATATTAATGATTTAGACTTTAAAAAAAAAACACAATTTCTAAATTTGCGGACGACACCAAATTGGGAGGGATAATCAACACTGAGGAGGACTACAACAAATTACAAGAACACATTAATAAACTTGCAGAATGGGCATTAATTGGCAAATGAATTTCAACATAGATCAGTGTGAGGTAGTACATTTTAGTAAGAAAAATAAGGAGGTCACATATTACTTGGAAAATAAGAATCTAAATGGTATTGAGGAGCAAAGGGATCTGGGAGTACAAATACACAAATCACTAAAAGTTGCAACGCAGGTCAATAAGGCCATAAAAAAAGCAAACCAAGCACTAGGGTTTATTTCTAGAGAGAGATAGAATTGAAAAGTTGATAAGTTATACTAAACTTGTATCGAACCTTGGTTAGACCACACTTGGAGTACTACGTATAGTTCTGGTCGCCATATTATAAAAAGGATATAGAGGCACTGGAGAGGGTGCAGAAAAAGATTTACAAGGATGATACCTGAACTGTGAGGTTATACCCATCAGGAAAGGATGAACAGACTGGGTCTCTTTTCTCTTGAAAAGAGAAGGCTGAGGGGTGACCTAATAGAGGTCTTTAAAATTATGACATTTTGATAGAGTAGACAGAGAGTATTGCCACTTGTGGGGAAGAGAAAAACTAGAGGCCATCAATATAAGATAGTCACCAAGAAATCAAATAGGAATTCAGGATAAACTTCTTTACCAGAGAGTGGTGAGAATATGGAACTTGCTACCGCAGAGAGTAGTTGAGGTGAATCATATAGATGCATTTAAGAGAAAGCTAGATAAGCACATGAGGGAAGAGAGGAATAGAAAAAAGAAAAGAAAGGTTTGCATTTCTATAGCACCTTTCATGACCACCAGATGTCCCAAAGCACTTTACAGCCAATGAAGCACTTTTGAAGTACAGTCACTGTTGTAATGTAGGAAACATGGCAGTCAATTTGCACACAGCAAGATCCCACAAACAGCAGTGTGATAATGACCAGATAATCTGTTTTTGTTATGTTGATTGAGGGATAAATATTGGCCAGGACACTGGGGATAACTCCCCTGCTCTTCCACGCCTGGTGTCGTGGGATCTTTTACATCCACCTGAGAGAGCAGACCGGGCCTCGGTTTAACATCTCATCCAAAAGATCCATTTTTAAAGAAAAATGCTGGAAATGCAGAGAAACCACAGTCTCCGTAAGATACAGACTGCCATCCTGTGAATTTCCAGCCCAGGTTCAGATTCCATAATTCTCATTTTGCTTACTGCCAACAGAAGTCCAGACTGAAACACCATTCTTAAATACGGTGACCAAAACCCAATGAATGGTAAGACACAATCAGAAAAGGCTGCGAGAGTAAACAAGTTTAGAATCAATGAGAGAAAAACAGAAGATGCCAGAAGCACTCAGCAGGCTCGGCAGCATCTGCGGAGAGAGTCACTACTTTAATTACCGTTACCGGTTTTTCCCTCCGCTTTCTAATTTCATTTGCTGATCACCACATGCTCATTTCTCAGCTCCTGCCATCCAGGCCCTACATTACATTCATAAAATCAATCTATAGCACAGAAACAGGCCATTCGGCCCAACTGGTCCATGTTGGTATACTCCACACTCATTGCCTCTTCCCACCATATCCCTCTATTCCCTTCTCGAATAGAAATGAGTAGAATGGGCCTATACTCTCTGGAGTTTAGAAGAATGAGAGGTGGTCTCATTAAAACGTAAGAGTCTGAGAAGGCTTTAAACGGTAGATGCTGAGGTTTATTCCCCTGACTGGAGTGTCTAGAACTAGGGGACACAGTCTCAGGATAAGGGGTTGGCCATTTAGGTCTGAGATGAGGAGAAATTTCTTCACTCAGAGGGTGGTGAATCTTTGGAATTCTCTACCCCAGAGAGCTGTGGAGGCTCAGTCGTTGAGCATAACCTTCTATTCCGTTCTCCCTCATCTACTTATCTAGCTTCTCCTTTAATGCATCAATGCTAATCGCCTCGATACTTCATTGTTGTAGCAAGTTTCACATTCCAACCACTCTTTGGGTATAGAAGTTGATACCAGAAGAGACAGATTGAAGGTAAATGGCAAATTTATAAACGTAATGAGTTGTTGTGATCTGGAATGTGCTGCTTGAAAGGGCGGTGGAAGCAGATTCAATAGTAACTTTCAAAAGGGAATTGGATAAATACTTGGAGAGGAGAAATTTGCAGGGCTATGGGGAAAGAGCGGGGGGAGGGGGGGCGGGGAGTGAGACTAATTGGACAGCTCTGTCAAAACAATTGGCACAGACAAAGGAGAAAGGATCTTAGCTCCTGAAATCAAAAAGTAGAATCAGTTTGGTTGGAGCTAAGAAACAGCAAGGGGCAGAAAACATTGGCATTTATAGGCCCCCAAACAGTAGTTGTAATGTAGGGCAGAGTATAAATCAGGAAATTAGAGACGCATGTAACAAGGGTAATACAGTAATCATGGGGGATTATAATCTACATATAGACTGGGCAAACCAAATTTACAGTAATAATATGGAGGACGAATTCATGGAATGTATGCAAGATAGTTTTCTAGATCAGTATGTGGAGGAACCAACTAGGGAACAGATTGCCTACATCCTAGGGTTTTGAACGAGGTGGTTATAGAGATAGTGGATGCATTTTAGATCTAGTATTGTGCAACGAGAAAGGGTTAATTAATAACCTTGTAGTAAAGGGGCCTTTAGGGAAGAGTGACCATAACATGATAGAATTTTATATTAAGTTCAAAAGTTATTTAGTTAAACCTGAAACTAGGGTCTTAAATCTAAACAAAGCAAACTACGTAGGTATGAGGGGCAAGTTGGCTAAGGTAGATTTGGAAACTACATTAAAAGGTATGATGGTAGACAAGCATTGGCTAGCACTTAAATAATTAATACATAATTTAGAAAACATAGAAACATAGAAAATAGGTGCAGGAGTAGACCATTCGGTCCTTCGAGCCTGCACCGCCATTTAATGCGTTCATGGCTGAACATGCTACCTCAGTACCCCATTCCTGCTTTCTCGCCATACCCCTTGATCCCCCTAGTTGTGAGTATTATATCTAACTCCCTTTTGAATATATTTAGCGAACTGGCCTCAACAACCTTCTGTGGTAGAGAATTCCACAGATTCACCACTCTCTGGGTGAAGAAGTTCCTCCTCATCTCAGTCTTAAATGGCTTCCCCTTTATCCTTAGACTGTGACCCCTGGTTTTAGTTTTCCCTAACATTGGAAACATTCTGCCCGCATCTAATTTGTCTAAACCAGTCAGGATTTTAAACGTCTCTATAAGATCCCCCCTCATTCTTCTGAACTCCAGAGGATACAAGTTCAGTTGATCCAGTCTTTCTTGATGTGTCAGTCTGGCCATCCCAGGAATCAATCTAGTGAACCTTCGTTGCACTCCCTCAATAGCAAGAATGTCCTTCCTCAAGTTAGGAGACCAAAACTGCACACAATACTCCAGGTGTGGCCTCACCAAGGCCCTGTACAACTGTAGCATCACCTCCCTATTCCTGTACTCAAATCCCCTTGCTATGTTGGCCCATTGCAGTCAGATACGGGGGAATATATAACGGGAAATAAGGAAATGGCAGACCAACTAAATGCATACTTTGGGTCAGTCTTTACGAAGGAAGACACAAAAAACCTCCCTGGGATATCGGGAAAAATAGGGACATTTGCAAAGGAGGAACTGACGCAAGTCAATATCTCTAAGGATATGGTGTTAAGGAAGCTAAAGGGATTGAAGGCGGACAAATCCCCAGGGCCTGATAACATGCATCCTAGGGTGCTGAAGGAGGTGGCCCTAGAGATAGCGGATGCACTAAGTATGATTTTTCAGAATTCATTAGACTCGGGAACAGTGCCCATGGATTGGAGGGTAGCTAACGTTACCCCACTATTCAAAAAGGGGGGTAGGGAAAAAGCAGGTAATTACAGACCTGTAAGCCTTACATCAGTTGTGGGCAAAATGCTGGAGTCCATCATTAAGGATGAAATAGCGGAGCACTTAGCAAATGGGGACAGGATAGGACAGAGTCAACATGGATTTACAAAGGGTAAATCGTGCTTGACTAATCTATTGGAATTTTTTGAGGGAGTAACTGGTAAAATAGATGGGGGAGAGCCAGTAGATGTGGTGTACCTGGACTTCCAAAAGGCCTTCGATAAGGTCCCACATAAAAGATTAGCAGGGAAAATTGAAGCTCATGGGATAAAGGGGAAAGTATTGACGTGGATAGAGAACTGGCTGTCAGATAGAAAACAGAGAGTTGGAATAAACGGCTCATTTTCTGAATGGCAGGCAGTAACAAGTGGGGTACCACAGGGATCTGTCCTGGGTCCCCAGCTGTTCACAATTTACATTAATGACCTGGATCAGGGAGTCGGATGCAGCATTTCCAAATTTGCAGACGACACTAAACTAGGAGGGGGGGTGGGCTCAGAGGAGGAGACCAGGAAGCTCCAGAGCGATTTGGACAGACTGGGTGATTGGGCGGATAAATGGCAGATGCACTATAATGTGGACAAGTGCGAAGTTATCCACCTTGGGTGCAGGAACGGGAGGGCAAATTATTATTTAAATGGCAATAAATTGGGAGAGGGGGAAGTACAGAGAGACCTGGGTGTTCTTGTACACCAGTCACTGAAGGCGAGCATGCAGGTGCAACAGGCGATCAAGAAGGCAAACGGTATCCTGGCCTTCATAGCAAAAGGGTTGGAATACAGGAACAGGGATACCTTGCTGCAGCTGTACAGGGCACTGGTGAGACCACACCTCGAGTACTGTGTACAGTTTTGGTCGCCTCATCTGAGGAAAGATGTTCTTGCCATGGAGGGGGTGCAGCGGCGATTCACCAGGCTGATACCAGGAATGGCGGGATTGACCTATGAGGAGAGACTATGTAGTTTAGGGATGTACACACTGGAGTTTAGAAGATTGAGAGGGGACCTCATAGAAGTGTATAAAATTCTGACAGGTCTAGACAGACTAGATGCAGAAGGAATGTTTCCCTTGGCGGGTGAGAACAGAACTAGAGGACATAATTTAAGGATAAGGGCTAAACCATTTAGGACAGAAATGAGGGGGAATTTCTTCACTCAGAGGGTGGTGAACCTGTGGAACTCATTGCCACAGAGGGCAGTGTACGCCAGCTCATTAAATATATTTAAGAGGGAATTAGATGTATTTCTACAGGCAAAAGGGGTTAAGGGTTACGGAGAGAAGGCGGGGACGGGATACTGAATTGGAGGATCAGCCATGATCTCATTAAATGGCGGAGCAGGCTCGAAGGGCCGGATGGCCTACTCCTGCTCCTATCTTCTATGTATCTATGTATCTATGTATCATGCCATTTGCTTTCTTGACTGCCTGCTGCACTTGCCTTCCCACCTTCAGTGACTGATGTACCATGACGCCCAGGTCTCGTTGCACCTCCCCTTTCCCTAATCTGCCACCATTCAGGTAATAGTCTGCCTCCCTATTTTTACCACCAAAGTGGATAACCTCACATTTATCCACATTGTACTTCATCTGCCATACATTTGCCCATTCACCCAACCTGTCCAAGTCACTCTGTAGCCTCCTAGCATCCTCCTCATTGTTCACACTACCTCCCAATTTAGTGTCATCCGCAAATTTGGAGATATTACAATTAATCCCTTCGTCCAAATCATTAATATATAATGTAAACAGCTGGGGCCCCAGCACTGAACCCTGCGGTACCCCGCTGGTCACTGCCTGCCATTCTGAAAAGTACCCATTTACTCCTACTCTTTGTTTCCTGTGTGCCAACCAGTTCTCAATCCACGTCAACACATTACCCCCAATCCCATGTGCTTTAACTTTGCACACCAATCTCTTGTGTGGGACCTTGTCGAAGGCCTTCTGAAAGTCCAAATACACCACATCTACTGGTTCCCCCCCGTCCACCCTATTGGAAACATCCTCAAAAAATTCCAGAAGATTTGTCAAGCATGATTTCCCTTTCACAAATCCATGCTGACTTGGACCTATCATGTCGCCACTTTCCAAATGGTCTGTTATGACATCTTTAATAATTGATTCCATCATTTTACCCACCACCGATGTCAGGCTGACCGGTCTATAATTCCCTGCTTTCTCCCTCCCTCCTTTTTTAAAAAGAGGGGTTACATTAGCCACCCTCCACTCCTTCGGAACTGATCCAGAGTCTAAGGAATGTTGGAAAATGATCGTCAATGCATCCACAATTTACAACAAATACATTCCTTTAAGGCACATAAACCTCACAGGAAAAGTGGTCCAACTGTGGATTAGTTAAAGATAGTATAAGATCAAAGGAAGAGGCTTATAATGTTGCCAAAAAGAGCAGCAAGCCTGAGGATTGGGAGGATTTTAGAATGCAGCAAAGGAGGACCAAGAAATTGATAAAGAAAGCAAAAATAGAATGAGAGTAAACTAGCAAGAGATATAAAAACAGACTGTAAAAGCTTCTATAGGTATGTAAAAAGGAAAAGATTAGCGAAAGTAAATGTGGGTCCCTTACAGGCTGAAACAGGAGAAATTATAATGGGGAATAAGGAAATGGCGGGGAAATTAAACAAATACTTTGTGCCTGTCTTCATGGAAGATGACACAAAAAACTTCACGGAAATAGCGGAGGACCAAGGCTCTAGCGAGAATGAGGAACTGAAAGAAATTAGTAAAAGAAAAAATAGTACTGGAGAAATTAATGGGACTAAAAGCTGATAAATCCCCTGGACCTGCTGGCCTACATCCTAGGGTTTTGAACGAGTTGGCTATAGAGATAGTGGATGCATTGGATGTCATTTCCCAAAATTCCATAGATTCTAGAATGGTTCCCACGAATTGGAGGTAGCAAATGTAACCCCACTATTTAAGAAAGGAGGGAAGAGAAAAAAACAGGGAACTATAGACCAGTTAGCCTGACATCAGTAGTAGGGAAAATGCTAGAATCTATTAAGGATGTGGTAACAGGGCACTTAGAAAATAATAATAGGATTGGGCAGAGTCAACACGGATTTATGAAAGGGAAATAGTGTTTGACAAATTGGTTAGAGCTTTTTGAGGTTGTAGTGAGCAGATTAGATAAGGGGGAAACCAGTGGATGTGGTTTAATTGGATTTTCAAAAGGTATTTGATAATGTGCCACACAAGAGGTTATTAAACAAAATTAGGGCTCATGGCAAATGGAATATAATGTGGAGAAATGTGAAGTTATCCACTTTGGTAGGAAAAATAGAAAAGCAGAGTATTTTTAAAATGGTGAGAGATTGGGAAATGTTGGTGTTCAGAGGGACCTGGGTGTCCTTGTACATGAATCACTGGAAGTTAACATGCAGGTACAGCAAGCAATTAGGAAAGCAAATGGTATGTTGGCCTTTATTACAAGAGCATTTGAGTATAAGAGTAAAGACGTCTTACTGCAATTATTTGGGGCCCTGGTGAGACCACACCTGGAGTATTGTGTACAGTTTTGGTCTCCTTACCTAAGGAAGGATATACTTGCCATAGAGGGAGTGCAACGAAGGTTCACCAGACTGGTTCCTGGGATGGGGGATTGTCCTATGAGGACAGATTGAGTAGACTAGGCCTATATTCTCTAGAGTTTAGAAGAATGAGAGGTGATCTCATTGAAACATACAAAATTCTTTCCGGGATTGACAGGGTAAATGCTGAGGGGATGTTTCCCCTGGCTGGGGAGTTTAGAAGCAGAGGTCACAGTCTCAGAATAAGGGGTCGGCCATTTAGGACTGAGATGAGGAGAAATTTCTTCACTCAGAGGGTTGTGAATCTTTGGAATTCTCTACCCCAGAGGGCTGTGGAGGCTCAGTCGTTGAGTATATTCAAGACAGAGATCGATAGATTTTTGAATATTCAGGGAATCAAGGGATATGGGGATAGGGCAGGAAAGTGGAGTTGAGGTAGAAGATCAGCCATGATCTTATTGAATGGCGGAGCAGGCTCGAGGGGCCAAATGGCCTACTCCTGCTCCTATTTCTTATGTTCTTATGACACGATGGGCTGAATGGCCTCTTTCTGCGGTAAATAGGTATACAGGGCATCAGCTTAACATATTTTCCGAAAGATGGCACCTCCAACAGTGCAGCACTCCCTCAGTCTGGCACAGCGTCAGCTGTAGCTCAGTGGGCAACACCCTCGCCTCCGAGTCAGAAGGTTGTGGGTTCAAGACCCACTCTAGAGACTTGAGCACTTAAAGCTAGGCTGACACTCCAGTGCACGAGACATTAAACAGAGGCCCCGTCTGCCCTCTCAGGTGGACGTAAAAGATCCCATGGCACTATTTCAAAGAAGAGCAGGGGAGTTCTCCCCGGTGTCCTGGCCAATATTTATCCCTCAATCAACATCCCTAAAACAGATTATCTGGTCCTTATCACATTGCTGTTTGTAGGAGCTTGCTGTGCGCAAATTGGCTGCCGCGTTTCCCACATTACAACAGTGACCACACTTCAAAAGTACTTCATTGGCTTTAAAGCGCGGAGACGTCCAGCGGTCGTGAAAGGCGCTATATAAATGCAAGTCTTTCTTTCTTGGAGTATCAGCCTAGATTTTTGTGCTCAAGTCTCTGGAGTAGGACTTGAACCCACAACCTTCTGACTCAGAGGCGAGTGCGCTACCCACTGAGCCACGGTTGCACTAAAGGTGCTGATTCATGTTGGGGTAGACCTCAACGGGCACTGGGCCTTACTCCTCTACCGAAATCCACACAGACATTCTTGATTTCCAATTAGTTGCGGTCTCGGGGGGCAACCCAGATGAGCCCCATCCTGCCCATCCTGGACGGACAGACACACACACTTACTTTCCACCAGGGGACAGGTCATAGCAATCAGGAGGGGAATATCGTTTCAAGTGTAGTCACTGTTATAATATAGGGAAACTGGGAAGCCAATTTACACACAGCAAGATCCCACAAACAGCAATGCAATAATAACCAGGTGCTGGTTGAGGGATAAATATTGGCCAGGACACGTGCGATCTTTTCCAACCACCTGAGGGACCTCAGTTCAATGTCTCATCCAAAAGACGGAGCCTCCGACAGTGCAGCACTCCACGAGTACTGCACTGGGAGCGTCAGTCTAGATTTTTGTGCTCAAGTCTCTGGAGTGGGGCTTGAACCCACAGCCTTCTGACTCAGAGGTGAGAGCACTGCCATCGAGGCATGTCTGACAGCAGACGTACATTTACAGAAGCTTGTACACTCACGAGGGGTTTGTGTGACATTACTAATATAGCCAGCTGGGAACAGCATCATCAGCAGGCACTATGACTATGGCTAAAAATATTTTCTCCCTCTGCCTCGATCAAGTGGGCACCTTTAAGAACCATTTTACTTCCTTCACACCGCACCTCCTTTTGCAAAACAACAAAAAATGCTTCTCAAATCCATGATGGCACTCTACGATACCTTGAATTCATTTCCCCCTAGACCAGACACATACAGTTGCCAAGGTCAGACAGACAATCGCCAAAGAGAAAACATTTTTGTTTTAAAATGTGTGGCTGATAGAATAGAAAGGAGGCAGATTGTAAACTGACCAAAATAAAAGGCTGCAGCTCAATTATTCGTAAAGAGCGACAAGACGCACAGAAACAGGTCACAATTGTACTGCCTTACTCAGCACCCTCCTCTCCCCATATACAGGCAGGCAATCCCTGCTTTCAGTTCAATTATTTCTGCTACCCGCTCTCTCCCCACCCCCCTCACTCACTCCTTCCCCCCCACCCCAAATCACCCTGTAGCTCTCTATTTTGCCATAAAACTTGTATCACACAAGTGTCAAATAATGCGGCTTCCCCCCGCCCCACTCACTTAGGCAAATTATAGCCCCTTGTATACACTTAACATTTTTCTTTAAAAAAAAAAAATCCTTGTTAGAATTTGCTCCACTGTCCTTTCCCACCTTATCCTCACTCTCTCTCTATCCATCAGTGCTGGTCTCTTGAACCCCTGCCCTCTAGATCCAGAGTTGTCACCCTTCCTTGTGGATTTGGTGAGGGTTGAGCCACTAATACAGCCTCTTGGGGCGGCTTAAATGCATCTTCACCTCCCTTGAATCACACAGGAGTAAGATTTTCCTCAATATCAAATTCTATTTAAATACAAACATTAACTCCCCCCCCCCCTTTCTGCCTGTCATCCCCCCTCCCTCTCTCCTCCAATTCTATTTAAATACAAACATGAACTCACCCCCTTCACTCTAATTAGGCAGAAAGGCCTTGTGGTGAGTTTCTTTGCTTATTCCATTTTTGCCCCCTTTTGCCTTGCACCATCATCCCTCTTTTCCCCATTTAATCTCTCCTGCCTTCCACCCTATCACAGACCTTCCCTTTTGTTCTTTCCTCCCCTCACATTTCTCTGCCCCTGTACTTGCTTAAAACCTGTTACGTCTCTAACTTCTCCCAGTTCTGATAAAAGGATCATCAACCTGAAACGTTAACCCTGTTTCTCTCTCCACAGATGCTGCCTGACCTGCTGAGTGTTTCCAGCATTTTCTGTTTTTATTCCCCTTCTCACTACCTGGTTACCCTCTGCCCCTCCAATTCTATTTAAATACAAACATTAACTTGCCCCTCCTCTGTCCCTGTCTGGTTATTCCCCACCTCCAATTTGATTTAAATAAAAAAAGTTAACTCACCCCTTTCTCTCTACCTAGTTACCCCCTCCAATTCTATTTAAATACAAACATGAACTCACCCCTTTCTCTCTACTTGATTATCCCCTCCAATTCTATTTAAATACAAACATTAACTCACCCCTTTCTCTCTGATGGTTATACCCCCCTCCAATTGTATTTATATACAAACATTAACTTGTCCCTCCTCTGTCCCTGCCTGGTTATACCCACCCCTTCCTCCTCCTCCAATTCTATTTAAATACAAACATTAACTCACCCCTTCCTCTCTACCTGGTTACCCCCTCCAATTCTATTTAAATACAAACATTAACTCACCCCTTCCTCTCTACCTGGTTACCCCCTCCAATTCTATTTAAATACAAACATTAACTCACCCCTTCCTCTCTACCTGGTTACCCCCTCCAATTCTATTTAAATACAAACATTAACTCACCCCTTCCTCTCTACCTGGCTATCCACCCCACTACGTGGTGATGCAAGTGTGGAGCAAGCTGCAGGTAGAATTTCCTTACCGTAAGTGCGGGGGCTGCAGCTCACCGGGGCGATCAGCAGTAGCAGCAAGAGGTGGAGAGGCAGCGGGGAACGGAGCTCAGTCGCAGGCTGCATCCTCTCATTCAGCAACCATCCCCCCCGGCCCGTTTAAAAGAAAAGAGAGAGAGAGAGAGGGAGGGAAAAGAAGGAGCCGGGTCACCTTCACATGGTCAGTCCTGAAGGAGAGGAGAAAGGGCTGGGTTGGGCTGCGGCGTTGCGCCGGGCGGAGTTGCACTGCTCACTGAGCCAGCAGCTGACGAGCGGAGCGGATACATCAGGAGGGGGGAAACTGATACATGGCCCGGACCCGGAGCGCGTGCACGCTGACGTCAACCGGGCGGGCGCGCGCGTGGCATCCCACCCCAAAGCCCAAGCCAAGCCCCCACTCCTCACCCTCACCCTGCAAACCGTGATCCTCACTCGTTGCAAACACACCGCCACCCAGCCAGTCCCACATCTGCCGCTTGCGTTTGATTTCCACTTGCACGAGTTTTTGAAAAAAATAGATACGCGCTGTCTCTATTTAAATGGTGTATTTGTATATATATATATATATTAAAATCGTGTATCCAAATGATGGATAATTGTGCATTTAAATTGTGTATTTATACAATTGTGTATTCAAATGAGGTATTTATATATTATAATTGTGTATTTATACAATTATAATTGCATATTCATGAGGTATTTATAGATTATAATTGTGTATTTAAATTTCGTATTGTACAATTATAATTGTGTATTTATATATTGTAATTAATTACATATAAATACATAATTTAAATGCTCAATTTAGGTACAGCAAGGGAGGAGTTAGAGTTGCACGGAGAATTGTGCAACTGGAAATCAAATCCAAACTGAATGCAAACCCATGTATTTATCTTTATATAGGAGTTAGGTGTGTGACTGGGCTCACAGTCTGCATCACTTTCTTGATTCCCATATCTGAGAATAGAGATTTTCATGGTATTGCAAAAAGCAGAAAACTTAGCAGATCAGGTCACATCCATGAGGAGTTGTTTCCACTTTGCGGGGGGGCGGGGGAGGAGAGAGAGGAGTCCAGAACTAGAAGCCATAAATATAAGATAGTCACTAATAAATCCATTAAGAAATTCAGGAGAAGCTTCTTTACCCAGAGGGTGGTGAGAATGTGGAACTCGCTACCACAGGGAGTGGTTGAGGCGAATAGCATAGATGCATTTAAGTGGAAGATGGATAAACACATGAGGGAGAAAGGAATAGAAGGATATGTTGATGGGGTGAGATGAAGTAGGGTGGGAGGAGGAGGCTGGTGTGGAGCATAAACACCGGCACGGACCAGTTGGGCTGAAAGGGTTGGTGTGCACTAAATTCTATGTAATTCTCCTTGTGCTGAAGGTGCTCCCACAATGGTGCTAGGTCGGATATTCCAGGATGTTGACCCACCGGCAATGGAGCAGCGGCGATATATGTCCAAGTCAGGATGATGTGTGTCTTGGGAGGTGAAAAAATGTGTTCACAGCTACAAAATGAGAAAAAGAAAATGATGGATGTAATATTTGTGGAAGTGCAGAATGTCAGTTCAAAAGTTCAACCCATTCTCTGCACAGCAATAGGCAAATAATTCTCTTAAGTAAATTGCAGCTCAAAATAAATCTGACGCTCTTTATAAGTTTTGCTTTCAAGAGCTTTTGCTTTCATTCTGAAGGTAATGTACTTCCTTGCTTTGACTGTAAGTTGTGCGAAGTTTGGCATCGCTGTGGCCTTCAAGAGTGCTGAAGTAAGCGGGTTCTCCTTCAACTGCACCACAGCAAAGTAACAAAAAGGACAAATGTTGGATCATGAATCAGTGTTGAGGGTGGCACTGGAAATGACGGGAATCGAGTGGAAGGAAAGCCCAAATCTGGAAATTGCAGATCCTACACTGGCTGATCCGCCAGAAACAAACAGTCATAGGGGGAAAAATTCGGTTGCTTTGCGCCTCCCGTTAGTGCAAAGCAACTAGCGCCCAGGCGCGGCGCCGCCAACGCCTCCCGTGAAATTCAGCAGGAGGTTAGCGGCGGCAATAAGTTAGCGCCCCGCGGCACTGTGCCGCCGGCGATGACGTCATTGCCGTGCGCAGCGCCCCGGCCGCGATCTTTGGTGGCATCGCCAGACACTATGTCCGACGGGGTCAGGGGGGCCTGCCTGCGGCCGGGGCAGCACTAATTAAAGGCGAGGTGCCGGGTGGCCATTTTTGTTGCTGGCCACCTGCCAGCACTTGCCCCCGTTGCCGTCCCTGGCCTCCTCTTCAGCCCCCCCTGCGGAGTGCCGGCTGCGCTCTGCGATATTCCCTCGCAGCGCCCCAAGAGGGAAGTGGGGCACTTCCAGTAGCGCCCCACTTCCCTCTTTGGGCGCTACCGATGAATTTCGGCCACGGGGGCACTAATTTTTTTGGGGCGCTAAAAGTAGCGCCCTGGCGAAGTTAGCGCCCCAAAGGGGGCACGACTCAATTTTTCCCCCATTGTCATAACGGCACAGAAGGAGGCCATTTGGCCCATCGAGTCCATGCCGGCTCTCTATAGAGCAATCCAGTCAGTCCCATTCCCCCACTCTATCCCCGTAGCCCTGCAAGTTTATTTCCCTCAAGTGCCTATCCAATCTCCCCTTGAAAACATTGAGTGTGTCCGCTTCCACCGGCTGTGAGTTCCAGGTCCTAACCACTCACTGTGTAAAAAGTTTTTCCTCACATCTCCCCCTGTATCTCTTACCCAAAACCTTAAATCCGTGTCCCCCAGTCCTTGTACCATCAACTAGTGGGAACAGCCTTTCCCCGTCTAGCCTATCCAAACCCATCATAATCTAGTACATCTCTATCAAATCACCCCTCAACCTTCTTTGCTCTAATGGAAACAAACCCAGCTTCTCCAACCTGTCCTTGTAGCTAAGATTCACCATCCCCGGAACCATTCTGGTAAATCTCCTCTGCACCCTCTCAAAGGCCTTCACATCCTTCCTAAAGTGTGGTGACCAGAACTGGACGCAATACTTAACCAGCACTTTATAAAGGTTCAGCATAACTTCTCTACTTTTGTACTCAATACCTCTATTTATGAAGCCCGAGATCCCATATGCTTTGCTAACCACTCTCTCAATATGTCCTGCCACCTTCAGGGAGCTATGCACATTAACTCCCAGATCCCTCTGTCCTTGCACACTCTTTAAAACTGTGCCATTAAGTGTACATTGCCTCTCCCTGTTCCTTCTGCCAAAATGCATCACCTCACACTTCTCTGTATTAAATTCCATCTGCCACTTGTCTGCCCATTCTGCTAGCCTTTCTATGTCCTGTTGCAGTCGATTGGTATCATCACTGTTTGCCACACCCCCAAGTTTGGCGTCATCGGCAAATTTAGAAATTCTACTCTGTATTCTAGTCCTTCGCTAAACGAGCGGTTTTGGAAATCCCAACGTCCATTCACCCCGAACACGGCCCCTGCTATTGCATAAAATTAACCCTTCCAGTGTCAGGTTTGTGGTGCGCAAGAGAAAGGAAATCAGTGTGTAAGAAATGGATAGGTCACTGGAATGGTCTACATCAGATTTGCCAACTTTCTCACCTCATCAACAACTTGTATTTATAGAGCGCCTTTAACGGAGCATAACGTCCCAAGGCGCTATCAAAATAAGTTTGATACCGAGTCACATAAGGAGAAATTTGGGCAGATGCCCAAAAGCTTGGTCAAAGAGGTAGGTTTTAAGGAGCATCTTAAAAAGGAGGAAAGAGAGGTAGAGAGGGGGGGGGGGGGGGAGAGAGGTTTTGGGAGGGAATGCCAGAGCTTAAGGGCCTCGGCAGCTGAAGGCACGGCCACCAATGGTGGGGCGATGGAAATGGGGGATGGGCAAGAGATCAGAATTGAAGGAAAAGAGATCTTGGTGGGTTGTAGTAGGGCTGGAGAGCGCTGCCTCTTGCGTTGGACGCCCGCCAACCTCTGGCACCTCAGCCAAATGGCCACTCTTGGTCCATGAGCTTAGACATCCAGTGTCGGAGGGCATCAGAGCCCGAGCCTGATCTTATCCTATCCTTAACTGATGTCCACAGATGCACTTCCCAGCAGGGCCTTTGGATTGTGAATCTAGACTCATTTTCCGTGTCATTATTCCTACTGTTGTCCCAGGTGAGATGAGTTAACATCAGAGACTGGGAATCAAAGCTGGGACCTTCTGAAGTTCTGGTCCAGAGTTTCTGTACCAAAAGATTTAGTACCAAAAATAATGTTGGTCTTTGAGGGGTAGGGGCCAGACTGTAAGAAACTGATTTGCATCACTGGAAGGATAGTTTACCCAACATGAAAATTGATGTGAAAAACAATGTATTAAATGCGATGCAATTTTATTTTCTCTCCCTAACCCTCCTCTCGTTTCCCCATGCCGTCACCATCCACTGCACAAGAGGAGCAAGCCATCTGCTCCAGTCAAAACTGCTATCGAACAATCCGTGAACAGCCTCTGGATGCAGCTCCAAGGTGATTGAACCCTCTTCCCTCTGAATCCATCTCCCATCGGTCACTGGTGCCAGGAACTGGTTTTCCAAAGAGTTATGCCACTCTCTTTACAACAACAACTTGCATTTATTATAGCGCTTTCAATGCAGTAAAACGTCCCAAGGCACTTTAAGAAGCACTACGCATCATCCATGGCCATCTTTGAATTTCAAGGTTTATTGAATGATTATTAAAAAAAAAAGCGATCCATTTTAAGAGGTGTGCATGATCTTCCATAATTGGGACAAGTGATTTTTTTTAGCCCCACTCGGAAACCGGGCTTGTCTCTGCGCTTGGACTTTTCCACGTCAGCCAGCAAATTGAGCGACATGAAGTAGATATTTGTCTGGAGATTGAAGTCACAGCGCGGGAGGCGGCCATTCGGCCCATCATGCCTGTACCAGAGATACCTCTTCATATGGAGCTATTTACCAGAGTTCCGCATATCCGATGGCACCACGGAAAATCCCTAGCCCTACCCGAAATCACAGGGTTGAGAGTAAATTATTGAGACAGTATTATACTCCGAATTCCCTTCAAACCTCCTCCCCTCATTGAGTTATGCGATATTAAGTGGGTAATTTTAACCTAACTCGACGGGTTGGAACCCTGCGAGATCGGGTGGGACGGCGGAGTCACGCCCCGCCCGCCCGATACTGCTCTCTGTTGACTTCGCTGGGGGGAGGTGCAGGTCTGCCAACAAATGAGAGACAACGAATTAAGAGTATGGCGCAGGAAGTGCATGCACATTACTCCAGGCAACGAACCCTCTACGCTGCATTTCGTTGTGCGCGGCCTGTTTAGTTCAATGCGCGGTTTCTGCGCACGCACGGTATTTCCAATGCAAAAGCTTGCAAACGGCCTGCGCGGTACCTTGCAGATTACCGCACGGCCGTGCACGCATGCAGCTTAGAGGGAACACTGACACCGTGATATTTCCTATACGCCGTCACCTACAAGCCTGGAGCCAACACTGGGCTAAGCTTTCATCAGCATACATATGAAGCTTCGATAAGGCTGGAACGTGATTGCACTGCCCAGAACCTCCAAGTACAAAAATCACCCAAATCTTCAAGGTGGGATAGAGTTACAAAGCCCTAAAACACACAGTGAAATACTGTGTGGCAGTTATAAGCAGTTTCCAAATTTTGGTTAATCAGAAGTTACATTATTAAAATTCGTATTCCTTTGGAAGTCGGAGGTGGCTGTGTTGATTGCGCCCGGTTGAGTTGGGTTGTCCAGGCCAGTGGTGCTGTGCGCTGCCAGACAGGCCTTCAGGCGTCTCGGAGCCAGGTGGGCTGCGGCCTCAGTCCACGGTCAGGCTGCTGTTCACAGATGGGTAGAGGTCAAAGAATCCCTGGGGGAAAACACAGAGGTTGAATGGATCACTTGGGTAAACAGTATGGGATCGCCCGCACCCCCACAACCCCCACCTCCCAAATAACACAGATCTCCTGTCGCAAAGTGCTCACGGGTTAGTCGTGCTGAGAGCACAGGCGACGACTGATGAGAAACGTGGAGTGCAGCACTGCGGCACACTGCTAATCTGCGGTCAGCCGTGGCTCAGTGGCACTGTTCTCGCCGCTGAGTTAGGAGGTCATGGGTTCGAGTCCCACTCCAGAGACTTGAGCACGTAATCGAGGCTGGCACTCCCAGCGCAGTGCTGAGGGAGTGCTGTGTTGTCTTTCAGATGAGACGTTAAACTGAGGCCCCAACTGCCCTGAACGTAAAAGATCCCATGGCACTATTTCGAAGAGGCAGCAGGGGAGTTCTCCCCGGATATTTATCCCTCAACCAACATCACTAAAAAAACAAATTACCTGGTCATTATCACATTGCTGTTTATGGGCAGCTTGCTGTGCGCAAATTGGCTGCAGTGTTTCATAAGAACATAAGAAACAGGAGCAGGAGTAGGCCATTCGGCCCCTCGAGCCTGCCCTGCCATTCAATAAGATCATGGCTGATCAGATCTTGGCCTCAACACCACTTTCCCGCCCGCTCCTCATAACCCTTGACTCCCCTGTAGCTCAAATACATGTCTATCTCCGCCGTGAATATATTCAATGACTCCGCCTCCACAGCTCTCTGGGGTAGAGAATTCCAAAGATTCACCACCCTCAGAGAAGAAATTCCTCCTCATCTCCATTTTAAATGGGCGACCCCTTATCCTGAAACTATGCCCCCTAGTTCTAGATACCCCCACGAGGGGAAACATCCTCTCTGCATCTACCCTTGTCGAGCCCCCTCAGAATCTTATATGTTTCAATAAGATCGCCTCTCATTCTTCTAAACTCCAATGAGTATAGGCCCAACCTGCTCAACCTTTCTTCATAAGACAACCCCTTCATCTCAGGAATTAATCTAGTGAACCTTCTCTGAACTGCCTCCAATGCAAGTATATCCCTCCTTAAATAAGGAGACCAAAACTGCACACAGTACTCCAGGTGTGGTCTCACCAGTGCCCTGTACAGTTGTAGCAAGACTTCCCTACTTTTATACTCCATCCCCCTTGCAATAAAGGCCAACATTCCATTTGCCTTCCTAATTTCACAGAATCGTACAGCACAATAGGAGGCCATTCATCCCATCGAGTCTGCGTCTGCTCTACATTACAAAAAGTAACAAAATCTCAAAAGTACTTCATTGGTTGTAAAGCGCTTTAGATGTTCTGAGGTAGTGAAAGTCGCTATATAAATGCAAGTCTTTCTGCTTTTCCTTAAACATAACATAAGAAATAGGAGCAGGAATAGACCATTTGGCCCCTCGAGCCTGCTCCGCCATTCAATAAGATCATGGCTGATCTTCTACCTCATCTCCACTTTCCTGAACTATTCACATATCCCTATATTTCTTTAATATTCAAAAATCTATCGATCTCGGTCTTGAATATACTCAATGACTGAGCCTCCACAGCCCTCTGGGGTAAAGAATTCCAAAGATTCACCACCCTCTGAGTGAAGACATTTCTCCTCATCTCAGTCCTAAATGGCCGACCCCTTATTCTGAGACTGTGAACCCTGGTTCTAGACTCCCCAGCCAGGGGAAACATCCTCCCTGCATCTACCCTGTCAAGCCCTGTAAGAATTTTGTATGTTTCAATGAGATCACCTCTCATTCTTCTAAACTCTAGAGAATATAGGCCTAGTCTACTCAATCTGTCCTCATAGGACAATCCCCCCATCCCAGGAACCAGTCTGGTGAACCTTCGTTGCACTCCCTCTATGGCAAGTATATCCTTCCTTAGGTAAGGAGACCAAAACTGTACACAATACTCCAGGTGTGATCTCACCAGGGCCCTATATAATTGCAGTAAGACGTCTTTACTCTTATACTCAAATCCTCTTGTAATAAAGGCCACAGACCATTAGCTTTCCTAATTGCTTGTTGTACCTGCATGTTAACTTTCAGTGATTTGTGTACAAGGACACCCAGGTCCCTCTGAACACCAACATTTCCCAATCTCTCACCATTTAAAAAATACTCTGCTTTTCTATTTTTCCTACCAAAGTGGATAACTTCACATTTCTCCACATTATATTCCATTTGCCATGTTCTTGCCCACTCACTTAGCCCCTTGATAGTATTAGATCAAAGGAAGAGGCTTACAATGCTGCCAAAAATAGTAAGCCGGAGGATTTGAGAACTCCGCAAAGGAGGACCAAGAAATTGATAAAGAAAGGGAAAATAGAATGAGAGTAAACTCGCGAGTGACATAAAAACAGACTGTAAAAGCTTCTATAGGTATGTAAAAAGGAAAAGATTAGCGAAAGTAAATGTGGGTCCCTTACAGGCTGAGACAGCCTCCTTGCATCCGCCTCACAATTTACATTCCCACCCAGCTTTGTATCATTAGCAAACTTGGATATATTACATTTGGTCCCCTCATCCAAATCATTGATGTAGATTGTGAATAGCTGAGGCCCAAGCACTGATCCTTGTGGTACCCACTAGTTACAGCCTGCCAACCCGAAAATGACCCGTTTATTCCTACTCTCTATTTTCTGTCCGTTAACCAATCCTCAATCCATGCTAGTATATTACTCCCAATCCCATGAGCCATAATTTTGTTTAATAACCTCGTGTGGCAACTTATTGAATGCCTTCTGAAAATCCAAATAAACCACATCCACTGGTTCCCCTTTATCTATTCTGCTAGTTACAACCTCAAAAAACTCTAACAGATTTGTCAAACACACTTTCCCTTTCATAAATCAGTGTTGACTCTGCCCAATCCTATTATTATTTTCTAAGTGCCCTGTTACCACGTCCTTAATAATAGATTCTAGCATTTTCCCTATTACTGATGTCAGGCTAACTGCTCTGTAGTTCTCCGTTTTTTCTCTTGCCTCCTTTCTTAAATAGTGGGGTTACATTTGCTACCTTCCAATCCGCGGGAACCATTCTAGAATATAAGGAATTTTGGAAAATGACAACCAATGCATCCACTATCTCTATAGTCAGCTCTTTCAAAACCCTAGGATGTAGGCCATTAGGTCCAGGGGATTTATCAGCTCAGTCCCATTAATTTCTCCAGTACTACTTTTTTTACTAATACTAATTTCTTTCAGTTCCTCATTCTCGCTAGACTTTTTTTCTCTGCCATTTCCTTATTCCCCATTATAATTTCTACTGTCTCAGCCTGTAAGGGACCCACATTTACTTTCGCTAATCTTTTCCTTTTTACATACCTATAGAAGCTTTTACAGTCTGTTTTTATGTCACTCGCTAGTTTACTCTCATATTCTATTTTCCCTTTATCAATTTCTTGGTCCTCCTTTGCGCAGTTCTTAAATCCTCCCAATCCTCAGGCTTACTACTCTTTTTGGCAGCATTATAAGCCTCTTCCTTTTATCTAATACTATCCTTAACTTCTTTTGCTAGCCACGGATGGACAACTTTTCCTGTGAGTTTTTTGTGGCTTAAAGGAATGTATGTTTGTTGTAAATTATGTATTACTTCTTTAAATGCTAGCCATTGCTCGTCCACTGTCATACCTTTTAATGTAGTTTCCCAATCTACCTTAGCCAACTCGCCCCTCATACCTACGTAGTTTGCTTTGTTTAGATTTAAGACCCTAGTTTCGGATTTAACGAAGTCACTTTCAAACTCAATATAAAATTCTATCATATTGTGGTCACTCTTCCCTAAAGGCCCCTTTACTACAAGGTTATTAATTAACCCTTTCTCGTTGCACAATTCTAGATCTAAAATAGCCTGTTCCCTAGTTGGTTCCTCAACATATTGATCTAGAAAACTATCTTGCTTACATTCCATGAATTCGTCCTCCACACTATTACTGCAAATTTGGTTTGCCCAGTCTATATGTAGATTAAAGTCCCCTATGATTACTGTATTACCCTTGTTACATGTGCCTCTAATTTCCTGATTTATACTCTGCCCTACATTACAGCTACTGTTTGGGGGCCCATAAACAACTCCCACCAATGTTTTCTGCCCACTGCTGTTTCTTCGTTCCACCCAAACTGATTCTACTTCTTGATTTTCCGAGCTAAGATCCTTTCTCTCTACTGTCTTTATCCCATCCTTTATTATCAGGGCTAACCCTCCTCCTTTTCCATTTTGCCTATCCCTTCTAAAAGTTGTGTGTCCTGGAATATTTAGTTCCCAACCGTGGCCACTTTGCAACCACGTCTCTGTTATGGCTAATAGATCAAACCTGTTCATTTCTATCTGCGCTATTAATTCATCTATTTTGTTGCAAATGCTTCGCGCATTCAGATATAGTGCCTTTAGCTTTGACTTATTTCTATTTTTCCCTGATGTCACCTTAATCACTGATGCCTTATTACCTTTGTTACTCTCTCTGTCCCTTCCTGACCCACTCTGCTTATTTTTACCCAAAACTCTACTCTGTTCGAGAGCCTTGACATTTCTCTCTCTGCTTTTAAATTTACTCTTTCCTGAATTCTCCCGCCCCCCACCCCCCCTTCATTAGTTTAAAGCCCTGTCTACTGCCCTAGTTATTCGGTTCGCCAGGACACTGGTCCCAGCCCAGTTTAAGTGGAGCCTGTCCCAACGGCACAGCTCCCTCTTTCCCCAGTACTGGTGCCAGTGCCCCATGAACCGAAACTCCTTCCTCCCACACCACTCTTTGAGCCACGCATTTAAACCTCTAATCTGTTTTTCCCTATGCCAATTTGCGTGTGGCTCAGGTAACAATCCAGAGATTATTACCTTTGAGGTTCTGCTTTTTAATTTGGATCCTAGCTCCTCAAACTACCTCACACAAAATCACAAGGCAGAGGAGGACAGCTGTACAGCCCATCCTAATTAATTCTTCTAAAGTGTTTACTCTGCCCAGATTCTTCAATGAATTTTATCTCCACTGTTCGATCTAACTCCATTCCAGGCGTCGATCACTCTCTGCGTGAAGACCTTCCTGATATCAGTCCTAAAACTTTATATAATCACTGGTTAAGCCCCAGCTGGAGTATTGTGAGCTGGGCACCAGACCTTCGGAAGGATGTCAAGGCCTTAAAGAGGGTGCAGAGCAGATTTACCGGAATGGTACCGGGGATGAGGGACTTCAGTCATGTGGAGAGACTAGAGACGCTGGGATTGACGCTCCGAAAGCTTGTGATTTCAAATAAAGCTGTTGGACTATAACCTGGTGTTGTGCGACTTCTCACATTTGTCCACCCCAGTCCAACACCGGCATCTCCACATCACGTTCTCCTTAGAGCAGAGAAGGTTAAGAGGAGATTTAATAGAGGTGTTCAAAATTATGACGGGGTTTTGATAGAGTAGAAAGGAGAAACGGTTTCCACTGGCAGGAGGGTCAGTAGCCAGAGGATAGAGATTTAAGATAATTGGCAAAAGAACCAGAGGGGAGATGAGGAGAATTATTTTTATGCAGCGAGTTGTTGTGATCTGGAATGCGCTGCCTGAAAGGGCGGTGGAAGCAGATTCAATAGTAACTTTCAAAAGGGAATTGGATAAATATTTGAAAGGAAAAAAATTGCAAGCCAATGGGGAAAGAGCAGGGGGAGTGGGACGAATTGGAGAGCTCTTTCAAAGAGCCGGCACCGGCACGATGGGCCGAATGGCCTCCTTCTGTGCTGTATGATTCTAAATTTGCCTTTTACTAGTTTGAACCTGTCTCCCCTTCTACTCCTGATGCAGTTTGAAGTGACATCCCAGTTTACCTTTTCAATGGCGCCTTATAAACTTCTATAAGATCACCTCAGTTGCCTTCGCTCAGGGTTGAACCACCCAAGCCTCTCCTCATAACCCAATTGCCTTGAGGCACTCTTCTGTGCTCTGCCTCCAGGGTCTGCATGTCTCCCTTGTGTTGGAGCAACCAGAAATGGACACCGTACTCAAGGTGTGGCAGACAAAGAGTGCTTGTTCTGATAATGTAGTCCCATACAGAGGCAAATGCAGCTGTCATGTTGTACACAGCAAGATCCCACCAACACACTAGAGACCATTTAATCAGTTTGTGGTCGTCTTGGTTGAGGGAATAAAGCCAGCCAGGATAGCGGGAGAATTCGTTTGCTCTTCGAATAGTGCCACGTGATCAATTGACCCCCCAGCATCCACAGCCTTTTGGGGGAGAGAATTCAAGATTTCCACTACCCTTTGTGTAAAAATATGCTTCCTGATTTCACTCCTGAATGGCCTGGCACTAATTTGAAGGTGTCCTGGCCAATATTTATCCCTCAATCAACATCACTAACAACAGATTATCTGGTCATTGTCACGCTGCTGTTTGTGGGAGCTTGCTGTGCGCAAATTAGCTGCCGTGTTTCCTACATGACAACAGTGACTACACTTCAAAAAGTACTTCATTGGCTGTAAAGCGCTTTGGGACGTCCTGAGGTTGTGAAAGGCGCTATAGAAATGCAAGTCTTTCTTTAGTTTATGTCCCCATGTTCTTGATTTCCCCCCCCCCCCACCCCACCAGAGGAAATCGTGTTTCTGTATCGACCCTATTGAATCCTTTAATCACTCCTCAACCTTCAGGGAAATAGGATGGAAGCAGACGGCACCAGTTGATGCTGGGTGGAATGGGCTCGTTCTCTGTTGTAAATGTTACGATTCTCAGAGCGTGGTAGGTGTGAGGGACGCCTCCTGGAACAAGTGCTTTTCAAACCCCCTGGAGTGCAGCAGTCTGCTGCTGGTGATCCTGGGGGTGCCCAACGTGTTTTGTAGGGGGGCTGCTCGGCTTATTATAAACCAAGATTGCCCTTTCAGTTAGAGGCTCGACTTTGTAGTAATAACACTCAGTACAGTCGAACCAAACAATCCTTATAACACTGGGCAACACTGCCACCATCAGGTAGGCATAATGTTGACACCTTTAAAAGAAAGAAAAAGACTTACATTTCTATAGCGCCTTTCACAACCTCAGGACATCCCAAAGTGCTTTACAGCCAATGAAGTACTTTTGAAGTGTAGTCACTGTTGTAATGTAGGAAACGCGACAGCCAATTTGCACACAGCAAGCTCCCACAATGTGATAATGACCAGTTGATCGGTTTTAGTGATGTTGATTGAGGGATAAATATTGGCCAGGGCACCAGGGAGAACTCCCCAGCTCTTCTTTGAAATAGTGCCAACCCAAAATTTGACACCGAGCCACATGAGACAGGTGAGCAAAAGTTTGGTCAAAGAGGCCTTGGAGACGTTTTACTACGTTAAAGGCGCTACCATAAATACAAGTTGTTGTTGTCGTGATGGCAGGACTAAGATAAACTGGGAGAATGGGCCTGTGATTCTGGAGGCACTGAGAGCTGTGTGAAGAGATTCTTTTCATCTGCACTTCCCAAGGGAATATAACGCTTCCCTCTAAAACTCTTCAGGTTGCGTCGCTGGCTGGGCATTGGGGAGGCTCCGACAGGTAGAACATCATAAATTCCCGACTGTAACATTGAAATACGTGCCCAGGTGCTGCCGCTTACTGCTCCAAGGCTTCAGAATCTGACGCTTTATATAAAGGGGCAGGTTTCGCAGCACTGAACGCCTCAGGCTGCATTGTAGAAGGAAAAGAAAAATGAAAGACTTGCATTTCTGCAGCGCCTTTCATGACCTCAGGGCATCCCCAAAGCGCTTTACAGCAAATTACGTATTTTTGAAGTGCAGTCACTGTTGTAATGTAGGAAACGCGACAGCCAATTTGCACACAGCAAGCTCCCACAATGTGATAATGACCAGTTGATCGGTTTTAGTGATATTGGTTGAGGGATAAATATTGGCCGGGACAGTGCGGATAACTCCCCCTGCTCTTCTTCGAAATAGTGCTGTGGGATCTGACCCACCTGAGCGGGCGGCAGACAGGACCTCGATTTAACGTCCCATCCGAAAGATGGCTTCTCCGACAGTGCAGCACTCCCTCAGTACTGTGCTCAAGTCTCTGGAGTGGGACTTGAACCCATGACCCGCTGACTCCGAGGTGAGTGCGCTACTAACTGAGCCACGGATTCAAGTAGCTCTGTAATGTAGGTAACAGCATCGAACTCCAGATCCAAATTGGTACAGGCACGCCATGTACCACATTGTAATCTAGAGGTCACAAATACCTGACACATAAGTAATGGTGCAGGCACCTCGTGTACGCCATTGGAGCTCGAATGTTAACAAAGACCCAGATGTACGAGATAGAGAGGGGGATAAAAAGGGGGGGGGTTCATAATATTGGTTAATGAGAGAGGGGGCGGTTCTGGACTTAGTTTTAGGTAATGAAGCTGGGCAGGTGGAAGGGGCATCAGTGGTAGTGCATTTTGGTGGTAGTGATCATAATTCAGTTAGATTTAGCATAGTTGTGTAAAATGACAAAGGTGTAATGTTCTCGATTGGGGAAAGGCCAATTTTACTAAGCTGAGATGTGATTTAGCAAAAGTGGCCTGGAAACAGCTACTTGAAGGAAAATCAGTGTCATAGAAACATAGAATCCAGGAGCAGGAGTAGGCCATTCGGCCCGTCGAGCCTGCTCCACCATTCAATACGATCATGGCTGATCATCCAAATCCAGTACCCTGTCCCTGCTTTAATCCCCACAGTACACATATCCCACCCTACCCCCGTAACCCCACGTATTTAATTCCCCCTAACATATCCCATCCTATCCCCATATTTAATCCCCCCCTAACACTAAGGGTCAATTTATCATAGCCAAATCAACCTAACCCGCACATTTTTGGACTGTGGGAGGAAACCGGAGCACCCGGAGAAAACCCACGCAGACACGGGGAGAATGTGCAAACTCCACACAGACAGTCACCCGAGGTCAGATTCGAACCCAGGTCCCTGGCGCTGTGAGGCACCAGTGCTAACTACTATGCCACCGTGTTGCCCGTGTCAAAGCAGTGGGAGGCTTTCAAGGAAGAGATAGTGAGGGTCCAGAGCAAATATGTTCCTACAAAGAAAAAGGGTGGGACTCCCAAATCTAGAGCCCCCTGAATGTCGAGGAGCATAAAGGGCAGGATAAGGGAAAAAAGGGAAGCTTATGTCAGATACCGAGAGCTCAATACTACAGAAAGCCTACAGGAGTATAGAAAGTACAGGGGTGAAATTAAAAAAGAAATTAGGAAAGCAAAGAGAGGGCATGAAAAGATAATGGCAAGCAAAATCAAAAGATGTTTTATAAATACATAAAGAGCAAGAGAATAACTAAAGAAAGAGTAGGGCCTATTAGAGACCAAAAAGGTAACCTGTGTGTGGAGGCAGAAGACATGGGTATGGTTCTTAACGAATACTTTCTGCCTGTCTTCACAGAAGAGAGGGACGATGCAGACATTGTAGTTAAGGAGGAGTGTGAAATATTAGACAGGATAAACATAGAGAGAGGGGAAGTATTAAGAGGTTTAGCATCTTTGAAAGTAGATAAATTGCCAGACCCGGATAAAATAATCCCAGGCTGTTAAGAGAGGCAAGGGAGGAAATAGCGGAGGCCCTGACCATCATTTTCCAATCCTCTCTAGATACAGGCATGGTGCCGGAGGACTTGAGGACTAACGGTGTGCCATTGTTTAAAAAGGGAGAAAGGGATAGACCGAGTAATTACAGGCCAGTCAGCCTAACCTCGGTGGTGGGAAAATTGTTGGAAAACATTCTGAGGGACAGGATAAATCTTCATTTAGAAAGTCACGGATTAATCAAGGACAGTCAGCACAGACTTGTTAATAGAAGGTCTTGTCTGACTAACTTGATTGAATTTTTTGAGGTGGTAACAAGGAGTGTCGATGAGGGTAGTGCGCTTAATGTAGTCTACATGGATTTTAGCAAGGTCTTTGACAAGATCCCACATGGCAGACTGGTCAGAAAAGTAAAAGCCAATGGGATCCAAGGGAAAGTGGCAAGTTCGATCCAAAATTGTCTTAGTGGCAGGAAGCAAAGGGTAATGGTCGATGGGTGTTTTTGTGACTGAAAGGCTGTTTCCAGTGAGGTTCCACAGGGTTCTGTACTGGGTCCCTTGCTTTTTGTGGTATGTATCAATGATTTAGACTTCAATGTAGGGGGCATGATTAAGAAGTTTGCAGATGATACAAAAATTGGCCGTGTGGTTGATACTGAAGAAGAAAGCTGTAGACTGCAGGAAGATATCAATGGACTGGTCAGGTGGGCAGTAAAGTGGCAAATGGAATTCAATCTGGAGAAGTGCGAGGTAATGCATATAGGGAGGGCTACCAAGGCAAGGGAATACACAATAAATGGTAGGACACTGAGAAATGTAGAGGAACAAAGGGACCTTGGAGTGCATGTCCACAGATCCCTGAAGATAGCAGTCAGGTAGATAAGGTGGTTAAGAAGGCATATGGGATACTTTCCTTTATTAGCCAAGGCATAGAATATAAGAGTAAGGAGGTTATGCTAGAACTATATAAAACACTAGTTAGGCCACAGCTAGAGTACTGCGTACAGTTCTGGTCACCACATTACAGGAAAGATGTGATTGTACTAGAGGGGGTGCAGAGGAGATTTACGAGGATGTTGCCAGGACTGGAGAATTTTAGCTATGAGGAAAGATTGGATAGGCTGGGGTTGTTTTCTTTGGAACAGAGGAGGCTGAGGGGAGGCTTGATTGAGGTGTATAAAATTATGAGGGGCCTAGATAGAGTGGATAGGAAGGACCTATTTCCCTTAGCAGAGAGGTCAATAACCAGGGGGCATAGATTTAAAGTAATTGGTAGAAGGGTTAGCAAGGAGTTGAGGAGAATTTTTTTCACCCAGAGGGTGGTGGGGGGTCTGGAACTCACTGCCTGAAAGGGTGGTAGAGGCAGAAACCCTCATCACATTTAAAAAGTACTTGGATATGCACTTGAAGTGCCGTAACCTACAGGGCTACGGACCAAGAGCTGGAAAGTGGGATTAGGCTGGATAGTTGGTTTTCAATCGCCGCAGACACGATGGGCCGAATGGCCTCCTTCTGTGCCGTAAGTTTCTATAATTCTATGATGGCTCAGGTTTACTCCGTGCGCAGCAAACAGAAGCTCATTGAATGCCAGGCCATGTGTTATAGGAACATAGGAGGCCATTTAGCCCCCTGAGCCTGTTCCGCCATTCAATTAGATCAGGGCTGATCTGTATCTTAACTCCATCGACCCGCCTTGCTTCCATATCCCTTAATACCCATACCCAACAAAAATCTATCATTTCAGTTTTGACATTTTCAATTGACCCCCAGCCTCAACAGCTTTTTTGGGGGGGGGGGGGGGGGGGGGCGGGTGGTGCGGGGAAAGAGAGTTCCAGATTTCCACTCCCCTTTGTGTGAAGAAGTGCTTCCTGACATCACCCTTGAACAGCCCGGCTCTAATTTTAAGGTTATGGCCACTTGTTCCGGACTCTACCTGTTAACTGAGGCGCTGAATTAAACTTATCACAGTGCCTACTGACAGCACTGTGTCAGCCAATGAGTTGGAGGTGGGACGGGACTTAAGGCAGGACTTACAGCAAACAGAGTCTATTTCACAGCAGTCTACAGAGTCTATTTAAACAGTCTCTACGAACTACAGCAAACAGAGCTCAGGACCGAAACTACAGCAAAGTCTCCCGATAAAAGCTGGGTGATTTCACCAGTAACATGCAGTGTGTGCAGGATAGTTACACAATATAATTTATGTGCGTAAAATCAGTCCCAGTCACTTGCAGCAGTGCGGTCTCCAGGCGTGATTGATGGGGGAATTACCCAATCATCTCCATTCTGGCCTGGAATAGTGCTGCCACTATACGCAGCCTAAACTTGCACAGAGTGACAGCACCGACTGCTAACAGTACGGTGAAGGAGCTTCCCAACGCGGGCAAGAGCCAAAAGAGCGGTGTGTTGTTTACCTTGAACAGCGTGACGGTCTGGAGTATGCTGGACGTGCAACACATCTCACGGATGGAGTGCATGGCCAACTGTGGGCACCCGATGTCCAGTACTTTCAGCCCGAGGCCAGAGGCGAGGATCGGCCCGATCGTCGTACCACAGCAACTGTCGTTCCTTACCATGACATCCTGAAAAGAATTTGGTTCGGAGAGCTGATCAGAAGTCATTGAGATTGCAGTACAGTTATGTGGAGAAGCTGGGATTGTTCTCCTTAGAGCAGAGAAGGTTAAGAGGAGATTTAATAGAGGTGTTCAAAATTATGAAAGGATTTTGATAGTAAATTTAAAAAAAAACATTATTTATTCATTCATAGAAACATAGAAGATAGGAGCAGGAGTAGGCCATTCGGCCCCTAGAGCCTGTTCCGCCATTTAATGAGATCATGGCTGATCATCCAAATTCAGTACCCTGTCCCTGCTTTCTCCCCATATCCCTTCAGCCATAAGAAATATATCTAACTCCTTCTTGAATATATTTAATGAATTGGCCTCAACTGCCTTCTGTGGTAGAGAATTCCACAGGTTCACCACTCTCTGGGTGAAGAAATTCCTCCTCATCTCAGTCCTAAATGGCTTACCCCTTATCCTTAGACTGTGACCTCTGGTTCTGGACTCCCCCGCCATCGGGAACATCCTTCCTGCATCGAGTCTGTCTAGTCCTGTTAGAATTTTATAAGTTTCAATGAGATCTCCTCTCATTCTTCTAAACTCTAGCGAATATAAGCCTAATTGACCCAATCTCTCTTCATACGTCATTCCTGCCAGTCCAGGTATCAGTCTGGTGAATCTTCGCTGCACTCCCTCCATGGCAAGAATATCCTTCCTCAGATAAGGTGACCAAAACTGCACACAATACTCAAGGTGTGGTCTCACCAAGGCCCTGTACAACTGCAGCAAGACATCCTTGCTCCTGTACTCGAATCCTCTCGCTATGAAGGCCAACATACCATTTTGCCTTCTTAACCGCCTGCTGCACCTGCATGCTTACCTTCAGTGACTGGTGCACAAGGACACCCAGGTCTCGTTGCACTTCCCCTTTTCCCAATTTATTGCCGTTCAGATAATAATCTGTCTTCCTGTTTTTGCCACCAAAGTGGATAACCTCGCATTTATCCACATTATACTGCATCTGCCATTCATCTGCCCAATCACCCAACCTGTCCAAATCATACTGGAGTTTCTCTGCATCCTCCTCACAGCACACACGTATACCCAGCTTTGTCATCTGCAAACTTGGAGATATTACATCTAGTTCCCTCGTCTAGGTCGTTAATATATATAGTGAATAGCTGGGGTCCTAGCACCGATCCCTGCGGTACCCCACTAGTCACTGCCTGCCACTCGGAAAAAGACCCGTTTATTCCAACTCTTTGCTTCCTGTCTGCCAACCAGTTCTCTATCCAAGTCAGTACCTTACCCCCAATCCCATGTGCTTCAACTTTGCATGCTAATCTCTTATGCGGGACCTTATCGAAAGCCTTCTGAAAGTTCAAATACACCACATCCACTGGTTCTCCCTTATCTATTCTACCAGTTACATCCTCAAAAAATTCCAGTAGATTAGTCAAGCATGATTTACCTTTTGTAAATCCATATTGACTTTGTCCGATCCTGTCACTGTTTTCCAAGTGCTCTGCTATTGCATCTTTATAATGGACTCTAGCATTTTCCCCACTACCAATGTCAGGCTTACCGGTCTATAATTCCCCGTTTTCTCTCTACCACCTTTTTTAAATAGTGGGGTTACATTAGCTACCCTCCAATCCATGGGAACTGTTTGAGTCTATAGAATTTTGGAAGGTGACCAGCAATGCATCTACTATTTCTCGGGCCACTTCCTTAAGTACCCTAGGATGTAGATTATCAGGCCCTGGGGATTTATCAGCCTTCAATCCCGTCAATTTCCCTAACACCATTTCCCTACAAATACTGATTTCATTCAGTTCCTCCCTCTCATTAGACCCTATGTTCCCCGACACCTCTGGGAGGTTATTTGTGTCCTCCTTTGTGAAGACAGAACCAAAGTATGTATTTAATTCGTCTGCCATTTCTTTGTTCCCCATTACTAAATTCCCCTGATTCTGACTGCAAGGGACCTACGCTTGACTTCACCAATCTTTTTCTCTTCACATATCTATAGAAGCTTTTAGTCAGTTTTTATGTTCCCTGCAAGCTTACTCTATTTCCCCCCTCTTAATTAATCCCTTTGTCCTCCTTTACTGAATCCTAAACTGCTCCCAATCCTCAGGCTTGCTGCTTTTTCTGGCCAATTTATATGTCCTCTCCTTGGATTTTATGCTATCCCTAATTTCCCTTGTTAGCCACGGTTGAGTCGCCTTTTTTGTTTTATTTTTATGCCAAACAGGGATGAACAAATTCTGTAGTTCATCCATGCGATCTTTAAATGTTTGCCATTGCCTATCCACCGTCAACCCTTTAAGTAACGTTCCCCAATCCATCCGAGCCAACTCGCGCCTCATACCATCGTAGATTCCTTTATTTAAATTCAGGACCCTAGTCTCTGAGTCAACTACTTCACTCTCCATCTTAATGAAGAATTCTATCATATTCACGGGATGTAGGCACCGCTGGCAAGGCCAGCATTTATTGCCCATCCCTAATTGCCCTTGAGAAGGTGGTGGTGAACCGCTGCAGTCCGTGTGGTGAAGGTACTCCCACAGTGCTGTTAGGGAGGGAGTTCTAGGATTTTGACCCAGCGACGATGAAGGAATGGCGATATATTTCCAAGTCAGGATGGTGTGTGACTTGGAGGGGAACTTGAGGTGGTGGTATTCCCATGCACCTGCTGCCCTTGGCCTTCCAGGTGGAAGTGGTTGCGGGTTTGGGAGGTGCTGTCGAAGAAGCCTTGGCAAGTTGCTGCAGTGCATCTTGTAGATGGTACACACTGCAGCCACGGTGCGCCAGGTGGTGGAGGGAGTGAATGTTTAAGGTGGTGGATGGGGTGCCAATCAAGCGGGCTGCTTTGTCCTGGATGGTGTCGAGCTTCTGAGTGTTGTTGGAGCTGCACCCATCCAGGCAAGTGGAGGGTATTCCATCACACTCCTGACTTGTGCCTTGTAGATGGTGGAAAGGCTTTGGGGAGGTGAGACACTCGCCACAGAATACCCAGCCTCTGCCCTGCTCTTGTTGCCACAGTATTTACGTGGCTGGTCCAGTTAAGTTTCTGGTCAATGGTGACCCCCAGGATATTGATGATGTGGATTTGCTCCATATCCATCGATACCCTTACCCAACAAAAAAATTTATCGCTCTCACTTTTGAACATTTCAATTGACCCCCAGCAGCCACAGCCTTTTGGGGGAAGACAGTTCCAGAATACTACCGACCTTTTGCCCTCTTTTATCCCCCCCATCCCCTGCCAAAAAACAGGGGGGGGGGGGGGGGGGGGGAGGTCACGTGTTACCTGGAGCTTGACGTCCACACGATCAGCAATCTCCCGGATTACGGCAGCAGTGACGGCATTTGAGGCGTATCGCTGGTTACTGTTATATTTAATCACCGGTCCCTGAATAGGAACAAAGAAGGACATTGTTAGCAAGTCACGCAGGGGCAGAAAAGTGCAAGGGCCTACGGGTCCTGTGTGCAGCGGCCCCAGCAAAACTCACCATAACGTAGAAAAACGGCATCTCACCGATGGACCGGTTTAATTTATGCGTAGTATATTGCGATATGATTTGCTTCGTTACCCGTAGCCTAACTCGCACCATGTCCCGCACACCCATCAACTCCCTGTGCTCGTAGTTCGACATTGGCTCCTGGCCCGGCAACACCTCGATTTTAAAATTCTCATCCTGGTTTTCAAATCCCTACGTGGCCTCACCCCTCCATATCTCTGTAATCTCCTCCAGCCCTAAAACAATCCAAGATCTCGGCACTCCTCCAATTCTGGCCTCTTGCGCTTCCCCGAATATAATCGCTCCAACATTGGCGGCCGTGCCTTCAGCTGCCCAGGCCCTAAGCTCTGGAATTTCCTCCATTAACCCCTCCGCCTCTCTCTCCTCCTTTAAGACGCTCCTTAAAACCTACCTTGGTCACCTGCCCTAACATCTCCTTGTGTGGCTCGGGGTCAAATATTGTCTGATAATCGCTCCAGTGAAGTGTCTTGGGGACGTTTTACTATGTTGAAGGCGCTATATAAATGTCAGTTGTTCTATTAATGCAGTGTGTAAACATTCTACAGGACCAAACTTGCGTTTTAAGAAACATCTGTGTTTAATAGAAACATAGAAGATAGGAGCAGGAGTAGGCCATTCGGCCCCTCGAGCCTGCTCCGCCATTCGATGAGATCATCCAAACTCAGTACCCTGTCCCTGCCTTCTCCCCATATCCCTTGATCCCTTTAGCCTGAAGAAATATATCTAACTCCTTCTTGAATATATTTACTGACTTGGCCTCAACTGCCTTCTGTGGTAGAGAATTCCACAGGTTCACCACTCTCTGGGTGAAGAAATTCTTCCTCATCTCTGTCCTAAATGGCTTACCCCTTATCCCTTAGACCTCTTGTTCTGGACTCCCCCGCCATCGGGAACATCCTTCTGCATCTAATCTGTCTAGCCCTGTTAGAATTTTATACGTTTCAATGAGATCTCCTCTCATTCTTCTAAACTCCAGCGAGTATAAGCCCAATCGACCCACTCTCTCCTCGTATGTCATTCCTGCCATCCCAGGTAACAGTCTGGTGAATCTTCGCTGCACTCCCTCCATGGCAAGAACATCCTTCCTCAGATAAGGCGACCAAAACTGCACACAATACTCAAGGTGTGGTCTCACCAAGGCCCTGAACAGCTGCAGCAAGACATCCTTGTTCCTGTACTCAAACCCTCTCGCTACGAAGGCCAACATACCATTTGCCTTCTTAACCGCCTGCTGTACCTGCATGGACTGGTGGAGAAGCCCCGAATATTTTTTGTGCCTGTGACTCCAAGAATTCTCAATCCAGCTCTGAAGTCACACATAATAAATATGGGATTTGATTTAATAACACTACGTTAACCAAACACCCTTTGCTTCCTGCCACTGAGCCAATTTTGGATCCAACTTGCCACTTTCCCTTGGATCCCATGTGGACCTTGTCAAAAGCCTTGCTAAAATCCATGTAGACTACATCAAACGTGCTGCCCTCATCGACCATCCTCGTTATCTCCTCAAAAAATTCAGTCAGGCTAGTCAGACACGACCTTCCCTTAACAAATCCATGAGAACTGTCCTTGATTATTCTGTCCCTTTCTCCATTTTTAAACAATGGTGCAACGTTAGCAGTCCTCCGGCACCATGCCGATAGCTAGAGAGGATTGGAAAATGATGGTCAGAGCCTCCACTATTTCCTCCCTTGCGTCTCTTAACAGCCTGGGATTCATTTCATCTGGGCCTGACGATTTATCTACTTTCAAAGATGCTAAACTCCTTAATATTTTCTCTCTCACTATGTTTATCTCATCGAATATTTCACACTCATACTCCTTAACTACAATGCCTGCATCGTCTCTCTCTATTGTGAAGACAGATGCAAAGTATTCATTAAGAACCATACCCACGTCTTCTGCCTCCAGACAGGTTACCTTTTTGGTATCTAATAGGCCCTACTCTTTCCTTAGTTATCCTCCTGCTCTTTATATATTTACAAAACAGCTTTGGGTTTTGCTTGCCAATATTTTTTCATGCCCTCTCTTTGCTTTCCTAATTTCCTTTTTAATTTCACCCCTGTACTTTCTATACTTCTCTAGGCTTTCTGTAGTAATGAGCTCTCGGTATCTGACATAAGCTTCCCTTTTCCCCCCCATATCCTACCCCTGTATGCTCCTCGACATCCAGGGGGCTCTAGATTTGGGAGTTCCACCCTTTTTCTTTGTGGGTATTTGCTCTGGAATCTCACTATCTCCTCCTTGAATGCCTCCCACTGCTCTGACACTGATTTACCTTCAAGTAGCTGTTTCCAGTCCACTTTTGCTAGATCACATCTCAGTTCATCTGAAAGAATCAGAGGCGACATGAGGGAAGAGAAATTTACGCAGCGAGTTGTTGTGACCTGGAATGCGCTGCCTGCAAGGGCGGTGGAAGCAGATTTAATAGTAACTTTCAAAAGGGAATTGGATAAATACTTGAAAAGGAAAAATTTGCAGGGCTATGGGCGACGCTCCCTTTAAGCTGCGGGGTGTCTCGAGGTCCCGTGCAGCTGGTGAGCTGGCTTCACAATGCAATAAACCGCGCATGCAGGTCGTTAAAGGGGGCATGCAGCCCCCCCAAAAATTGAGAAGATTGGCTATGGGGCAAGAGGAGGGGGAATGGGCCTAATTGGATAGCTCTTTCAAAATGCCGGCACAGGCACGTTGGGCCGAATGGCCTCCTTCTGTGCTGTATCAGTCTATGATTCTATGCATCTGTTTTTTCACAATATTGTTTAAGGGATAAATGTTGGCCGGGACATGTTGGCCTGGGTTCTATGAATAGCGCGTGAGACCTTTAACAGTCACTGGAACAGGACAGACAGACGGGGAGCTTTGTTTAACATCTTATCTGCAAGAATGGGCATATCAAGTGCAGCGGACAACAAAAGCGATACATTTTCACCGCTTGGTTTTACAGAACACTTCAGAGGCTCGCTACTATCCCTTTGTGGAATTTAATAAATGTCCATAAACCTCACCTTGTGCAGGGCCGGCCTGTGATTCTCCTCGTGTTTGTCTCTGAAAGTATTGAAAACATAAAGTAAATTTCACGGAGTTGTGGGTTGACGCTTCTTGTTTAAAGTACACTCCCCCTTTTTTACAGAGGCACTGGGGAAGGTGCAAAAAATGATTTACAAGGATGATACCAGAACTGTATCAGGAAAGACTGAACAGGCTGGGGCTCTTTTGTCTAGAAAAGAGAAAGCTGAGGGGTGACCTATTGGAGGTCTTTAAGATTAGGAAAGGGTTTGATAGGGTAGACGTAGAGAAGATTTTTCCACTTGTCGGGGAGACCAAAACTAGGGGCCATCAATATAAGATCGTCACTAATAAATCCAACAGGCAATTCAGGAGAAACTTCTCTACCCAGAGAGTGGTGAGAATGTGCAACTCGCTACCACAGGGAGTGGGCAAGGCGAATAGAAGAGATACATTTAAGGGGAAGCTCGATAAACACATGAGGGAGAAAGGAATAGAAGGATATGGTGATAGGGTGAGAAGAAGAGGGGAGCGAGGAGGCTCGTGTGGAGCATAAACACTCACACGGACCTGTTGGGCCGAATGGCCTGTTTCTGTGCTGTAAATACTTTGTAATTCTATGCAATAAGTTGTATTTGAAATTATATTTTTTTGAAAAAGCGTCAATAGTTTCTCCAGTGTGGATGCTCACTCTACACTGGGCCACTCCAGGGCTGCCAGCTGTGGAAAGTCTCCCTGTATGTCCAGCGGCAAACAGGAGGCGGTGGGAACGACTCTGGAGTTGCCCGTCTGGTTTCAAGTACTTTACAGGGTGGATGGAAAAGGGCGTAGAACAAGCTAGAGAGGAACAAGGAAATAGCAATGGGAGGAGGGGCGGGGGCGGGTGTTGAAAGCCCGAAAGAAACCTGAAGAAGGCTCCTGATGGTAGGGAGAATAGAGGCAAAGTGGAGGGAGGTACAAAGTGCAAGAGGTGCCATAACTGAATGATGGTGCAGCAGAGGGAGAAGGGGGCAAGGAACAATTGTAACCTGATGTCGGAAGACCAGAGTTGCCTGAGGTGTGATGTATGGCTGCAGGAGGTCACTAAGATAGGCAGTGACGAGAGCAATGCGATTTTGACAGCGCTGGCCTGTACCGAACTCCCCAATATATGGGGTACGGTAGCATAGTGGTTATGTTACTGGACAAGTAATCCAGAGGCCGGGACTAATGGTCTGGAGACGCGAGTTAAAGTCCCACCACGGCAGCTGGGAAATTTAAATTCAGTTAATTAAATGAATCTGGAATAAAAAGCTAGTATCAGTAATGGTGACCATGAAACTATCGGATTGTCGTACAAACCCATCTGGTTCACTAATGTCCTTTAGGGAAGGAAACCTGCCATCCTTACCTGGTCTGGCCTATATGTGACTCCAGACCTATAACAATAATGTGGTTGAGACTTAACTGCCCTCTGAAATGGCCTAGCAAGCCACTCAGTTGTATTCAAGGCGGCGGCTCACCACCACCACCTTCTCGAGGGCAATAAATGCTGGCTTTGCCGGCGACGTTCACATCCCGTGAATGAATAAAAAAAATGGGAAATAAAATGTACAACACATTCATTTGAACCGCTGTGCAATCCCAAGTGTTAAATAAATAAATAAAAGGATCACATGTGGCGTTTACTGGGCTGCATCAGCCCTCGAGTGTTCCTGTGCAGAATCCCCTTCTACAGTTTAGGCAGTGTCCCTCGAGTAAGGAAAGAAAAAGAAAGACTTGCATTCATACAGCGCTTTCCACGATCGCCGGACGTCCCAAAGGACTTTACAGCCAATGAAATACGTTTTGAAGTGTAGTCACTGTTGTAATGTAGGAAACGCGGCAGCCAATTTGCGCACAGCAAGCTCCCACAAACAGCAACGTGATAATGACCAGATAATCTGTTTTTAGTGATGTTGGTCGAGGGATAAATATTGGCCAGGACACCGGGGATAACTCCCCTGCTCTTCTTCGAAATAGTGCCATGGGATCTTTTACGTCCACCTGAGGGGGCAGACTTAGTTTAACATAGAATCATAGAATGGTTACAGCATGGAAAAAGGCCATTCGGCCTGTTGAGCCCGTGCCGACTCTCAGCTAGTCCCACTCCCCTGCCCTTTCCTGTAGGCCTGCAAATTTTTTTCCATCAGATATTTTTCCAACTCCCTTTTGAAAGATAAGATTGAATCTGCCTCCACCATCCTTTCAGGCTGTGTATTCCAGATCCTAACCACTCGCTGCGTAAAAAAGTTTTTTCTTACATCGCCTTTAGTTCTTTTGCCAATCACCTTAAATCTGTGTCCTCTGGTTCTCGACCCTTCTGCCAATGGGAACAGTTTCCCTCCATCTACTCAGTCCAGACCGTTCATGATTTTGAACGCCTCTATCAAATCTCACAATCTTCTCTGCTCCAAGGAGAACAAGCCCCAGCTTCTCCAGTCTATCCACGTAACTGAAATCCCTCATTCCTGGAATCATTCTCATAAATCTTTTCTGAACCTTCTCTAAGGCCTTCACATCCTTCCTAATGTGTGGTGCCCAGAATTGGACACAATACTCCAGTTAGGGCCGAACCAGTGTTTTATACAGGTTCATCATAATTTTCACGCTTTTGTACTCTCTACCTCTATTCATGAAGCCCAGGATCCCGTAACTGCTTTCTCAACCTGCCATGCCACCTTCAACGGTCTCTCTGTTCAAGCACCCCCTTTATGATTATACCATTTAGCTTATATGTCCTCTCCTCATTCTTTCTACCAAAATGTATCACTTCACACTTTTTTCTGCGTTAAATTTCATCTGCCACGTGTCCGCCATTCCCCCAGCCTGTTTATGTCTTCCTGCAGTCTATCACTCTCCTCTTCACTGTTCATTATACTTCCAAGTTTTGTGTCCTCTGCAAATTTTGAAATTGTGTCCTGTACACCCACGTCCAAGTCATTAATATATATCAAGAAAAGCAGCGGTCCTAGAACCGACCCCTGGGGAACCCCACTGTATACCTTCCTCCAGTCCAAAAAACAACCGTTCACCACTACTCTCGGTTTCCTATCACTTAGCCAATTTCGTATCCATGCTGCCACTGTCCCTTTTATTCCATGGGCTTCAACTTTGTTGGCAAGCCTATTATGTGGCACTTTGTCGAACGCCTTTTGGAAATCCATGTACACCACATGAACCGCATTACCCTCATCAACCCTCTGTTACCTCATCAAAAAACTCGATCAAGTTGGTTAAACACGATTTGCCTTTAACAAATCCGTGCTGGCTTTCCTTAATTAATCCACACTTGTCCAAGTGACTGTTAAATTTGTCTCTGATGACTGTTTCTAAAAGCTTCCCCACTACCGAGGTTAAACTGACTGGCCTGTAGTTGCTGGGTTTATCTTTACACGCTTTTTTGAACAATGGTGCAACATTTACAATTCTCCGGTCCTCTGGCACCACCCCCGTATCTATGGAGGATTGGAATATTATGGCCAGTACCTCCACGATTTCCACCGCATCCAAGGATGCATCCCATCTGCTTCTGGTGACTTATCTACTTTAAATATAGCCAGCCTTTCGAATACCTCTTCTTTCTCCCATCAAATGTCTCCACAACCTCCTCCTTTACTATGTCTATGGCAGCATCCTGAAGACAGATGCAAAGTACTCATTTAGTACCTCAGCCATACCCTCTGCCTCCATGCATAGGTCTCCTTTTTGGTTCCTAATCGGCCCCACCCCTCCTCTTACTATTTAGATGCCTAGAGAAGACTTTTGGATTACATCTCATCCGAAAGACGACACCTCCGACAGTGCAGCACTCCCTCAGCACTGCACTGGAGTGTCAGCCTAGCTTTTTGTGCTCAAGTCCCTGGAGTGGGACTTGAACCCACAACCTTGACTCAGAAGCGAGGGTGCTACCCACTGAGCCATGGCTGACACAAATTAACACGGGTTCAAATGCCAGGGGGCACAGGTTAAAAGGAGGAAGGGAGGAGTCAGAAAGGAAGTCACTATTTCACCCAAAGGGGATTGAGTTGTGAAATAAGTTATCGGAGGAAGGAGAGGGAAGTGGGCAGTATTAATGGGGTCAAGGGTGATTAGATGCGTTTCTGCAGAGAGGTGGGATCGTGCGACATGGTGAGAAGGTGGATAAGCTGGGGTTGATCTACAAGGTGCTTTACATCTGCATTGGTTTAATTATTAAAGACACAAGCAACAGGGTCCAGTGGACCACTGCCTTGCAATGTGAACTGGTTCTTGACTAATTATTAACCTGACAACATTACTAGTCTAGACAATAGGGAGGAATGATCTGGGCAGTCACGGCATATCATCCTGTAAAAGAAGTAAGAATTAAAACACTTACGGGTAGTTGGGGTGGACAGCATGCGCCATGTCCGAGCTGATCATGAAGGACTTGGGAATGGCTTCCTCAAACGCAGTCAGGTTGTGGGCACTGGAGGACAGGCGACGTAGAACTATCTCGGTCAGGGAGGACCCTGCTCCCTGAGCACTCCCGCTGCCAACCTTAACACGGCAGGTGGGCGAAGAGAGGAAAAGAACACGATTGGAACTCAGGTTCAAAACACAACTGTACTGGAGGCATTCTGGCTTCTTAGGAATAACAACTTGTGTTTATACAGCGCCTTTAACGTAATAAAACGTCCCAAGGCGCTTCACAGAAGCGATTATCAGACAAAATTTGACACCGAGCCACATAAGGAGATATCAGGACACTTGACCAAAAGCTTGGTCAAAGAAGTAGGTTTTAAGGAGCGTCTTAAGGGAGGAGAGAGAGAGGTGGAGAGATTTAGGGAGGGAATTCCAGAGCTTAGGGCCCGGGCAGCTGAAGGCACAGCCGCCAATATAGGAACAGGGTTAGGGTATTCAGCCCCTCGAGTGAGATTATGGCTCAAGATGCTTTTTAAAGATCCAACAGCCCTCTTTGCTTCTAGGGATTTTAGGGAAGAGCAGAAAGACTTTGATTGGACAGGACTGTGATGACAGAAGGAGATTTCTTGTCGACATAATGCTCTGCAGGCCTGAAATTCCCATCGGGCCGCTCTGCTGGAGGACGTGCGGTGGAGTAGCTCCAAATTCCACCAACGGTGGGAGATCCAGATCCTATCCCAAACAGCAGGAACAGGACCATCTGACAGCAGTCAGCCGTGGTTCAGTGGGTCGCACTCTCGTCTCGGAGTCATTATAGTCGTGGGTTCAAGACCCACTCCAGAGACCTGAGCACAAAATCCAGGCTGACACTCCCAGTGCAGCACTGAGGGAGCGCTGCACTGCCGGAGGTGCCGACTTTCGGATAAACATTAAACCAAGGTCCCGTCTGGCCTCTCTGGGGGGCATAAAAGATCCCATAGCACTATTTCAAAGAAGAACGGGTGAGTTCTGCCTGGTGTCCTGGCCAATGTTTATCCCTTAACCAACATAATTAAAACAGATGGTCCGGGCATTTATTTCATTGCTGTTTGTGGGATCTTCCCGTGTGCAAATTGGCTGGGTTTCCTACATTAAGACAGTGACTACACTTCAAAAAGTATTTCATTGGTTGTAAAGCGCTTTGGAACGTCCCGAGATCGTGAAAGGCGCTACATAAATGCAAGTTCTTTCTTTACTCGGCACAGGCGATGTGATGTGATCATGAACAGATAATTTGTTTTAGTGACTGGCCCAGGACACCGGGGAGATGTCCCTTGCTCATCTTCGAAATAGTGCTGCGGGATCTTTTACGTCCACCCGAGGGGGCAGACGGTACCTCGGTTTAACGTCTCATCGGAAAGACGGCACCTCCGACAGTGCAGCGCTCCCGCAGTACTGCACTGGGAGTATCAGCCTGGATTATGTGCTCAAGTCTCTGGAGTCGGGACTTGAACCCACAACCTTCTGACTCAGAGGCGAGAGCGCTGCCCACTGAGCCACTGCTGACACCACTCAGGGCCCATTTACGGAGGTGGTTCTTTATATTGAGGCTTTAACCCAATGGCAGATTCACAGACCCAGATCTACGGAGGGACAGCTGACGGGAGGGAGAATGGGGCACCAGGCTTCAGCTGCACCTCTTGTAATGTAAAAGCCCCCACCACCACCATTGTGATATTGTACAAATGGAAGGCAGTTCGAGTGTTGTTCGTTTACATTAAACAGAAATCTAAAGAACTGCGAGGTCGAGGTGGAATCCTTGGAGCAGCTCGCCATAGACAAGAGGGAAGGAGCACCGTGTCATTCACTGAGCCAGATGCGACAGTGCACTGAAGCTGCAGAAGAGAAAAGGAGCAAGAGAAACTGCAACAACCTCAGAATTCGCCTGTCAGAACGAGGTCGCAGTTATTTATTGTACTGAGCCACACGCAACCCAACGCCATAAATTATAATCTGAGACGTCACTCCTGTCAACAACCAACTGAAGCGTCGTAGGTTGCTTGTGCTGAACGAGATTCAGCACAAGCAATTTCTGTGGGCCTTTGACATCCATCCATCTTACAAAGTATTTACAGCACAGAAACGGACCATTCAGCCCAACAAGTCTATGCCAGTGTTTATGCTCCACACGAGCCTCCTCACACCCCTCTTCATCTAACTCAATCAACATTTTTTTTTTTTTTATTTGTTAGTGGGATGTGGACGTTCTCGGCAAGGCCGGCATTTATTGCCCATCCCTAATTGCCCTCGAGAAAGTGGTGGTGAGCCGCCTACTTGAACCGCTGCAGTCCGTGTGGTGAAGGTGCTCCCAGTGCTGTTAGGGAGGGAGTTCCAGGATTTTGACCCAGCGACGATGAAGGAACGGCCGATATATTTCCAAGTCGGGATGGTGTGTGACTTGGAGGTGGTGGTGTTCCCATGCGCCTGCTGCCCTTGTCCTTCTAGGTGGTAGAAGTCGTGGGTTAGGGAGGTGCTGTCGAAGAATCCTTCTATTCCTTTCTCCCTCATGTGCTTATCTAGCTTCCCCTTAAATGCATCTATGTTATTCTCCTCAACTACTCCCTTGTGGTAGCGAGTTCCACATTCTAACCACTCTCTGGGTAAAGAAGATTCTCCTGAATTCCTTATTGGATTTATTAGCGACTACCTTATATTTATGGCCCCCCGTGGAAACATCTTCTCTACGTCTACCCTATCAAATCTTCTTACCTCTTCATTGTCAAACAGCGTAACCACTCGGATATTGCCGTCTTCTGCCAGCGTCCCCTCCTCCTCAGATGATTCTATCAGACCCTGCAAAGAATACAGAAAGGGGTCTTACTGTTGAGGCATTAAAACACAAAGTGGACAGGTCGTGCGTCAGTTTGGCTCAGTGGGTACCACTCGCCCGTCTTGGGTCTGAAGGTTGTGGGTTGGCGCCCCACTCCTTTTACTCACGCTCCTTCTGTGTCAGCTGTGGCTCAGTGGTAACACTTGAGCCCACGACCTTCTGACTCACAGGCGAGAGCAGTACCCACTGAGCCACGGCTGGTACCGGAGAAAAACGGGATTAAGTCAGTCGAACGTCAGTGGTGGGAAAACTATTAGAGATCATTGTCAAGAACAAAATTAATTCTCACTTGGAGAAGCATGGGTTAATAAGGGACAGCCAGCACAGATTTGTTAACAGCAAATCGTGTCTTGACTAACCTGATTTGAGTTCTTTGATGAAGTAACAAAGAGGGTCGATGAAGTAGATGTTGTGTATATGGACTTTCAAAAGGCATTTGAAAAGGTACCACATAACAGACTTATTTGGAAAATAGATGCACATGGTATTAAAGGGACGTTAGTAACTTGGGTACGTAATTGGCTAAGGGATAGGAGGCAGAGAGTTGTGGTGAACGGATGTTTTTCTGACTGGAGATAAGTATGCAGTGGGGTCCACCAGGGTTCGGTATTAGGATCGTTGGTTTTCTTGTTATATATAAAATGACCTGGACTTGGGTATAGGGAGTACAATTTCGAAGTTCGCAGATGATGTTATGATACAAAACTTCGCAACATAGTAAATAACGAGCAGGATAGTAGCAGACTTCGGGAGGACATAGGCAGACTGGTGAAATGCAGAGACACATGGCAGATGCAATTTAATGTGGATAAGTGCAAAGTGATGCACTTTGGGTGGAACAACATGGAGAGGCAGCATAATCTAATAGAGGTGTTCAAAATTATGCGGGGCTTTGATAGAGCAAGTGGGGAGAAACTCTTTCCTCTGCCACGTGGGTCGGTAAGCAAAGGTCACAGAAATAAAATAATTGGCAAAAGAACGAGAGGGGAAATTAGGAGAAATTTATTCACAGAGGGCTGTTAAGATCTGCAAAGGGTGGTGGAATCACATTCCAGAGGAACTTTCAAATGGCAAGTGGATTACTTTTCAGGGCTGTAGAGTGGGACTAATTGGAGAGCTCTTTCAAAGAGCCGGCACAGGCATGATGGGCCAAATGGCCTCCCTCTGTGCTGTGAAATTCTGTGATTCCAGAACAGGTGGAAGGACCTGCATGAGTCACATGGATTTCTTGATTGAAAGTAGTGAATTTAAGGAACATTTTCTACCTTACAGCACAACAACAACTTGCATTAGAGTGCAGCTTCAGCATAGTAAAATTTCCCAAAGAGCTTCACAGGAGCGTTATCAAACAAAAATTGACTCCGAGCCACACAGGAGATATTAGGACAGGTGAGGTAGGTTTTAAGGAACGTCTTAAAGGGGGAAAGAGAGGTGGAGAGGTTTAGGGAGGGAATTTCAGAGCTTAGGGCCTCGGCAGCTGAAGGCACGGCCGCCAATGGTGGAGCGATTAAAATCGGGGATGCGGAAAAGGCCAGAATTGGAGGAGCGCAGAGATCTGGGAGAGTTGTGGGGCTGGAGGATGTTACAGAGATAGGGAGGGGCGAGGCCATGGGAGGATTTGAAAACAAGGATGAGAATTTTAAATTTGAGGCCTTATCGGACTGGGAGCCATTGTAGGTCAGCGAGCAGAGGGGGTGATGGGTGAACGGGACTTGGTGCCAGTTAGGATATGGGCAGTAGTCAAAGTAAAAGTAACATGGTGGGGCAGTGTGTGAGCAGCCTAAAGGGCTACCGAACAGAAACACACTGAGCCGACAGAAACACCACGATTGTCTGTACATTTGTTACTAATGATTAAAATTGGATATTTGGAGTAAATAGAATTCACTTGACGCCGGCAGTGACTGAGTGGCTATCAACAACAACTTGCATTTATATAGCGCTTCACAGGAGTGATTATCAAACAAAACTTGACACTGAGCCACATAAGGAGATATTAAGACAGGTGAACAAAAGCTTGGTCAAAGAGTTGGTTTTAAGGAGCAACTTAAAGGAGCAGAGAAGTTTAGGGTGGGAATTCCAGAATCCTGTCGCTTTTTCCTCACTACACTTTCTCAGAACCAAAGAAGCCACGTTGAGTTGAAGGCAGTTCAGCACATTACCTGCAGGGCACAGTAGCAGCTGTGGAGGTTATCCAATCGCGGAGCAAATATAAATTCCTTGAAAGCGCCGCCCAAAGCCTAGAGAGGAGGAGAGCAGGGAACCTGATGAAGCACAATGAAAGCAGCAACACCAACCTCTTCAAACTCAAAGACCCTGTCCTCACATCCAACGTTCCCCCTCATATTTTTTTGGGTGCACGGTTCCTTCAAAGTTTTGCGCAGGCGTGAAATTCACATTTGAAAAGCTGGTCCCGGGCTGTGTGGCCGCGCAGCTTAGAAGGAATGTTGCTCACATCACACACAGAGACACACACACAGACATCAACGCAGCCACTAAAAATTAACCAAAGCACCATTTCCTTCTCTTGCAGCACCTGTGGAAAGAGAAACAGAGTTAACATTTCAGGTCCTTTCGAAAGGTAACAGACCTGAAACGTTAACTCTGTTTCTCTCTCCACAGATGCTGCCTCACCTGCTGAGTGTTTCCAGCATTTTCTGTTTTTATTTCAGATCTCCAGCATCTGCACTATTTTGCCTATGTTTCCTTCTTGGACCCCTTCCCAGCCCACACACAAACCCTCAAGGCATATACCATTTCCCAGTCCACTGCCCATGCTACTCGAATTGATTAATCGACATCTGTTCAACACTATTTCCCCATCAGAGTTTAGGAACAGGTTATGAGTAAGAAAGAAAGACTTGCATTTATATATCGCGTTTTATGACCTCAGGACGTCACAAAGCTCTTTACAGCCAATGAAGTACTTTTGAAATGTAGTCACTGTTGTAATGTGGGAAACACGGCAGCCAATTTGCGCACAGCAAGCTCCCACAAACAGCAATGTGATAAGTGACCAAATAATCTGTTTTTTAGGTGTTGGTTGAGGGATAAATATTGGCCAGGACACCGGGGAGGACTCCCCTGCTCTTCTTCGAAATAGTGGCCGTGCGATCTTTTACATCCACCTGAGGGGGCAGACGGGGCCTCGGTTTAATGCCTTAACTGAAAGACAGCACCTCCGACAGTGCAGCACTCCCTCTACTTCATTGAAGTGTCAGCCTAGATTATGTGCTCAAGTCTCTGGAGTGGGACTTGAACTAGCAACCTCCTGACTCAAGAGATGAGAGTGCTACGAACTGAGCCACGGCTGACACAAAGGGAGTGCAAGAAATTACCTGCTTCCGACTGTCGCATGGTACATCCACAATCTGCAGGAAAGTAACACCGAGTAATCTGCCACTTTAAACAGCAAAATACTTTTGGTGAACTTCTGAATTTGTCAAGGTAATGGATGTTAACACTAGGTAACGGAACATTTTTCCACTTCTTGAATCATGTGACCCATCAAACTCCCAGGACAGGTACAGCACGGGTTAGATACAGAGTAAAGCTCCTTCTACACTGTCCATCAAACACTCCCAGGGCAGGTACAGCACGGGTTAGATACAGAGTAAAACTCCCTCTACACTGTCCCATCCAACACTCCCAGGGCAGGTACAGCACGGGTTAGATACAGAGTAAAACTCCCTCTACACTGTCCCATCAAACACTCACAGCAGGTACAGCATGGGTTAGATACAGAGCAAAGCTCCTTCTACACTGTCCCATCAAACACTCCAAGGGCAGGTACAGCAAAGGTTAGATACAGAGTAAAGCTCCCTCTACACTGACCTATCAAACACTCCACAGTAGGTACAGCGCGGGTTAGATACAGAGTGGTCTGCACAGAGCAAGATTAAATGGAGTGGACTTGGACAGAGTGCTTTGGTTACGAACTTGGAAAGAGTGGGAATTTGGAGAAGAGGGGGGAAGGAGTTGCTGCTTTTTGCCTACACTTCTTGTAGTGCTTTATGTTACAGGTAGATATTTAATTTCAGTATCCTTAACTTAATCTAGGATCAAGTAGGTAGTCAAGAAATGACACGGTAAACTAAGTTACCTAATTACAAATTTAATTAAATAAATCAAGGTCATATAGGAATGGCAGAGCAGGTGGTGTGCCGCAACTGCAGCATGTGGGAATGTGTGGAGAGCATTGTGATCCTGGACAACCACGTTTGCAGTAAGTGCCTGCATCTTGAGGAACCTCAGCTCAGAGTTTCTGAGGTGCAGACGTTGCGGGGCACTTGGATCCAGGAGGCAGTCACACCCCTTAGGTTAGGCAGTGGTACAGGTCTGGTTAGTGGTCAGGGACAGGAGGGTGTGACTGCAACTCAGGCAGGTAAGGGGACCCCAGGTGCTGTGCTGGAGAAGCCTCAGCCTTTGCCCTTGTCCAACAGGTATGAGGTTCTTGTGTGGATGAGGGAAAAGCCTGCAGGATGAATGAGCAAGCTGACCATGGCACCATGGTGCAGGAGGCCATCAAGTGGGGGGAGTGAAAGGGAATGTAGTTGTGGTAGGGGACAGTATAGTCAGGGGGATAGATACTGTTCTCTGCAGCCGTGACCGAGAGTTCCGAAGGTTGCGTTGCCTGCCCGGTGCCAGGGTTAAGGATATCTCCTCGCGGCTGGAGAAGAACTTGGAATGGGAGGGGGAAGATCCAGTTGTCGTGGTCCACGTAGGAACCAACGACATAGGTAGAACTAGGAATGAGGTTCTGCTGAGGGAGTCTGAGGAGCTAGGATCCAAATTAAAAAGCAGAACCTCAAAGGTAATAATCTCTGGATTGTTACCTGAGCCACGCGCAAATTGGCATACGGACAAACAGATTAGAGGTTTAAATGCGTGGCTCAAAGAGTGGTGTGGGAGGAAGGGGTTTCAGTTCATGGGGCACTGGCACCAGTACTGGGGAAAGAGGGAGCTGTTCCGTTGGGATGGGCTCCACTTAAACTGGGCTGGGACCAGTGTCCTGGCGAACTGAATAACTAGGGCAGTAGACAGGGCTTTAAACTAATGAGGGAGGTGGGAGGATTCAAGAAAGAGTAAACTTAAAAGCAGCGAGAGAAATTCAAGGCTCTAGAGCAGAGTACAGTTTTGGGTAAAAATAAGCAGAGTGGGTCAGGAAGGGACAGAGAGAGTAACAAAGGTAATAAGGCATCAGTGACTAAGGTGGCATCAGGGAAAAATAGAAATAAGTCAAAGCTAAAGGCACTATATCTGAATGTGCGAAGCATTTGCAACAAAATAGATGAATTAATAGTGCAGACAGAAATTAACAGGTTTTATCTAATAGCCATAACGGAGATGTGGTTGCAAAGTGGCCAAGGTTGGGAACTAAATATTCCAGGATAGATAGCTTTTAGAAGGGATAGGCAAAATGGAAAAGAAGGAGGGGTAGCCCTGATAATAAAGGATTGACACACACACTGATACAGACCTGCATAGACACACACACTGATACAGAAAAGATCAAACCTGTTCATTTCTATCTGCGCTATTAATTCATTATTTTGTTGCGAATGCTTCGCGCATTCAGATACAGTGCCCCCAGCCCGGTTTAAGTGGAGCCCGTCCCAATGGAACAGCTCCCTCTTTCCCCAATACTGGTGCCAGTGCCCCATGAACTGAAACCCCTTCCTCCCACACCACTCTTCGAGCCACGCATTTAAACCTCTAATCTGTTTGTCCGTATGCCAATTTGCGTGTGGCTCAGGTAACAATCCAGAGATTATTACCTTTGAGGTTCTGCTTTTTAATTTGGATCCTAGCTCCTCAAACTCCCTCAGCAGAACCTCATTCCTAGTTCTACCTATGTTGTTGGTTCCTATGTGGACCACGATAACTGGATCCTCCTCCTCCCACTCCAAGCTTTTCTCCAGCCGCGAGGAGCTATCTTTAACCCTGGCACCAGGCAGGCAACACAACCTTCGGAACTCTCGGTCGCAGCTGCAGAGAACAGTATCTGTCCCCTACCACAACTACATATCCTTTCACTCCCCCCACTTGAATGGCCTCCTGCACCATGGTGCCATAGTCAGCTTGCTCATTCATCCTGCAGGCTTTTCCCTCATCCACACAGGCAGCAAGAACCTCATACCTGTTGGACAAGGGTAAAGGCTGAGGCTCCTCCAGAACTGCACCTGGGGTCTCCTTACCTGCCTGAGTTGCAGTCACACCCTTCTGTCCCTGACCACTAACCAGACCTGTACCACTACATAACCCAAGGGGTGTGACTGCCTCCTGGATCAAAGTATCCAGGTAACTCTCCCCATCCCTGATGCCCCGCAATGTCTGCACCTCAGACTCCAGCTCAAAAACTCAGCTGAAATTCCTCAAGATGCAGGCACTTACTGCAAACGTGGTTGTCCGGGATCACAATGCTCTTCTCACACTCCCACATGCTGCAGTTACGGCACACCACTTGCACTGTCATCCCTATATGACCTTGTTTTATTTAATTAAATTTGTAATTAGGTAACTTAGTTTACAGTGTTGTTTCTTGACTACTTACTTGATCTAGATTAAGTTAAGGATACTGAAATTAAGTATCTACCGGTAACACAAAGCACTACAAGTAGTGTAGGCAAAAAGCAGCAACTCCTTCCCCCTCTTCTCCAAATTCCCACTCTTTCCAAATTCCCAAATAAAACAAGTCCACTCCGTTTAATCCCACTCTGTGCTCTGCAAAAATATTTACTTTTATACACTAGGAGCCTCACCCAATTTCCAAGTGATTAGCGCCTGTTCAAGACAAACACTTACAGCTGACTGACAGTTAACTGCCATTGGCAGGCAGCTTCTGTTAACTACAGTTTTTAAAGTTCTAGGTTAAAATCAAAATCTTAAACTAAATTTCACTTTTTACAGCTTTTACTTACCCAATAATTACCAGGAATTCCCACTCTTTCCAAATTCCCAAATAAAACATTGTTCAAGTCCACTCCATTTAATCTCACTCTGTGCAGACACACACACTGATACAGACCTGCATACAGACACACACACTGAGACAGACCTGCATACAGACACACACACTGATACAGACCTGCATACAGACACACACACTGATACAGACCTGCATACAGACACACACACTGAGACAGACCTGCATACAGACACACACACTGAGACAGACCTGCATACAGACACACACACTGTCACAGACCTGTATGCAGACACACACTGACAGACCTTTCTACACAGTGGCACAAACCTGCATACAGACACAAGCAGTCTTACAGGTCTGCACACATGCATGCGAGCCACCCATTCTTACATACGCTCGCTGCCCTTTTAAAATTTTAATTTCTCATCCAGTCTGGCAAAGTTGCAGCTCATCAACAGACCCCTTTCCTTTGGCCCATCTCCTGAATGTGCTGCCTCTTGCTAGGGTACAGTTCCACGAGGTGCCGCCCCATGTCTGTACCACCCAGGAGGCCCCTCTTCACGTGAGGATAGACTGAGAGTGCCAGAAGGCTACTGAAACTTAGGTGACATTACAGCTAGGCCTGATCACCTTCTCAGCTGATAGCCACAAGTTGCCGCACAGCAATCAAGAGCAGGAACCCTGGCGGATTTTCCCCCCTCCCTAACCTGAAGTCAACTATTAGCGCCGTGGGCGAGATCAGCTAACGCAGAACACACTAGGGCGGGAACCTGGGACTTCAGAGACTTGAGCACAAATTCCAGGCTGACACTCCCAGTGTAGTACTGAGGGAACACTGCACTGTCGGAGGTGCCGTCTTTCAGATGAGACGTTAAACCGAGGCCCCGTCTGCTCTCTCTAGGGGGACGTAAAAGATCCTATGGCACTATTTTGAAGAAGAGCAGGGGAATTCATCCCGGGTGTCCTGGGCCAATATTTATCCCTCAATCAACATCACAGAAACAGATGATCTGGTCATTATCACATTGCTGTTTGTGGGAGCTTGCTGTGAGCAAACTGGCTGTTGTGTTTCCTACATTACAACAGTGACTACACTTCAAAAGTACTTTGTTGGCTGTAAAGCACTTTGGGACGTCCTGAGGTCATGAAAGGCGCTATAGAAATGCAAGCCTTTCTTTTTTTCTTGGTCTGAATGGTTCAGTCCCACCCCAGGCAGTGAACCACCCACCTGAGCCACTTGCGGAGGCTAACTGACCATTCTAACTGCGCTTCCCAATAGTCACATTGCACGGACCCACCTCACAGACAGGGACTCACCCCAGGCTGAGTATCGGCCAGGCACAGTTCGAAGTCTATGATGTTGTCCACATTCACCCCCAACTGCGTGCAAAGCAGGTTCAATAGGACAGGATGGTGTTTCTCTGACTGTGGATGAAAGCAAATTGATAAGAATTCAGTAAGAACATGGGGGGGGTGGGGGGGAGGAAACATAAAGGATAATAAAACATACTTCTGTTTTCAAGACTTATTTTAGAAACATCTACCAGGGGGAGTTGGGGGATGGGGAAGAGAGATCCATCCCAGCAGTCTGGCCGAGACTTGAACCCACCTCACAGGAGTAGCAGGGCAGCAATCTGCACAACAGTTCTGACGAAAGGTCATCAACCTGAAACGTTAACTATCTCCACAGATGCTGCCTGACCTGCTGAATATTTTCAGCATTTTCTGTTTTGATTCTGAACAACAGTGAAACTCAACTAGGCCCTCTTCTAAAATGGGAGGTTGACAGACGGAGAGAAGCAGTTGAAAGAATCGCTGTTTTAAATCAATCTGTCACCTTCGGAACGTGGCCTTAAATCAAAGCCAGAAAGGGTTCCTGTCAATATGGTCCTCCAGATCCGCAAGTAAATTTATTACATGGAACGCCGACACTTCCATGTGTTTTTCTGTTGTGTTCATTTAAACAAACTAAATCAAACCTTTCTATATTTTGAGACTGACAAATGACGTGAAAAGTTATTTGCGAAGTCAGACACCCATACTGGCAACAAAGTTCCATAAAGATTGCAGCAATCGAAGGGAGATAAAAGCTTGTCTGGCAGCTGACCTTCCTCTCAGCTCCAACCTCTCTCACCAATGTTTAATTAATCAACAATATGGCTCCACTGATCATTCCTCTCTTGCTTCTCCGAATACTCTGCTACACCCTCTTCCTCCTCTTGGCCTCTCCTAGGACAGAGCATTGAGCTGAGTGCAGGGACAAAGAGTAGGAAGAGTCCTCAACACTCTTCCTCCTCCTGGCCTCGGCACTCAGGTCAATACTCTGTCCGACACTCTTCCTACTCTCTGCCACTGCATGAGATGACTTCAATCGTCATCACAACGTCTCCTACTTAATCTTCCCCCAGACTTCAAAAACTTTACCTCCCTCAGTCTTCCACTCCTCCTACAATCTACTTCAAACCTGTCCTAACCACTTTTGGCGAAGATACAGGCTTGGTCTACTGTGCATTTTCTATTTCAGATTTCCAGCACTCGCAGTTTGTTTTTTTCCTCATCTCTAACCACAACTCCTCGAGTTACCTCGTGTTCTTGTCTACTCTCAAAAGCCTCGGTGTTGCACACTGCACGATAGTCATGGCCGTTCACCCGGGGGGGGGGTCTCAATAATAAACCTATCCGTTTCACAATACTCTGTGTGTTACACTGGTCCGCAAAGGATGAATTTGCTTTTGAAATAATAACAGACAGGTTGTTTTACCATTCGAGTGGCTTCACAGGCGTTTCCAGTTGATTTCACTCCCATTTCTAGCTCCTCCTGCACTGCTGTGGCTATGATTGGAACCCTTGAAAGATACGCACACAGTTAGCGCTTAGCTGAGGCAGCGAGTCAACGAAAGAATTAGAGACATCAATGTGATTTCAGAAAAATTATACAACATAAACGTGCAGATTGGGTGTGCAATTGGCAAATTAACTTCAATGTAGAGAAGTGCGAGGTAATACATTCTGGTAGGAAGAATAAGGAGGCCGCATTAATGTCCCCAGTAATTTTCTGGGGCTGCATGGCCCATTCAAAATACCGCGCATGCGCAGATTTTCTATTGAAAAGCCGGCTGCGCAGCCAAGCAGCTTACAGGGAACATTGGGCCACATGCTGCTTGGAAAATAATGGGCCGGATATTCCGATCCCTACGGGTGGGTACGCGCTGTGTAGGGACATCGGAAATGCCGGTTTCAGGCATGCACAGCGCATGCGCTGAAAACCGACATTTCCGATCCGTCAAGAATGGTCTTGACAGATCCTCCGGCTGCCCTGGAGAAGGGCCTCTGCGGGCGGATAGTTCCGCTTTTTGGAGACCCTCTGCCCGCAGAAAACCCTGCTTTTACCAGGATAAGAGTTGAAAAAAAGTAAAAAAAAAAAATTTTTTCTTGATTTATCATTTAAAAATACTTTTAAAAAAAGGTAAGTTTATTTTTAGCCCCGTAAAAAACTTCAATTATATTTTTCTAAAAATTAAATTTTTGTTTAAAATACTTAATTTATTGTAATTTCAAGTCATTTTAAAATTGGAATGCGTTTTTTTTTAATTTATTTAAGTTTTACTATGTTTTGGGGGTGATCTCCATTCGTATATTTGACAGGTCTTCCTGTCAAGTGTATGAAGGGAGATTCCCTTCTGTGATTGGTTCCCCATGGCCCACATGATCCCTGGGACGCTGCGAACTACATGCGCCCCTGGCATACGTGGGCCCTGCGCACTTCAAGTTTGGTGAGGCCCACGAGCGGAAGCGTGTGCATCCCGGGTGCCCTCAGGTAAGGGCGCAGATTTTTCCAGATCGCAGGCCTCCGCCCGCGGGAGGCCTGCAATCGGAAAATACAGGCCAATAAGTGTCTAAATGGGGTACAGGAACAGAGGGATCTTGGAGTACAGATACACAGACCACTACAAGTAGCGATGCAGGTTAATAAGGCCATTAAAAAAAAACCAGACCATGCACAGGGTTCATTTCTAGAGGGATAGAACTGAAAAGCAACAACAACAACTTGTATTTATATAGCACCTTTAACGTAGTAAAACGTTCCAAGGTGCTTCACAGGAGTATTATAAGACAAAAAATTTGACACCGAGCCACATAAGGACATATTAGGGCAGATGACCAAAAGCTTGATCAAAGAGGTAGGTTTTAAGGAGAGTCTTAAAGGAGGAAATAGAGGTAGAGAGGCGGAGAGGTTTAGGGAGGGAATTCCAGAGCTTAGGGCCTAGGCAACAGAAGGCACGGCCACCAATGGTTTAGCGATTATAATCAGGGATGCTCAAGAGGCGTGCAGATATCTCGTGGGGTTGTGGGGCTGGAGGAGATTACAGAGATAGGGAGGGGGCGAGGCCATGGAGGGATTTGAAAACAAGGATGAAAATTTTGAAATCGAGGCGTTGCTTAACCAGGAGCCAATGTAGGTCAGCGAGCACAGGGGGTGATGGGCAAACAGGACTTGGTGTGAGTTAGGACACAGGCAGCCGAGTTTTGGATGAGCTCAAGTTTACAAAGGGTGGAATGTGGGAGGCCAGCCAGGAGTGCGTTGGAATAGTCAAGTCTAGAGGTAACAAAGGCATGGATGAGGGTTTCAGCAGTGGATGAGCTGAGGCAAGGGCGGAGACGGGCGATGTTACGGAGGTGGAAGTAGGTGATCTTAGTTATGCGACGGATATGTGGTCAGAAACTCATTTCAGGGACAAATATGACACCAACAGTGTAGTTCAGCGTCAGACAGATGTTAGGGAGAGGGATGGAGTCAGTGGCCAGGGGACGGAGTTTGTGGTGGGGACCAAAAACAATGGCTTCGGTCGTCCCAATATTTAATTGGAGAAAATTTCTGCTCATCCAGAACTGGATGTCGGACAAGCAGTGTGACAATTTAGAGACCGTGGAGGGATCGAGAGAAGTGGTGGTGAGGTAGAGCTGGGTGTCGTCAGTGTACATGTCGAATCTGAGACTGGTTTTTTTTGGATGATGTCACCAAGGGGCAACATGTAGATGAGAAGTAGGAGGGGGGCCAAGGATAGATCCTTGGGGGACACCAGAGGTAACGGAGTGGGAAGAGAAGCCATTGCAGCTGATTCTCTGGCTACAATTAGATAGATAAGAATGGAACCAGGTGAGTGCAGTCCCACCCAGCTGGACAACTGTGGAGGGGTGTTGGAGAAGGATGGAGTGGTCAACCGTGTCAAAGGCTGTAGACAAGTCAAGAAGGATGAGGAGGGATAGTTTACCTTTGTCACAGTCACAAAGGATTTGTGACTTTGATGAGAGCCGTTTCGGTACTGTGGCAGAGGCGGAAACCTGGAAAGATGGGCACAGATTTGGGAGGTGAAACACGTTCAAGGACTTTGGAGAGGAAAGGGAGGTTGGAGATGGGGCGGTAGTTTGCAAGGACGGAGGAGTCAAGGGTTGGTTTTTTTGAGAGGGGTGATTACGGTAGATTTGAGGGAGAGGGGGACAGTACCTGAGGAGAGAGAACCGTTAACAATGTCAACTAACATGGGAGCCAGAAAAGGAAGTTGGGTGAACATAGAACATAGAACAGTACAGCACAGTACAGGCCCTTCGGCCCTCGATGTTGTGCCGAGCATTGTCTGAGACCAAGATCAAGCTATCACACTCCCTATCACTCTGGTGTGCTCCATGTGCTTATCCAATAACCGCTTGAAAGTTCCTAAAGTGTCCGACTCCACTATCACAGCAGGCAGTCCATTCCACACCCCAACCACTCTCTGAGTAAAGAATCTACCTCGGACATCCCTTCTATATCTCCCCCCATGCACCTTATAGTTATGCCCCCTTGTAACAGCTGCCTCTACCCGAGGAAATAGTCTCTGAACATCCACTCTATCTATCCCCCTCATCATCTTATAAACCTCTATTAAGTCGCCTCTCATCCTCCTCCGCTCTAAAGAGAAAAGCCCCAACTCCCTCAATCTTTCCTCATAAGACCTCCCCCCCAAACCAGGCAGCATCCTGGTAAATCTCCTTTGCACTCTTTCCAATGCTTCTACGTCCTTCCTATAGTGAGGTGACCAGAACTGCACACAATATTCCAAATGTGGTCTCACCAAGGTCCTGTACAGTTGCAGCATAACCTCACGGTTCTTAAACTCAAACCCTCTGTTAATAAACGCTAACACACCATAGGCCTTCTTTACTGCTCTATCCACTTGAGTGGCAACCTTCAGAGATCTGTGGATATGAACCCCCAGATCCCTCTGCTCCTCCACGTTCCTCAGAACCCTGCCGTTGACCCTGTAATCCTTATTCAAATTTGCCCTACCAAAATGAATCACCTCGCACTTATCAGGGTTAAATTCCATCTGCCATTTTTCGGCCCAGCTCTGCATCCTATCAATGTCTCTTTGCAGCCTACAACTGCCCTCCATCTCATCCACTACTCCACCAATCTTGGTGTCATCAGCAAATTTACTGATCCACCCTTCAGTCCCCTCCTCCAAGTCATTGATAAAAATCACAAACAGCAGAGGACCCAGCACCGACCCCTGTGGCACACCGCTGGTAACTGGTCTCCAGTCCGAAAATGTTCCATCCACCACCACCCTCTGCCTTCTATGAGTTAGCCAGTTACTTATCCAATCGGCCAAATTTCCCTCTATCCCACAACTCCTTACTTTCTTCATGAGACGACCATGGGGAACCTTATCAAACGCCTTACTAAAATCCATGTATACGACATCAACTGCTCTACCTTCATCTACACACTTAGTTACCTCCTCAAAGAATTCAATCAAATTTGTTAGGCAAGACTTACCCTTCACGAATCCGTGTTGACTATCCCTGATTAAGTTGCCCCTTTCCAAATGGTCATAAATCCTATCCCTCAGGACCTTTTCCATTATCTTACCAACCACCGAAGTAAGACTAACCGGCCTATAATTACCAGGGTCATTCCTATTTCCTTTCTTGAAGAGAGGAACAACATTCGCCACTCTCCAGTCCTCTGGCACCATCCCCGTGGACAGTGAGGACCCAAAGATCAAAGCCAGAGGCTCTGCAATCTCCTCCCTTGCCTCCCAAAGAATCCTAGGATATATCCCATCTGGCCCAGGGGACTTATCGATCCTCAGGTTCTTCAAAATTGCTAAAACATCTTCCCTCAGAACATCTACCACCTCCAGCCTATCCACCTTTATCACACTCTCATCCTCAAGAACATGGCCCCTCTCCTCGGTGAACACTGACGAAAAGTATTCATTCATCACCTCTCCTATCTCTTCTGACTCCATGTACAAGTTCCCACTACTGTCCTTGACCGGCCCTACCCTCACCCTGGTCATTCTTTTATTTCTCACATAAGAGTAAAAAGCCTTGGGATTTTTCTTGATCCGACCCGCCAAGGACTTCTCATGCCCCCTCCTAGCTCTCCTAAGCTCTTTTTTTAGCTCATTCCTTGCTACCTTGTACCCCTCAATCGACCCAACTGAACCTTGTTTTCTCATCCTTACATACGCTTCCTTTTTCCTCTTGACTAGACATTCAACCTCTTTTGTGAACCATGGTTCTCTCACTCGGCCATTTCCTCCCTGCCTGACAGGGACATACCTATCAAGGACACGCAGTAATTGCTCCATGAAAAAGCTCCACTTTTCGTTTGTGCCTTTCCCTGATAGTTTCTGTTCCCATCTTATACTCCCTAATTCTTGCCTAATCGCATCATAATTACCCCTCCCCCAATTATAAACCCTGCCCTGCCGTATGGCCCTATCCCTCTCCATTGCAATAGTGAAAGTTACCGAATTGTGGTCACTATCTCCAAAGTGCTCTCCCACATACAAATCAAACACTTGGCCCGGTTCATTACCCAGTACCAAATCCAACGTGGCCCCACCTCTTGTCGGCCTATCCACATATTGTGTCAGGAAACCCTCCTGCACACACTGTGCAAAAACTATCCCATCCGAACTGTTTGACCTATAAAGGTTCCAATCAATATTTGGAAAGTTGAAGTCACCCATGACAACTACTCTGTGACCTCCACACCTATTCATAATCTGCTTTGCAATTTCTTCCTCCACATCTTTATTACTATTTGGGGGCCTGTAGAAAACTCCTAACAACGTGACCGCTCCTTTCCTATTTCTAACTTCAGCCCATATTACCTCAGACGGCAGATCCCCCTCGAACTGCCTTTCTGCCGCTGTTAAACTATCCTTGATTAACAATGCTACTCCCCCACCTTTCTTACCAACTTCCCTACTCTTACTGAAACATCTATACCCCGGAACTTCCAACAACCATTCCTGTCCCTGTTCTAACCATGTCTCCGTAATGGCCACCACATCGTAGTCCCAAGTACCAATCCACGCTCCAAGTTCTCCTACCTTATTCCGGATGCTCCTTGCATTGAAGTAGACACACTTCAAGCCATCTTCCTGTCTGCCGGTACATTCCTGCGACCTTGATACCCTCCTCAGTACCTCCCTACACTCACCACTGGCTCGTGGACTACAGCCCTTTTTCCCATCCCCCTGACAAATTAGTTTAAACCCCCCCGAAGAGCCGTAGCAAATTTCCCTCCCAGGATATTGGTGCCCCTCTGGTTCAGGTGCAAACCGTCCTGTTTGTACAGGTCCCACCTTCCCCAGAATGTGCTCCAATTATCCACATAACTGAAACCCTCCCCCCTACACCATCCCTGCAGCCACGTGTTTATCTGCACTCTCTCCCTGTTCCTCAACTCGCTAGCACGTGGCACCGGCAACAAACCAGAAATTACAACATGGTTTGTACTGGCTCTCAGCTTCCAACCTAGCTCCCTAAATTCCTGTTTTAAATCCCCGACCCTTCTCCTACCTATGTCGTTGGTACCGATGTGTACCACGACTTGTGATTGTTCCCCTTCCCCTTTGAGGATTCTGAAAACACGGTCCGAGACGTCACGGACCCTGGCACCCGGGAGGCAACATACCATCCGTGAGTCTCTTTTGCTGCCACAGAACCTCCTATCTGTCCCTCTGACTATTGAGTCCCCAATAACTATTGCTCTCCTGCTCTCCCCCCTTCCCTTCTGAGCCACAGGGACCGACCCAGCGCCGGAGATCCGGTCACCGTGGCTTACCACTGGCAAGTCGTCCCCCTCAACAGTATTCAAAGCGGTATACCTGTTACTGAGGGGAATGACCACAGAGGATCCCTGCACTGACTGCTTCCTCCTAGCCCCTCTCACCGTCACCCATCTATCTTCATGCTTTGGAGTAATTACATCCCTGAAGCTTCTATCTATGACCTCCTCTGCCTCCCGAATGATCCGAAGTTCATCCAGCTCCAGCTCCAGTTCCCTAACACGGTTTTCGAGGAGCTGGAGATGGGTGCACTTCCCACAGGTGTAATCAGCAGGGACACCTACGGCGTCCCTCACCTCAAACATTCTGCAGGAGGAACATTTCACATCCTCCCCTGCCATCCCCTCCAGGTAACTTGCAGATTAAACTAGAACAAAAAAGAGCTTACCTGATAGTCACTCACCTCCTTTAGGTTAGAGGAGGAGGAAGGGTGGGGGACACTACAAGGGTGGTCAGCAGTTTGGTGGAAATAGGGTCAAGGAAGTGGGTCTCATGGACAAGATGAGCGCGGAGAGGTCATGAGGGGAGATCGGAGAGAAACTGGAGAAAGATGCAAGTTCAGGGCTAGGGCAGGGGGGAACCTTAGAGGAAGTTTGGCCCAGCGGGCTAGCAGAAAGGAAGGGAAGTGGCAGAGGCAGCTGAACGGATGGTCTCAATCTTAGAGACAAAGAAGTCCATGAGCTCCTCACAGTTGTTGTTGGAGGTGAGGGTGGAGGAGACAGGGGAGAGGGGTTTCAGAAGACGGTTAGCAGTGGAGACTAGAAGCCGGGGTTTATCTTTACATTCCAGAATTTTGGCAGACGAGAGCAGGATCCGATAATGCTTTATGTGGTCCAGCCAGATCTGGCAGTGAATGGCTAAACCAGTTGTCGTCATATCTGTTCAAGTTTGCTTCCTTTGGACTTAAGGAAGTGAAGATGAGGGCCGTACCAGGGGGAATGGCCAGGGTGAGAGAGAGTAATTGTTTTAATAGGGACTAGGGCATCAAAGGTGGTTGAGCAGATCGGTAGCTGCAGGAATGTCATGGTGAATGGAGGGCCAAAGGCTGGACAGTTGGGAAGTTATGTTAAACTGGTATAGAACCTTGGTTAGACCACACTTGGGAGTACTGTGAACAGTTCTGGTCTTCATATTATAAACAGGATATAGAGGCGCTGGAGAAGGTGCAAAAAAGATTTACTAGAATGATACCAGAACCGAGAGGTTATACCCAGCAGGAAAGACTGAACAGGCTGGAGCTCTTTTCTCTAGCATAGAGAAGGTTGAGGGGTGACCTCATGGAGGTCTTCAAGATTATGAAAGGGTTTGATAGGGGAGACGTAGAGAAGATGTTTCTACTTCCGGGCGAGACCAGGACTAGGGGACATAAATATAACTAATAAATCCAATAGGAATTCAGGAGAAACTTTTTTACCCAGTGAATCCCGATGAAAGGTCATCGACCTGAAACGCTAAGTCTGTTTTGTCTCGCCACCGATGCTGCCTGACCTGCTGAGTGTTTCTAGCAGTATTTTGCTTTTGTTTCATCTGTTTTAGATGTTGGTTGAGGGATAAATATTGGCGAACTGCCCTGCTCTTCTTCGAAATAGTGGCCGTGGGATCTTTTACGTCCGTATGGGTAAATGCACTGCCCTATGTATAATTGAGCCATGTAGCTAAACCCTACTACTCCCTTTTCCACCTAAAATCCAACTCTTGGAAAATGGAAAAACTTTCAAAAGAAATACTTGCACTTATATAGCACCTTGCCCTGCTGAAATGAAGCACTACACCCAGAGAATTACTTTTGGAGTTATATAGGTAAATAATGGCCCAAAAATTAGTGTCTCTATGCGAGAGTACGCACTGTGTACTCTCGCGTATTCTGTCTCCAATTGCCGGTTTTCTGCATGCACTGCGCATGCGCTGAAAACCGGCACTTGGTGATTTCAAAAGGGGGCGGTTCCTAGGTGAACCGCATGCGCGCTACAGGCTGCGCGCACGCAGTGCACTTAGTGCTTTGAACGCGCAGGTAAGCATGGAAGATTTTGCACATAAAGAAAGGAGGCGTAAGACCCTCTTTTAACAAGGTAAGTAGTTGATTAAGTATTATTTTGAATTTTTTTCAACAGGTATATCTTTTTTAGAGACTTTAAAGAAAGGTAAGTTTATTTTTATAACTTTTTAAAAGATTTTAAATTTTTTCAAAAATTTAATTTTTTGTTTAAAGTGGTTAATTTATTTAACTATACTTATTTTATTAATGTGATGGTTTTTTATAAAATTTAATTGAGGTTTAGCTGTTTCTTTTGAGGGGGTATAGATTCATAGCTTTCACAGCACTTGCTGTGAAAACTATGAATGAAAGATGGTGTGCTGCCATTGGCTCTAACTGAATCACGTGATCCCACAGCTCGCACGAATTAACTGCGCCTGTGGGATACGGAAGCACTGCACAGCTGCTGTCTAGAAAATCAAGTTCGTGCGAGCTTGGAATGAAAAGGCAGGCGCGCAGTGAGATATCGCGGGGAAGCCTTACCCCCGCACGAAGGCTCCGTCTTTAATTTCTGGGCCATAAAGCCATTTTGCACTAACAACATCTCACAAACAGCAATGAGATGATTGTACAGTTAAAGTGCCTTTTCCTGGTGGGGTTGATCAAAGGATGAATGCGGGCCAGGGCTCTGCTCATTCTTTGAATAGGTTCTCTTATCGCCCACCTAAACAGGCAGACAGGACCTCGGTTTAAAGTCTGATCCGAGGAACGCTACTCTGACAGTGCAGCACTCCCCTCGGCAATGTAAGGTGCGCGGCCGGTAATCTCAAAGGTCCCCTGCAGCAGGCCACTCACCGGCTTTTACATTGCGCAGAAATTTAAAGGGACGGTGCATTAATAGAAACAGACCACGCAGAACAAATCGCAGCTTAGAGGAGACATTGACCCTCAGTACTGCAGCGAAGCGTCAGCCGAGATTACGCGCTCAAGCTGACCGAGGTGTGACTTGAACCCGTGGCCAGAAGTGAGCGTTCTCCCGCCAGCTGAGCCAAGTGGGAGGGCAAGTCTCTCAGCGCATTACAAAGGTTGCCAAACGCGCCAGCGTACAGGTGAGTCTCCCTGTTGGGTCCAAAGTTGTCGTTCATCTCTCTCTGCAGGTGGATGGCCAGGTGAGGGATGCGAAGGACTGGGTGGCCCACGTTGATCAGTTGTTGTTCTACTTTGTCTCCGTTCTAGAAACAGAAGAGAAGCAGAGGTCTGAAGCAAGTAAAAATCACCGCGTTATATCGCACGCACCAGACTGACATGGCACTGCGTGCACTGGAGATGAAGAAGGAGCTAGGAACAACAACAACTTGCATTTATATAGCGCCTTTAACGTAGTACAACGTCCCAAGGCAATTCACAGGAGCGTTATCAAACAAAATTTGACACCGAGCCACATAAGGAGATATTAGGACAGATGACCAAAAACTTGGTCAAAGAGGTAGGTTTTAAGGTGCGACTTAAAGGAGGAGAGGTAGAGAGGCGGCGAGGTTTAGGGAGGGAATTCCAGAGCTCAGGGCCTAGGCAGCTGAAGGCACGGCCATCAATGGCGCAGATCAGGGAAGCGCAAGAGGCCAGAATTAGAGGAGCGCAGACATCTCGAAGGGTTGTAGGAGGTTATAGGAGGGATTTGAAAACAAGGATGAGAATTTTAAAACTGAGGCGTCGCCGGACCGGGAGCCAATGAACCCAACTTACCTTCACCAAAACCCTGCCGGCTATTGTGAGGTCGCGGTCAAACCAGGTGTTCCAGATTCCGCCGCCGTAACATTCCACCCCGACCTGCAGGTAGCCCACCTGTGTCTTCTTTGACCTGAGCTTCACCTGGTAACAGAAACAAATTCAACACCCGTCAGTGCCAGCTCAGCACTCAAAAGTGTGGAGTGCCACCCTCCCGACCCCCCAACACACACACATTCCAGCAGGAGTCACTGGGCAGCAACTAGGAGCTGGAACCTTGCCTGAATTTTCCCCTCCATAACCCAGGGGGCACAAGCATCCCTGCTGTAACACCTCCAGCTTTGCTCGAAGCAGTCACTGAGCATAGTGTTGTACTGTTTAGTACGTCGCCGAGTGGCCACAATCAGCACAACTTTGCAACATAGGGAATCCAGGAGAAACCTCTTTACCCAGAGAGTGGCGAGAATGTGGAACTCACTACCACAGGGAGTGGTTGAGGTGAATAGCATAGATGCATTTAAGGGGAAGCTAGATAAACACATGAGGGAGAAAGGAAGAGAAGGATATGTGACGGAGTGAGATAGAGGGGTGGGAGGAGGCTCGTGTGGAGCATAAACACTGGCATGGACCTGTTGAGCCGAATGGCCTGTTACTGCGCTGTAAATACTATGCAACGTGCTTCGATGAAGAAGTTCGATTCAGTGACCCGCATTCCCCTTTCAATGACTTTATGTGCTTATCTCTCTATTTCAATCGCGGGGACTCGTGACTTCGAAATGTGCATTTTCTGGGAATGAAGTTTCATTAGCAGGCTGTTAGTTTTGGAGAGAAGAAAAACAGGCATCTGCCTTGCCTTTCGTTAGAGTAATTTCACACGTTGTGCCACAAATAAGGTACAATGGCAATCGGTTTGCCGTGGGGCAAGGATTATGAATGCTGATTGACTGGATGCCGCAGTTGGTTCGTAGACTACTCTGTAATCTCAACGCTGGACTTAAGAGCTGCCTATGAAAGACAACGATTAAAAAAAGAAAAATTGCATGTATCTTGTGCCATAACACATCCTCGGGACGTCGAAAGCATTTCATATGCAATGAATTCGTTTTTAAGTGTAGTCAATCACGAGACGTTAAACCGAAGCCCCCACCGGCTCTCTCAGGTGGACGTAAAAGATCCCATGGCCGCTATTTCGAAGAAGAGAAGGGGAGTTATCCTCGGTGTCCAAGCCAATATTTATCCCTAAACCAACATCACTAAAAAACAGATGATCTGGTCATTATCACAGTGCTGTTTGTGGGATCTTGCTGTGCGCAAATTGGCTGCTGCTGCTACACTGACTACATTTCAAAAGTACTTCATTGTCTGTAAAGGGACGTTCTGATATCGTGAAAGTAGCTATATGAATGCAAGTTCTTTCTTCTACACTACTCTGCAGTCTCAATGCTGGAATTAGGAGCGGTCTAGAAGGACAGTGGAAAAAAAATAATAAACTGCATTTATCGTGTGCCTTATCATGTCCTCGGGACATCCAAAGCACTTCATATCCAATTAATTCACTTTGAAGTGTAGTCAATGTTACACTCAAGTCCTCGAGTAGGGCTCGAACACACAACCTTCTGACTCAGAGCCAAGAGTGTTACCAATGATCCCAAGGAAACTTCTACTGGTGGAATGGAAAGGTCACTCTGAAAATTAACAGTCGATGCGAAATCACCCTGGGGCAATTTGGGAAATAAAAAAGACTTGCATTTATATACCGCCTTACACGTCCTCAAAGCGCTTTACAGCCAATGAAGTACTTTTTGAAGTGTAGTCACTGTCATAATGTAGGAAACGCGGCAGACAATTTGCGCACAGCAAGCTCCCACAAACAGCAATGAGATAAAGACCAGATAATTCTCATCCATGTTTTCGTATCCCTCCATGGCCTCACTCCTCCCTATCTCTGTAACCTCCTCCAGCCCTACAACACTCCGAGATCTCTGCGCTCCTCCAATTCTGGCCTCTCGCGCATCCCCGATTTTCATCGCTCCACCATTGGCGGCCGTGCCTTCAGCTGCCTGGGCCCTAAACTACTTTAAGACACTCCTTAAAACCTACCTCTTTGACCAAGCTTTTGGTCACCTGTCCTAATATCTCATGTTGCTCGGTGTCAAATTTTGTTTGATAATCGCTCCTGTGAAGCGCCTTGGGATGCCTTACTACATTAAAGGCGCCATATAAATGCAACTTGTTCTTGTTGTAATCTGTTTTTTTAGTGATGTTGGTTGAGGGGTTGCAATGGCATGGTAGGCAGCACTCCTCTGAGGCTGGGGTTAATGCACATCGCTCAAACAGCTTTCAGGGAACTTTACGCTGTAACTGGGCCTCATCACACCTGCCCTAGGGGTGCTCGACACTGACTCGGGTGGCAAAAAGCGAGGAAAAATATTCCATTCCCATCACTGATGTTCCCACACCTTGGTATATAGAAAAAAACTAAAGAGATACAACAAAACGAGAAGAGAAAGGAAAATGTAGAAAGAGAAGACAGAGTGGGGTGGAAAAGGAAAAGAGGGAACAAAGTTGAAAGATAGTTCTCAAAATAGGTAAAGACAGAAAGAAACCATTGCTTCTGGCATTCATAGAATCATACAGCACAGGGTATGTTGGCCTTCATTACAAGAGGATTTGAGTATAAGAGTAAAGACGTCTTACTGTAGTTATATAGGGCCCTGGTGAGACCACACCTGGAGTATTGTGTACAGTTTTGGTCTCCTTACTCAAGGAAGGATATACTTGCCATAGAGGGAGTGCAACAAAGGTTCACCAGACTGATTCCTGGGATGGGGGGATTGTCCACTTAGGACAGATTGAGTAGACTAGGCCTATATTCGTTAAAGTTTAGAAGAATGAGAGGTGATCTCATTGAAACATACAACATGCTTACAGGACTTGACAGGGTAGATGCAGGGAGGATGTTTCCCCTGGCTGGGGAGTCTAGAACCAGGGGGGTCAGTCTCAGAATAAGGGGTCGGCCATTTAGGACTGAGATGAGGAGAAATTTCTTCACTCAGAGGGTGGTGAATCTTTAGAATTCTCTGCCCCAGAGGGCTGTGGAGGCTCAGTCATTGAGTATATTCAAGACAGAGATCAATAGATTTTTGAATATTAAGGGAATCAAGGGATATGGAGATAGTGCAGGAAAGTGGAGATGAGGTAGAAGATCAGCCATGATCTTATTGAATGGCGGAGCAGGCTCAAAGGGCCAAATGGCCTACTCCTGCTCCTATTTCTTATGGTCTTATGGAGACCATTCGGCCCATCGTGCCTATGCCAGCTCTTTGAAAGAACTATCCAATTAATCCTGCTCTTTCCCCATAGCCATGTAATTTTTTTCCCCTTCAAGTGTTTATCCAATTCCCTTTTTTTCCCCCAGTCATGTAAAGCCAGTTTGTTAGGAGTGTCTGTGTGGATGAGTAACCCAAACCTGGAGCACTGGCAGCTCTCCTCCTGACAGTGGAACCTCATTGTCCATGCTCCAATGTGCCTCTTCCCCCATTATCTGTCAGACATTTTGGGGGAGAAGGCCTTCCGTGAGGCGTTGCCTTGTCAGGCTTACCACTAACAGCAATCTCTCCCTGTCTGGCATCAATCGACTTCACAGACCAAGAGATAAACATTCACATTGTGATTTTTACATTGTACTCAACTCAATCCCTGTCCCTAGGATATTCACGTACACTTCCTGTACAACCAAAACCACGCTGGCTGGCATTCCAGACTCACCCGTAGGCAGGGGCTGTCCGTGTGGGCTCCAATCATGCTGAATCCGTTCCCTGGTTTGTACTTCGCTCCCACCGCAAAGGCGATTATTGTCGAGTAGTTCCTGGTCATGTAATACTGTTTAAAGCAGACACACAATCAGCAGGTTGTGTTTGACACACATTTCTTTAATAATCTGCAAAATATCGAGGGGACTCGGACTCAAGCTCAGAAGAGGGAAGGTGACCACAGTTAGATGTAATTACTTCACACAGGGGATACAGAATAAGTGGAAAAGGCTGCCCAGTGATGATGAATAGTGTCTCCAAATTCAAGAGCATGCTGGATTCTTTTGGGGCCACAAGAGGCTTTTCAGGTGTAAGAGAGGAGTACAGTATGGGACTGGCTAGATGGACTGCAGTGGTCCTTTCCAATTCCAAAGAGAGAGAGAGAGAGAGAGAAAGAAAGTGCACTCCCCACCAGGCAGACAGAAACTCTACTTATCGGGATTTCTCAGTAGGAACATAGGAACAGGAGGAGGCCATTACATAAGAACATAAGAAGTAGGAGCAGGAGTAGGCCATACGACCCTTCGGGCCTGCTCCGCCATTCAATAGGATCATGGCTGATCCGAACCTAGACTCACGTCCACTTCCCTGCCCGCTCCCCATAACTCTTAATTCCCTTATCAGCTAGGAAACTGTCTATCTCCGTTTTAAATTTATTTAATGTCGCAGCTTCCACAGCTCTCTGAGGTAGCAAATTCCATAGATTTACTACCTTCTGAGTGAAGAAGTTTCTCCTCATCTCAGTTCTGAAACGGCAGCCCCTTATTCTAAAATTATGCCTCCTAGTTCTAGTCTCACCCATCAGTGGAAACATCCTCCCCGCCTCCACCCGATCAAGCCCCCTCACAATCTTATATGTTTCGCTAAGATCGCCTCTCATTCTTCTGTATTCCAATGAGTAGAGGCCCAACCTACTCAACCTTTCCTCATAAGTCAACCCCCTCATCTCCGGAATCAACCGAGTGAACCTTCTCTGAACTGCCTTGAGAGCAAGTATATCTTTTCTTAAATATGGAAACCAAAACTGTACGCAGTATTCCAGGTGTGGCCTCACCGGTACCCTGTATAGCTGAAGCAAAACTTCCCTGCTTTTATACTCCATCCCCCTTGCAATAAAAGCCAAGATTCCATTGGCCTTCCTGATCACCTGCTGTACCTGCAAACTAACCTTCTGTGTTTCATGCACCAGGACCCCCAGATCCCTTTGTACTGTAGCACTTTGCAGTTTCTTTCCATTTAGATAATAACTTGCTCTTTGATTTTTTTCTGCCAAAGTGCATAACCTCACACTTTCCAACATTATATTCCATCTGCCAAATTTCTGCCCACTCACTTAGCCTGTCTATGTCCTTTTGCAGGTTTTTTATGTCCTCCTCACTCACTGCTTTCCCTCCCATCTTTGTATCGTCTGCAAACTTGGATACGTTGCACTTGGTCCCCTCCTCCAAATCGTTAATATAGATTGTAAAGAGTTGGGGTCCCAGCACTGACCCCTGCGGAACACCACTAGTTACTGATTGCCAACCAGAGAATGAACCATTTATCCCAACTCTCTGTTTTCTGTTAGATAGCCAATCTTCCACCCATGCCAGTATATTACCCCCAATCCCGTGATTTTTTATCTTGTACAGTAATCTTTTGTGTGGTACCTTGTCAAATGCCTTTTGGAAGTCCAAATACACCACATCCACTGATTCCCCTTTATCCACCTTGTTTGTTACGTCCTCAAAGAATTCGAGCAAATTTGTCAAGCATGATTTCCCCTTCATAAAACCATGCTGACTCTGTCCGATTAAGTTATGCTTATCCAAATGTCCTGTTACTGCTTCCTTAATAATGGACTCCAACATTTTACCAACCACAGATGTTAGGCTAACTGGTCTATAGTTTCCAGCCTTTTGTCTACCTCCCTTTTTAAATAAGGGTGTTACATTAGCAGTTTTCCAATCTGCTGGGACCTTTCCTGAATCCAGGGAGTTTTGGAAAATTACCACCAATGCATCCGCAATCCCTACCGCAACTTCTCTCAAGACCCTAGGATGTAAGCCATCAGGTCCAGGGGATTTATCCGCCTTAAGTCCCATTATCTTACCGAGTACCATCTCCTTAGTGATTTTAATCGTGTTTAGCTCCTCCCCCCCTATAGCCCCTTGTTTGTCCAGTGTTGGGATATTTTTTGTGTCCTCTACTGTAAAGACTGATACAAAATATTTGTTCAGCGTATTTGCCATCTCCATGTTCCCCACTACTAATTTCCCGGTCTCGTCCTCTAAGGGACCAACATTCACTTTAGCCACCCTTTTTCTTTTTATATAACTGTAGAAACTCTTGCTATCTGTTTTTATATTTTTTGCTAGTTTACTTTCATAATCTATCTTCCCTTTCTTAATTAATCTTTTAGTTATTCTTTGCTGGTTTTTAAATGCTTCCCAATCTTCTATCCTCCCACTAGATTTGGCTACTTTATATGCCCTTGTTTTTAGTCGGATACTATCCTTTATTACTTTACTTAGTCACGGATGGCTGTCTTTTCTTTTACGCCCCTTTTTCCTCAGTGGAATATATTTTTCTTGAAAGTTGTGAAATACCTCCTTGAATGTACACCACTGCTCCTGTACCGTCTTACACCTTAATTTATTTTCCCAGTCCACTTTAGTCAACTCTGCTCTCGTACCTTCATAGTCTCCTTTATTTAGGCTTAGTACGCTGGTTTGAGATCCAACTCTCTCACCCTCCAACTGAATTTGGAATTCAACCATGTTATGGTCACTCATTCCAAGGGGATCCTTTACTAGGACATTTTTTATTAATCCTGTCTCATTACACAGGACCAGATCGAAGACTGCCTGCCCCCTGGTTGGTTCAGTAACATACTGCTCAAGGAACCCGTCCCTAATGCACTCTATGAACTCTTCCTCAAGGCTGCCCTGCCCAATTTGATTTGTCCAGTCAATATGAAAGTTAAAATCTCCCATGATTATAGCTGTTCCCTTATTACAAGCCCCAACTATTTCCTGATTAATACTCCGACCAATTGAGTTGCAACTGTTAGGAGGCCTATAGACTACGCCCACTAGTGACTTTTTCCCCTTATTATTCCTTATCTCCACCCAAACTGTTTCACTATCCTGGTCCTTTGACCCAAAATCATTTCTCACTATTGCAGTGATTCCATCCTTTATTAACAAAGCCACCCCACCTCCCTTTCCTTCCTGTCTGTCCTTCCTAATAGTCAAATACCCCTGGATGTTTAGTTCCCAGTCAGCCCCTCAAGCCTGTTCCTCCATTCCATGAGATCATAGCTAATCTGTGACCCAACTCCACATACCCGCCTTTACTCCATATCCTTTAACACCTTTGGTTAACAAAAATCTTTCAATCAAGCAAGGCGTTTGCAGAAGAGAGTTCCAAACTCCTACCACCCTTTACGTGTAGAAGTGTTTCCTAACTTCACTCCTGAAAGGTCTGGCTCTAATTTTTAGACTATGCCCCATAGTCCTAGACTCCCCAACCAGCGGAAATAGTTTCTCTCTATCTACACTATCTGTTCCCCTTAATATCTTGAAAACTTCGATCAAATCACCCCTTAACCTTCTAAATTCCAGGGAATACAACCCTAATTTGTGTAATCTCGCCTCGTAATTTAACCCTTGGAGTCCAGGTATCATTCTGGTAAACCTACGCTGCACGCCCTCCAAGGCCAATATATCCTTCCAACTGCTCACAGTACTCCTGGTGTGGTCTAACCAGGGCTTTGAACAGATGCAGCATAACTTCTACCCCCTTGCATTCTAGTCCTCTAGATAAAAAGGCCAGCATTAGCCTTTTTGATTATTTTCTGTCATTGTCCATAACATTTTAATGATCTATGTACCTGGACCCCCCCACCCTCCCCAAAGTCTCTTTGAACCTCCACTGTTTCTAGCTTTTCACCATTTAGAAAGTACCCTGTTCTATCCTTTTTAGGTTCAAAGTGGATGGCCTGACATTTGCCTACATTGAAATCCATTTGCCACAGTTTTGCCCATTCGCTTAATATATTAATATCTCTTTATAATTTTATACTTCCATCTACACTGCTTACAATGCCTGGCTGGTTTGGAGACCCGAAACATGGCGAAGGATCTCATGCTTGTTAGACACCTAACTGATCAAGAGGCTTTAGCATGTGTTGTAAATTCAATGACAACGTGCTTAGTGACCAAACATCAATGGTGCACCAATTCTTATTTTTAATTCAACTGCATGAACGGGTTCAAGCGACAATTGGCTGTGTTTCTGGGGAGAGAAGGAGTTGAGGAACATGGCGAGAAGACAAGTAGGTGGGGTTGAGATCTAAGAAAAAAGAATGCGGCTAGTTGGGCTGAATGGCCCTTTCCTGTTACTAAAAAGTTATGTTCCAAACATGCTGTCTGATTTGGATATTTTGCCCTGTGGTTAACTGAATCATCAAAAATCCAGAGGACACTTGGAAAGTCAGATACGTCCAACACAACTGAAGGATTCTACAATGACAGGATTTTTGGCCAATGCTACACATTTCACGAGCAGGCCACTCCAGCTCAGAACAAACCTCCACTGCGCCTCAATAAATTTGAACAGTAAGGGAAAGCTGCCGCAGTCGACCGCCTGGGAGAAACCAGTAAGATACCAAATCAAAGACACGTAGAATTACATGGAATCTCCAGCACACGAACCAGGCCATTCGGCCCAGCTGGTTAATACTGGCATTTATACTCCACACGAGCCTTTTCCCACTCTAATTACCTCTTCTCACCCTGCACCACCGCCCCCCCCCCCCCCCCCCCCAAGCGAAGACAGGATCAGGATCAGCGTCGATGCCCTCCACAGCCGAATAGCCTTAAGAATAACTGTGCCTGGACTCACTGATGAGAAATGGCCACTTGGGCAAAGTACTAGAGGGTGCCCTCGGCTTGCGGAACTGCACGTCAGCGAGGAAGTCCGCACTGTCAAGGGAGGAATGATTTGTGAATCAACATTACAGGTTCAGGTGGAGGGTAAACGCCTACACCGACTGGTTGGGCCAAATGGCCTGTTTCTGTGTTATAACTTCTATATATTTCTATGCAATAGCTTTACTTTTAAATCTAATTCTGAAAGCGCTGTGCCCACCAAGCTGTAAGTAAAGGATGGGTACCTCATTACTTTTAATGGAAACTTCTGAAGCAAGTGACTGTCTTATCCATACTTCAGACCCTGTGCTTCCCTCCCCTGCTCCTCACCTTGCTGGCAGGCTTCAGGTCCCAATGGTCAGTCTCCTTGAGTTCCTTGAAGCCGGATGATCGGAGTCGCCGCTTACACTCTTCAACAACTGCAAGAACAAAGACATGAAGTCCAGAGTCAGCGAACAGATTACTCACCAAAAGCTTGGTCAAAGAGGTAGGTTTTAAGGAGCGTCTTAAAGGAGGAGAGGTGGAGAGGTTTATGGAGGGAATTCTAGAGCTTAGGGCCCAGGCAGCTGAAGGCACAGCCGCCGATGGTGGGGCGAAGGAAATCGGGGATGCTCAAGAGGTCAGAATTAGAGGAGCGGAGAGATCTCGGGAGTTTGCGGGGCTGGAGGAGATTACAGAGATAGGGAGGGGGCGAGGCTATGGAGGGATTTGAAAACAAGGATGAGAATTTTAAAATCGAGGCATTGCTTAACCAGGAGCCATTGCAGGTCAGCGAGCACAGGGGTGATGGTGAACGGGACTTGGTGCGAGTTAGGACACGGGCAGCCGAGTTTTAGATGACCTCAAGTTTACATAGGGTAGAACATGGGAGGCCAGCCAGGAGTGCGTTGGAATAGTCAATAAACAGGAACATTGGCTACTGTACCCTCATTGAATCCTTGAAAATATTTCTCTCTAGAAACACATCTAATTGCTCCTTGCCCCCATTTATACTGTGCCTTTCAGTGGCCTTCCCTGGAAACTTATCATACAGCTCTATCAACCCTTGTATAAAAACTTCTTGTCTTGTTTACCTTCTTAGTCCTAACTTCCACTGAGGAGATTGGGTAATCTTCACCTCCGTTAGCACGAACCAGAGTACACTTAGTTACAAAGAATTCTGGCTGACATTTTTTTTTTGTTCCCACCATTTGGGGCCATTTTGTGAATAATCTTGGTTAACATGCACTGCCTGAAAGGGCGGTGGAAGCAGATTCAATAGGGTTTTGAAAGAGGTGGCCATTGGGATAGTGGACGCATTGGTTGTCATCTTCCAAAATTCTATAGATTCTGGAACGGTTCCTGCAGATTGGAGGATAGCAAATGTAACCCCGCTATTTAAGAAAGGAGGGAGAGAGAAAACGGGGAACTACAGACCTGTTAGCCTCACATCAGTAGTTGGGAAAATGCTGGAATCTATTATAAAGGATGCAATAACTGGGCACTTAGAAACTAATAGTAAGATTGGGCAGAGTCAACATGGATTTATGAAAGGGAAATCCTGTTTGACAAACCTATTGGAGTTCTTTGAGGATGTAACTAGTGGAGTAGACAAAGGGGAACCGGTAGATGTGGTGTATTTGGATTTTCAGAAGGCCTTCGATAAGGTCCCACATAAGAGGTTGGTGAACAAAATTAGAGCACATGGAATTGGGGGTAATATACTAGCATGGATTGAGAATTGGTTAACAGACAGAAAACAAAGAGTAGGGATAAACAGGTCTTTTTCAGGATGGCAGGCTGTGACTAGTGGGGTTCCGCAAGGATCGGTGCTTGGGCCCCAGCTATTCACAATCTATATCAATGATTTGGATGAGGGGACTGAATGTAACATTTCTAAGTTTGCTGATGATACATAGCTCGGTGGCAGTTGTGAAGAGGATGTGAAGAGGCTTCAAGGGGATCTCGACAGGCTCAGTGAGTGGGTGAGAACATGGCAGATGGAATATAATGTGGATAAATGTGAAGTTATCCACTTTGGTAGAAAAAACAGAAGGCATAGTATTTCCTAAATGGTGAAAGATTGGGGAATGCAGATGCTCAAAGGGACCTGGGTGTCCTTGTACATGAGTCACTGAAAGTGAATGAGCAGGTGCAGCAAGCCATTAGGAAGGCAAATGGTATGCTGGCCTTCATTACAAGAGGATTTGAGTACAGGAGTAAAGAAGTCTTACTCCAATTATATAGGGCCTTGGTGAGACCACACCTGGAGTACTGTGTACAATTTTGGTCTCCTTACCTAAGGAAGGATATACTTGCCATAGAGGGAGTGCAACGAAGGTTCACGAGATTGATTCCTGTGATGACGGGGCTGTCGTATGAGAAGAGATTGAGTAAACTAGGCCTGTATTCTCTTGAATTCAGAAGAATGAGAGGGGATCTCATTGAAGCATACAAAATTATTACAGGGCTTGATAGGGTGGATGCTGGGAGAATGTTTCCCTTGGCTGGGGAGTCTAGAACCAGGGGCCACAGCCTCAGGATAAAGGGTAGGTCATTCAAGACTGAGATGAGAAGAAATTTCTTCACACAGAGGGTGGTGAATCTTTGGAATTCTCTACCCCAGAGGGCTGTGGAGGCTCAGTCATTGGGTATATTCAAAACAGAAGTCGATAGATTTCTGACTAATAAGGGCATCAAGGGATTATGGCAATAGGGCCGGTGAATGGAGTTGAGGCAGAAGATCAGCCATGATCTCATTGAATGGCGGAGCAGGCTCGAAGGGCCAAATGGCCTACTCCTGCTCCTATTTCTTATGTTCTTATATTCTAACTTTCAAAATGAAATTGGATCTCTACTTAAAAAAGGAAGATTTGCCGGACTATGGAGAAAGAGCAGATGGGAGTGGGACTAATTGGATAGTTCTTTCTGAGAGCCGGCACAATGGACCGAATGGCCTCCTTCTGTGCTGTATGATTTTCAGTGAATGCTGGTGACATCATTGGAGATCCAGGCTCAGAAGGACTACTGAGGGAGGTTAGTCAACGGATATGCAGCTGATCCTCAGACAGTTATGAATGAGGAGCTCCATTTGTTCTGTGCCAACTCATTCATCCAAAAAGGACCAACAGTCTCTTCCCCCACCAACAACAACTTGCATTTATATAGCACCTTTAATGTAGTAAAATGTCCCAAGGCGCTTCACAGGAGCATGATCAGACAAAAACTGAGACTGAGCCACATAAGACAAGCAACAAAAGCTTGGACAAAGAGGTAGGTTTTGAAATCAGCGGCTTAAAGGGGAGAGAGACGGTGAGGTTTAGGGAAGAAATTCCAGAGCTCAGGGTCTAGGCAGCTGAAGGCTTAGTCGCCAACGATGGAGCAAAGAAAATACGGGATGTGCAAGAGGCCAGAATTGGAGCACAGAGATCTCAATGGGTTGTAGGGCTGGAGGACGTTACAGAGATAGGGAGGGGCGAGGCCATGGAGTGATTTGAACACATGGATGAGAATTTTTAAATTGAGGTGTTACCAGACCGGGAGCCAATGTAGGTCAGCGAGCACAGGGGGTGAAGGGTGAACGGGACTTGGTGCGAATTAGGATACAGGCAGCAGAGTTTGAACCATAGCACAGCACAGAAGGAAGCCATTCGGCCCATCGAGTCTGTGCCGGCTCTTTTGAAGAGCAGTCCAGTTAGTCCCACTCCCCCGCTCTTTCGCCATATCCCTACAATTTTTTCACCTTCAAGTATTTGTCCAATTCCCTTTTGAAGGCTCCTAGCCACCACCCTATCAGGCAGTTTTTTCGAAATCCTAACCACTCGTTGCATAAAAAAGTTTCCCCTCATGTCGCCTCTGGTTCTTTTGCCAATCACCTTTTTGATGAGCTCAAGTTTACGGAGGGTGCAAGGTGGGAGACCGGCTGGTTAAATGTGGCCAACACAGGATTCTGGTGCCCGGAAAAGCTGCATGATGACATGGAAGTGCTGATGCCGAGTCCAGCATATTCTGAATTTAGTGCTGAGCAGTGTGAAAATCAACTTTTATTACAGGACGCAGCCTTGTAAGTGTACTTCAACTTTCATTTTATGATTATAAATCATAAACCGGGTGTCAGCCTTGGCTCAGTGGGTAGCGCTCTCGCCTTGAGTAAGAAAGTCGTGCACTCAAGCCCCATTGCAGAGACTTGAGCATACATTGTAGGCCGACACTCCCAGTGCAGTGCTGAGGGAGCGCTGCACTGTCGGAGGTGCCAACTTTCAGATGAGACGTTAAACCGAGGCCCCGTCTGCCCTCTCGGTTGGACGTAAAAGATCCCATTGCACTATTCGAAGAAGAGTGGGGGAATTCTCCCCGGTGTCATGGCCAATATTTATACCTCAACCAACAACGCTAAAACATTTATCTCATTGCTATTTGTGCACGAATTGGCTGCTGCGTTTCCCTACATTAAAAAAGTGACAGCATTTCAAAACTATCTCATTGGGTGTGAAGCATTTTGGGACGTCCTGAGGTCATGAAAGGCGCTATATAAATGCAAGTTCTTTCTAAGATAAATATAATTGAACAAAACTCCTCTACAATCCCTGGTTTGTGCAGAGCCACATCTCAGTTAGGGAGGCAGCTGTGGGTGTTACAATTGAGCTGGAGTGGGGAAATAGAAAAAGATTTGACCAGTGCTCCCGCTCCTGATCAGTGATCTGAGCTGCAAGGTGTACACGTGCCGATTTGGCAGAGGACAGGATCGGCTGTGCATCTCCCCCCCGCCCCCACACCGAGGTCGAATAGTCTGCCGATACTCACCGTGCAGGCTCCCACACGAAGAGTGGACATTTGGGCGAGGATACTGGAGGGCAATGTTCTCTTCAATTTTTTATTTGTGCGCGGTCCCTTTAAATTTGCTGTGCGGCCGCGCGCACACGCGGTATCTTCCAGCGGCAGCGGCTGGTGAGCGGCCTGCACGGGAGCTCGGGATTGGTGCACAGCCACGCACCTTAGGGGGAACATTGCTGGAGGGTGCCCTGGTGCCAGTGGAAACCGCACCACCTTCGGCGGGTGGGGGGGGGGGGGGGGGAATTGGAGGGGAGAATAAAAAGAATGAAGAGTCCAGTAAACTTGTCCTAATGTCCTTGCAGATCTTAATCAGCTTCAACAAGGGGAACAAAGGTCCTGAGAAACTGCAATCGAGTCTGTAAACGATCATTGCATAATCTGGACTCTGCAAACCACAGCTTTAAAATATTCTAATGATCAGTGATTTCAAAGGTGCAGGCTTTAAAAGAGCAATCAGATCGTAAAAGGAACTCAATTAATCGCTTTTGAAGAAGCCACTTGGCATAAATGGATCTATGCTCCTTTAAACAGGCTCTCTATTTGTAGCATTTCCCACCAGCTGGAGCCAATTTAAAGGGTCTTCTAAAAGGAGCAATCAACATGAAAAGCTGTGTTTGGCCGAAGTTTCGATAGGGGATAGAGAAGAAGAATGCTTCATTGCTGTCGAAATGCGATGAACAAGCGAAGCGATTTTAAAAAATATATTAGTTTACGGAATGTGGTGTATTGCCCATCCCTAATTGCCCTTGAGAAGGTGGTGGTGAGCCGCCTTCTTGAACCGCTGCAGTCCGCTGTTAGGGAGTTCCAGGATTTTGACCCAGTGACAATGAAGGAACGGCTGATATATTTCCAAGTCGGGATGGTGTGTGACCATGAGGGGGAACTTGGAGGTGGTGGTGTTCCCATGCGCCTGCTGCCCTTGTCCTTCTAGGTGGGAGAGGTCGCGGGTTTGGGAGGTGCTGTCGAAGAAGCCTTGGCGAGTTGCTGCAGTGCATCTTGTAGATGGTACACACTGCAGCCACGGTGCGTCGGTGCTGGAGGGAGTGAATGTTTAATTGGTGGATGGGGTGACAATCATTACGCATGTTGGAGTGATTTGCGTCACTGTCTTGTGTGCACGATAACGAGAAAAACAGCCAAGCACATTTCATGAAGACACTGCTCTGGACCTAAAAGTTTATTCTCGCAATTTTCTCCCCTTCTCTCTGGAAGGTGCTGACACCTTGCCAGGGCTAAGAACATAAGAAATAAGAGCAGAAGTAGGCCATACGGCCCTTCGAGCCTGCTCCGCCATTCAATAAGATCATGGCTGATCATCGACCTCAACTCCACTTTCCCACCCGATCCCCATATCCCTTGATTCCCCTAGAGTCCAAAAATCTATCGATCTCAGCCTTGAATATACTCAACGACCCAGCATGCACAGCCCTCTGGGGCAGAGAATTCCAAAGATTCACCACCCTCTGAGTGAAGAAATTCCTCCTCATCTCAGTCTTAAATGGCCGACCCCTTATCTTGAGACTATGACCCCTGGTTCCAGACTCTCCAGCCAGGGGAAACAATCTCTCAGCATCTACCCTGTCAATCCCCTTCAGAATCTTGTATGTTTCAATGAGATCACCTCTCATTCTTCTAAACTCCAGAGAGTATAGGCCCATTCTACACAATCCCTCATCATAGGACAGCCCTCTCATCCCAGGAATCAATCTACGATTCCATGGGAGCTGCGCACCCTCATTTCTTCAAGTCAGTTGGCAATTCTTCCTGTGTGAGCCTAAACAGTGTCAACAGGCTACAAACTAGTGAACAGGTACAAATGATCATTATAAAGGCTAATGGAATGTTGGCCTTTATCTCGAGGGGCCTGGAATACAAAGGGGTGGAAGTTATGTTACAGTTGTATAAAGCTCTGGTTAGACCCGGTTTAGAGTACTGGGCACCACACTTCAGGACGGACATATTGGCCTTGGAGGGGGTGCAGCATAGATTCACCAGAATGGTATCGGGGCTAAAAGGGTTAAATTATGAGGACAGGTTGCATTGACTGGGCTTGTATTCCCTCGAGTATAGAAGATTAAGGAGTGATCTAACCGAGGTGTTTAAGATGATTAAAGGATTTGATAGGGTAGATAGAGAGAAACTATTTCCTCTGGTGCGGACAACAAGGGGGCATAACCTTAAAATTAGAGCCAGGCCGTTCAGGGGTGATGTCAGGAAGCACTTCTTCACACAAAGGGTAGTGGAAATTCCCCAAAAAGCTGTTGAGGCTGGGGATCAACTGAAAATTTCAAAACTGAGATTGATAGATTTTTTTTGGTAAGGGTATTAAGGTTCACGGAGCCACGGCAGGTAGGTGGAGTTAAGATACAGATCAGCCGTGATCTCATTGAATGGCGGAACAGGCTCGAGGGACTGAATGGCCGCCTCCTGCTCCGATGTTCCTATTCAAACTTGGAGGGGACGTGAGGAACACAGCTGAGCCAGATGCTCTTCTCACCCCTGCAACAGGGTCACTGGACAGCAATCAGAATAGTGAGCCTTGACTTAATTCCCTCCACTTGAGGGACATGGAGACCAAGTGTAGCGCCCATCCCCCGCTGCTCTGGTTGCTATTTGCTAACTCAACACAGGCTGGCAATCGAACGTGGGATCTTCTGGCTCAGTTAAATACTCCATGGGGAAAAAATGATTCATCCATTCAAACTTATCAGCCTGTAATTACACCCTCCAATCAGCGGAGACGCTGCAGCACCACCATTGGCAGTATGGCAGAATTAAACTTGATTTTCAAAGAGAATCTGGGCTTTATAAATAGAGGCATAGAGTACAAAAGCCAGGAAGTTACTCTAAACCTTTATAAAACACTGGTTCAGCCCCAGCTGGAGTATTGTGTCCAATTCTGGGCACCACACTTTAGGAAGGACCTGAAGGCTTTGGAGAGGGTACAGAAGAGATTTACTGGAATGGTTCCAGGGATGAGGGAATACAGTTACGTGGACAGACTGGAGAAGCTGGGGTTGTTCTCCTTGGAGCAGAGAAGGCTAAGCAGACTTTAAAAAAAAATTCGTTTATGGGATCAGGGCATCGCTGGCAATGCCAGCATTTATTGCCCATCCCTAGTTGCCCTCGAGAAGGTGGTGGTGAGCCGCCTTCTTGAACCGCTGCAGTCCGTGTGGTGATGGTACTCCCACAGTACTGTTAGGTAGGGAGTTCCAGGATTTTGACCCAGCGACGATGAAGGATCGGCAGTATACTTCTAAGTCAGGATGGTGTGTGACTTGGAGGGGAACTTGGAGGTGGTGGTGTTCCCATGCGCCTGCTGCCCTTGTCCTTCTAGGTGGAAGAGGTCGTGGGTTTGGGAGGTGCTGCCGAAGAAGCCTTGGCGAGTTGCTGCAGTGCATCTTGTAGATGGTACACACTGCAGCCACGGTGCGCCGGTGGTGGAGGGAGTGAATGTTTAAGGTGGTGGATGGGGTGCCAATCAAGCGGGCTGCTTTGTCCTGGATGGTGTCGAGCTTCTTGAGTGTTGTTGGAGCTGCACTCATCCAGGCAAGTGGAGAGTATTCCATCACACTCCTTACTTGTGCCTTGTAGATGGTGGAAAGGCTTTGGGGAGTCAGGAGGTGAGATACTCGCCGCATAATACCTAGCCTCTGACCTGCTCTTGTTGCCACAGTATTTATGTGGCTGGTCCAGTTAAGTTTCTGGTCAATGGTGACCCCCAGGATGTTGATAGTGGGGGATTCGGCGATGGTAATGCCATTGAATGTCAAGGGGAGGTGGTTAGACTCTCGCTTGTTGGAGATAGTCATTGCCTGGCACTTCTGTGGCGCGAATGTTACCTGCCATTTATCAGCCCAAGCCTGAACATCGTCCAGGTTTTGTTGCATGCGGGCATGGACTGCTTCATTATCTGTGGAGTTGTGAATGGCGCTGAACACTGTGCAGTCATCAGCGAACACCCCCACTTCTGACCTTATGTTGGCGGGAAGGTCATTGATGAAGCAGCTGGAGATGGTTGGGCCTAGGACACTGCCCACTTGATGGGCCGAATGGCCTCCTTCTGTGCTGTACTATTCTACATAGGATATACGGCACAGAAACAGGCCATTCGGCTCAACCAGTCCATGCCGGCGTTTATGCTTCACTCGAGCCTCCTCCCGTCTATCCTCATCTAAATCTATCAGCATAACCCTCTATTCCCTTCTCCCTCATATGCTTGTCTAGCCTCCCCTTATCTGCATCGATACTATTCGCTTCAACCACTCCCTGTGGTAGCGAGTTCCGCATTCTCACCACTCTTTGGGTAAAGAAGTTTCTTCTGAATTCCCTATTGGATTTCTTGGTGACTATCTTATATTGATGGCCTCCTAGTTATGCTCTTCCCCACAAGTGGAAACATGCTCTCTGCATCCACTCTATCAAAACCATTCATAATTTTAAAGACCTCTATTAGGTCACCCCTCAGCCTTCTCTTTTCAAGAGAAAAGAGACTCAGCCAGTTCATTCTATGATAACAAATGAAGGGTTAAAGGGAAATACAGCAAGGGCTATCAGATTGAAGGAAAACACTTCAGGTGCCAGGAATGTTGTATTTGGAAGAGAAAAGATTAATGTTTTGGGGGTAACCTGTTGTCAGAAATAGAAAGTAAAGTAAGAATCTTTGTTCCGTAGGTTCTTTCACAACACAATCACATTTGGGACTGGAGTGAGGGAGGAATGCTGGCCGGGAGCCAGAGACAACGCCCTGCAGTTATTCGACGATTGCCATGGGATCTTTCATGTTCACCTAAACAGGCAGGTGGGGGCTTGGATTAACGACTCGTCCGAAAGACTTGCTCAGTGCAACATTTTGAGCAGCAGCCTAAATTATGTACCCGGGTCCCAGAGTGGGGCTTGAACCTACAACCTTCTGACTGGCGGGGGGGGGGCTACCCACGGAGTCATTTTTGCATTGCTAAGCGGAAAGCACTTTGCAAAAGTTTCCGTACAATTGCACCCTTAAAATCACGCTGGAGGATAAAGACGGGATGTGATGAACCAAGAAATGGGGCATTTCAAAAGGCATTTGATAAGGTGCCACACGAAAGGTTGTTGCACAAGATAAGGGCTCATGGGGTTGGGGGTAATATACCAGCATGGATAGAGGATTGGTTAACGGACAGAAAACAGAGTAGGAATAAATGTGTCATTTTCCGTTTGATAGGCTGTAACTAGTGGGGTGCTGCAAGGATCAGTGCTTCGGCCTCAGCTATTTACAATCTATACCAATGACTTAGATGAAGGGATTAATGTATCCAAGTTTACCGACGATGCAAAGCTAAGTGGGAAAGTAAGCTGTGAGGAGGTCACAAGGAGTCTGCAAAGGGATATAGACAGGTTAAGTGAGTGGGCAATAAGGTGGCAGATGGAAGTATAATCTGGGGAAATGTGAGGTTATTCACTTTGGTAGGAAGAATAGAAAACAGAATATTTTTTAAATGGTGAGAAACTATTAAATGTTGGGTGTTCAGAGAGATTTGTGTGTCCTTGTACACGAAATACTGAAAGTTAACATGCAGGTACAGCAAGCAATTAAGGCGGCAAATGGTATGTTGGCCTTTATTGCAAGGGTGTTGGAGTACAAGAGTAAGATAGACTTGCTGCAATTGTACAGGGCTTTGGTGATACCACACCTGGAGTACTGTGCACAGTTTTGGTCTCTGTACAGAAGGAAGGATAGACTTGCCTTAGAGGGGTTGCAACAAAGGTTCACTAGTTTGGTTCCTGGGATGAGAGGGTTGTCCTATGAGGAGAGATTGATTAGAATACTCTCTGGAGTTTAGAAGAATGAGAGGTGATCTCACTGAAATATATAAGATTCTGAGGGGGATTGACAGGGTAGATGCTGAGAGGCTGTTTCCCCTGGCTGGAGAGTCTAGAACTAGGGGTCATAGTCTCAGGATTAGGGGTGGACCATTTAGGACTGAATTGAGGAGAAATTTCTTCACCCAGAGGGTTGTGAATCTTTGGAATTCTCTGCCCCAAAGGGCTGTGTATGCTCAGTCGTTGAGTATATTCAAGACAGAGATTGATAGATTTTTGGATTCTAAGGGAATCAAGGGATATGGGGATTGGGTGAGATAGTGGAGTTGAGGTCAAAGATCAGCCATGATCTTATTGAATGGAGGAGCAGGCTCGAGGGGCCGGATGGCCTACTCCTGCTCCTATTTCTTATGTTATTACAATTGTATTCTACTGGGCAGGATTGGTCCTCTTGCTTGCTGTCCAGTCAGCCTTGATGTCACTGACTTATGCTGGGGAACAACTCCGCGGGTGCCAGCAGCACCTACAGCAGCCTACCCAAGGCAGCATTCGTCATGCCAGAGTCTGGACAGCAGCTGTTCAATCGCAGAGTGCATCACAATCAAGCATGAGCCTTTCAGGCAATGTCCACACTCAAGAGTTTTCTAGTTGCCGTTGCTGGGTAGTTACCGGGGCAGGAAAGCGGACTGATTTTTCTCCTTCCTTAGTCAAGGGTGAGATTGGCTAACTCAGCGGGGACTGGGGATCCCTAGGCCTGTACGGGCTCAGTACCACACTCGACAATGTGTTAATCCATTCCGCCATTAAGAGAGCTACAAGAAACAAAAGCCCAGCTGACAGCCAGGGGAACCTAGCCAGTGGACCCCAAACCTTCATTGAGGCAAGGAAGGACCTGCATTGATATAGCCACCTCCACTCTGACCTCGAGCTCCAACACTGTTCCAATGAAGCTCAACACAAGAATCATAGAATAGTGCAGCACAGAAGGAGGCCACTCGGCCCATCGAGTCTGCGCCAGCTCTTTCGAAGAGCTATCCAGTTAGTCCCACTCCCCCGCTCTTTCCCCATATCCCTGTCAGCTTTTCTTCTTCAAGTATTTATCCAATTCCCTTTTGAAAGCTGCTACTGAATCTGTATTCACCGCCCTATCAGGCAGTGCATTCCAGATCCTAACCACTCGTTGCGTTGGAGAATACTTCAAGCTCGAGGAACAGCACCTCATCTTTCTACTGGGCACTTCACTGCCTTACAGGCCTTAACTATGGATCTGAAATTGCGGTCGGAGGCTTCCCGCGGGCAAATGCCTCCGATCCACAAGAAAAGTACGCATCTACCGGACACCTCCGTATCTTCGGACTCTTGCAGTCCTGGGCCTGCGTATTCCGGGGCGCGTGCGGTGCACAAGCGTAGCTGGGATCACGTGGGCCGGCCCAACCAATCAAAAAGGGGATTCCCATTCTGCTTATTTACGTATGGAATCCCCATTAGCAAAAAACACACTATCACACAACCTACACAAACATAAATCACCACGTGTTTAACTTAATTAAAATATAATGTAATTAAACATTTAAAACAAATTAAAATTTTTGAAGGGGCCAAAAATAACCTAAACTAATTTTAAAGGTTTTTGAATGTTTAAATGATGAAAAAAATCTTATTTTAAAATGTATTTAAACCCTTATGCTGGTAAAAGGCGGCCCTACCTGCTTTTACCAGGCGTAACAGTTTCGTGGCCATTTGCTGGGCAAATAGCCCAACTCTCCGCCAGCGAATGTCCATTTCCTGCACATGCGGATGATCTGTCGAGCTGAAACTCCCATTTTCTCTCGGACATTCTGTAACCATTTACACTTCCTCTGGACCCATCTTTTCTTTCAATGTTAGTCCCATTATCACCTCCTTCTGCCTTGCCCCATCAAACCGTTTGTCGTTTAACCATTCCTGCCCTCCACCCTATCGCCGACCTCTTTTCTTTCCCTGGCTCTGTATTTGCTTCATCTCGAGCACCTTTCAGCTCTGATGAAAGTTCGCCGACCTGCAACGTTAATTCTGTTTCTCCCTCCTCACAGATTCAGCCTGACCTGCTGAGTGTTTCCAGCATTTTCTGTTTTCATTTCAGGCTTCCAGCATCTGCAGTATTTCACTTTTATTTTTGCCTTTATGACGTTTCATAGAATCATGGAAATTTACGGCACAGAAGCAGACCATTTGGCCCATCGTGTCTGTGCCGGCCGAAAAAGAGCTATCCAGCCTAATCCCACTTTCCAGCTCTTGGTCCGTAGCCCTGTAGGTTACGGCACTTCAAGTGCATATCCAAGTACTTTTTAAATGTGATGAGGGTTTCTGCCTCTACCACCCTTTCAGGCAGTAAGTTCCAGACCCCCACCACCCTCTGGGTGAACAAAGTTCTCAACTCCCCTCTAATCCTTCTATCAATTACTTTAAATCTATGCTCCCTGGTTATTGACCTCTCTGCAGAGGGAAATAGGTCCTTCATAATCACTCTATCTAGGCCCCTCATAATTTTATACACCTCAATTAAGTCTCCCCTCAGCCTCCTCTGTTCCAAAGAAAACAACCCCAGCCTATCTAATCTTTCCTCCTAGCTAAATTCTGCAGTCCTGGCAACATCCTCGTAAATCTCCTCTGCACCCGCTCTCATGCAATCACATCTTTCCTGTAATGTGGTGACCAGAACTGTACGCAGTATTCTAGCTGCGGCCTAACTAGTGTTTTATACAGTTCAAGCATAACCTCCCTGCTCTTATATTCTATGTCTCGGCTAATAAAGGAAAGTATCCCATATGCCTGCCTTACCACCTTATCTACCTGTCCTGCTACCTTCAGGGATCTGTGGACATGCACTCCAAGGTCCCTCTGTTCCTCTGCACTGTCCTACCATTTAATATGTGCGTTCCCTTGGCTCGTTCGCCCTCCCCAAATGCATTACCTCACACATTTCTTATCACAACAATGAAAAGTCTCAGTGCACTTCAATCAATAACTGTTGGAGTGTACTGACTGTTGTTACGTAGTCATTGGGATTTGAATCCAGGTCTATAGAGAAGGATCTTGGGTGTTCCACTACTTGAACCCACTGGCTGTAACTTAGGATCAGGCAATGCAGACCTACCTAAGGAACTCTAGTGCATATTCTACAGGCAAAGAAGAATGACGTGGTCAGCTTACCATGATAAGGAGACACCCCCTTATCCACAAAGGACAGGAACTCCTTGGCAGCATTCTGCACTGCTTCTTTCAAACCTTTCGTGGTCATCGCCTGAGGGGTGAAGGAACAAATTAAAACTGGTGAGATGACAAAACAAACGACAGTCTAATATACCGCAGGTGAGACTGCAAGCACCGAAACACTCCAGTACTGATTTTAAAAACAAGTGTTAAAAAAGCAGATGGGATCCACGGCTTTGTAAACAGAGGTATAGCGTACAAAAGCAAGGAAGTTATTCTATATCTTTATAAATCACTGGTTAGACCTCAGCTGGAGTACTGTGTCCAATTACACCCCTCTTTAGAAAGGATGTCAAGACCTTGGAGAGGGTGCAGAGGAGATTTACCAGAATGGTACCAGGTTATCTGGGGAGACTACAGAAACTGGGATTGTTCTCCTTAGAGCAGAGAAGGTCCAGGGGAGATTTAATAGAGGTGTTCAAAATCATAAAGGTGTTGATCGAGTAGATAGAAACTGTTTCCACTGGCAGGAGGGTCGGTAAGCAGAACACAGAGGGCGGGAAAGTGGAGTTGAGGTTGATTATCAGCCATGATCTTATTGAATGGCGGAGCAGGCTCGAGGGGCCTTATGGCCTACTCCTGCTCCTATTTTTTATGTTCTTATTTAAGATAATTGGCAAGAGAAAACCAGAGGGGAGATGAGAATTTTCTTTACTCAGTGAGTTATGATGATCTGGAATACGCTGCCTGAAAGGGTGGTGGAAGCAGATTCAATGGTAACTTTCAAAAGGGAATTGATAAATAATTGAAGAGGAAAAATTTGCAGGGATATGAGGAAAAGAGCGGGGGGAGTGGGACTAACTGGAGAGCTCTTTCAGAGAGCCGGCACAGGCACGATGGGCCGAATGGCCTCCTTCTGTGCTGCATGATTCTATAATTCAAGTTACCGACTGTTCTCCACGCATGCGACGAGAGGAAGACCGAACATATTGACAATCTCTTCTCTTTCAGACGATGTGCTGGGCCCTTCCACCATCTTTGTTACATTTGTGATCAGACCTCACGCCTTCCATCTGCAGAGTGAACTCTGCCCCAAAAAACAGGGCTTGTGATCAGGTGATCTGATGTCACTATGCCATCATAGTGCCCAAGTTAATTGGAGGCTGTTACTGGGCCAGAAACCCTACTTTGCTGTTTGGTGTCAGGGTCAATGGCCAAACATTACATAAGAGTCGACAGCACAGAAACAGGCCATTCGACCCAACTGGTCCATGCCGGTGTTTATGCTCCACACGAGCCTCCTCCCACCCCTCTTCATCTCACCCTATCAACATATCCTCCGATTCCTTTCTCCCTTGTGTTTATCTAGCTTCCCCTTAAATGCATCTCTGCTATTCGCCTCAACCACTCCCTGTGGTAGCGAGTTCCACATTCTCACCACTCTCTGGGTAAAGAAGTTTCTCCTAAATTCCCTATTGGATTTATTAGTGACTATCTTATATTTATGGCGATAGCAAAATACTGCAGATGCTGGAAATCCGAAATAACAACAGAAAACGCTGGAAAAACTCAGCAGGCCAGGCAGCATCCGTGGAGAGAGAAAGAGAGTTGACGTTTCAGGTCGATGACCTTTCATCAGAACTGGGAAGAGCTGGAAATCAAATAGATTTAAGGCCAGGGTAAAGCTGGGAAAAGGGGGAGGGGATAAAGGAACAAAGGAGGAGATGAAGAGACATTAAGAGATATGCAAGGCTAGAGGTGGTGTTAATGTGACAGATTAAGGCTGAATGAAGTGTGAAATCTACTGGCAGAATGAAGGACAGCTGCCAGCTTCTAGGAGGAAAAAAAAGGTGGGGGGGACAAATAAAAGGGTGGATAAAATAAAATATAAATGTGATTGGAGCTGAGGTTATGATCTAAAATTGTTGAACTCGATATTGAGTCCAGAGGGCTGTAGCGTGCCTAAACGAAAGATGAGGTGCTGTTCCTCGAGCTTACGCTGAGCTTCCGTGGAACAGTGTATTAGGCCGAGGACGGTGAGGTCAGAGTGGGAGTGAAGCGGTGAATTAAAGTGACAGGCCTTTCTCTCTCCACGGATGCTGCCTGGCCTGCTGAGTTTTTCCAGCGTTTTCTATATTTATGGCGCCTGCTTTGCTGGTCGCTGGCTTGTGGTTTTACTTTTTCTTCTCTGCCGCTTTGATCTACGGTGACCTCCAGCTTGCATCAATTTCACCAGCATCTTTCTGCACCGCTACCGACTCTCATTCCTACAGCAACAACCTCCATCCTCGAACTCTCTACCCTGCAAATCGCTTCTGGACTTCACCGGTCTGCTGTGGACAGCGGTCCGTCGATGCTCCGTGCTGGCTCCATCCTGCTTACGTCGGCTTTGTACCTCCATGGGACCTCTGACTTTGTCCTCGGTCTCCCTCCTATTGTCCCCAACCTATTCCCTGCTACCAGGAAATATGTATCCCATTAATTACTATATGTAACCTGAGCTTTTCCCGTGTCCATTCGCGTGCGCACTTTGTCTGCCGCTCCGGACCCAAGCCATTCAATACTTTTCCACTTTTTCTCCTCTTTTTCCTTTTCTCTCTATCCCTCCCTGACCGCTCTCTCCTGTCATCATGCCTCCTTTCATCTCTCCTCTCTCGGATACACTGCCCTCCCAAATCCCTACCCCAATCCTTCATTACTCTTCAACCTTCCAACTCTCCTGCCGCCGTCCCAGGCTTGACTCCCGCTTAGATAAGCCCACAGCTTCCCTCTGTGCCTCTCTTGGCGTCCTACGAAGGGCCCATCGAGGCACTCATTGCTGCCGCCTTACGAGCAGCAACCCCAACTGGCCCATCCTACTCTCTCGCCGACCTTCCCGCCCAGCGCGCCCACTGGGGGCAAATCTTGCCAATCTCCAGCGCTGACCCTGTGGACGCTGGCAGTGGGTCAGCCATCACCGACCCTCTCTATATCTCCCTCCAGAATGTCCGTTCACTTGCTAACAAGCCCCTTGCCATCCATGAGCTTATCGTGGATGATTGAATCGACATCATGGCCCTGACGGAAACTTGGTTGAGGGGTGATGACACCTTACCTTTAAATGAAGCCTCCCCACCTGGCTATACCTTCCACCATAACAACAGAAAACGCTGGAAAAACTCAGCAGGCCAGGCAGCATCCGTGGAGAGAGAAACAGAGTTAACTTTTCAGGTCGAAGACCTTTCGTCAGAACTGGAAAAAAGCAGGAAATGAAATAGATTTAAAGCAAGTATAATGCTGGGAAAAGGGGGAGGGGATGAAAGAATAAAAGGCAAGGTCAGTGGTGGGATAGAAAGCAGGAGAGATTAAGAGACATAAAGAGATAATCAAGGCAAGAGGAGGTGTTAATGTGACAGGTTGAGGCTAGATGAAGTGTGAACTGGGCTGGCAGAATGAATGACAGCTGCCAGCATAATACTTGCTTTAAATCTATTTCATTTCCTGCTTTTTTCCAGTTCTGATGAAAGGTCTTTGACCTGAAACGTTAACTCTGTTTCTCTCTCCACGGATGCTGCCTGGCCTGCTGAGTGTTTCCAGCGTTTTCTGTTGTTATTTCGGATTTCCAGCATCCGCAGTATTTTGCTATCGTATACCTTCCACCGCCGTGGTGGCGGTGTGGCTCTCATCCCCAAATCACACCTTGGTCTGTCCCCCTACTCCTCTGGCACCTTCTCATCCTTTGAGCATCTCATCTTATTCCACCCCTTTCACCTCTCATTTAAAATTCTCCTTCTCTACCGCCCACCCAAGTACCATAAAATTTTTATTACCGAGATATCTTCACTGCTCTCCTCCCTCAGCACCGAACGACTTCTCATCCTCGGTGATTTCAACCTCCATCTCAATTCATCATGCTCTCTCTCCTCTGAGTTCACTAGCCTCCTATCCTCCCTTAATCTCTCCCTCCATGTAAACTCCCCACCCCCTCGACCTTGCCATCTCTCGTGGCCTCACTACTCCCATCGTGTCAATCGCAGATAAGGCCAACTCTGACCACTTCCTCGTATCGCTCTCCACCCACATCCCCCTTCCACCATTCCCCCCCCCCCCCCCCCACTGCCCAACCCTACTTCCTTCTGTGTCCGCCCCTGGAAAAATCTCTCGCCCAACTGCACTTATGAAATCCCAACTGTCCAGCCGTTGGCCCTCCATTCACCGCGACATTTCTGCAGCTACCGATCTGCTCAAACACACCCTCACTTTGATGCCCTAGTCCCTATTAAAACAATTACTCTCTCTCACCCTGGCCATTCCCCCTGGTACGGCCCTCATCTTTGCTCCCTTAAGTCCAAAGGACGCAGACTTGAACGGACATGGTGGACAACTGGTTTAGCCATTCACCGCCAGATCTGGCTGGACCACAGAAAGCATTATCGGGCCCTGCTCTCGTCTGCCAAAACTGCTCACTATTCCAGAATCATTCTGGAATGCAAAGATAAACCCCGCCTTCTATTCTCCACTGCTAACTGTCTTAAACCGCTCTCCCCTGTCTCCTCCACCCTCACCTATGACAACATGTGTGAGGAGCTCATGGACTTCTTTGTCTCCAAGATGGAGACCATCCGTTCAGCTGCCTCTGCCACTTCCCACCGAGCCAAACCTCTTCTAAGGTTCCTCCCTTCCCTAGCCCTGTACTCACATCTTTCTCCAGTTTCTCTCCGATCTCCCCTCATGACCTCTCCGCATTCATCTTGTTGATGAGACCCGCTTCCTGCTCCCTTGACCCTATTCCCACCAAACTGCTGACCACTCAACTTCCTTTCTGGCTCCCATGTTAGCTGACATCGTTAACGGTTGTCTCTCCACAGGTACTGTCCCCCTCTCCCTCAAATCTGCCATCATCACCCCTCTCCTCAAAAAACTAACCCTTGACCCCTCCGTCTTTGCAAACGACCGCCCCATCTCCAATCTCCCTTTCCGCTCCAAAGTCCTTGAAAGTGTTGTCGCCTCCCAAATCTGTGCCCATCTTTCCCGCAACTCCATGTTTGAATCCTTCCAATCAGGTTTCTGCCCTCGCCACAGAACCGAAACGGCTCTCATCAAAATCACAAATGACATCCTTTGTGACTGTGACAAAGGTAAACTATCCCTCCTCGTCCTTCTTGACTTGTCTGCAGCCTTTGACACGGTTGACCACTCCATCCTTCTCCAACGCCTCCCCACCGTCGTCCAGCTGGGTAGGTCTGCACTCGCCTGGTTCCATTCTTATCTATCTAATCATAGCCAGAGAATCACCTGCAATGGCTTCTCTTCCCACTCCTGCATCGTTAGCTCTGATGTCCCGCAAGGATCTATCCTTGGCCCCCTCCTATTTCTCATCTACATGTTGGCCCTTGGCGACATCATCCGAAAACACAGCGTCAGTTTCCACATGTACACCGATGACACCCAGCTCGATCTCTCTACCTCTTCTCTCGATCCCTCCACGGACTCTAAATTGTCAGACTGCTTGTCCGACATCCAGTTCTGGATGAGCAAAAATTTTCTCCAATTAAATATTGGGAAGATGGAAACCATTGTTTTCAGTCCCCGCAGTGAACTCCGTTCCCTAGCCACTGACTCCACCCCTCTCCCTAACATCTGTCTAAGGCTGAACCACACAGTTCGCAACCTTGGTGTCATATTTTACCGTGAAATGAGCTTCCGACCACATATCCGCAGCATAACAAAGACCGCCTATTTCCACCTCTGTAACATCGCCCGTCTTCCGCCCTTGCCTCAGCTCATCCGCTGCTGAAACCCTCATCCATGCCTTTGTTACCTCCAGACTTGACTATTCCAACGCACTCCTGGCTGGCCTCCCACATTCCACCCTACGTAAACAGGGCGGGAGAATCTAAGAGTAAACAGGGGCGGGAGATTCTGCGAGTAAACGGGCGGGAGATTCTGCGAGTAAACAGGGCGGGAGATTCTGCGAGTAAACAGGGCGGGAGATTCTGCGAGTAAACAGGGCGGGAGATTCTGCGAGTAAACAGGGCGGGAGATTCTGCGAGTAAACGGGGCGGGAGATTCTGCGAGTAAACGGGGCGGGAGATTCTGCGAGTAAACGGGGCGGGAGATTCTGCGAGTAAACAGGGCGGGAGATTCTGCGAGTAAACAGAGCGGAGATTCTGCGAGTAAACAGGGCGGGAGATTCTGCGAGTAAACAGGGGCGGGAGATTCTGCGAGTAAACGGGGCGGGAGATTCTGCGAGTAAACAGAGCCGGAGATTCTGCGAGTAAACAGGGCGGGAGATTCTGCGAGTAAACAGGGCGGGAGATTCTGCGAGTAAACAGGGCGGGAGATTCTGTGAGTAAACGGGGCGGGAGATTCTGTGAGTAAACAGGGCGGGAGATTCTGTGAGTAAACGGGGCGGGAGATTCTGTGAGTAAACAGGGCGGGAGATTCTGTGAGTAAACGGGGCGGGAGATTCTGTGAGTAAACGGGGCGGGAGATTCTGTGAGTAAACGGGGCGGGAGATTCTGTGAGTAAACGGGGCGGGAGATTCTGTGAGTAAACGGGGCGGGAGATTCTGTGAGTAAACGGGGCGGGAGATTCTGTGAGTAAACGGGGCGGGAGATTCTGTGAGTAAATGGTGCGGGAGATTCTGTGAGTAAACGGGGCGGGAGATTCTGTGAGTAAACAGAGTCGGAGATTCTGTGAGTAAACGGGGCGGGAGATTCTGTGAGTAAACGGGGCGGGAGATTCTGTGAGTAAACGGGGCGGGAGATTCTGTGAGTAAACAGTCGGAGATTCTGTGAGTAAACAGTCGGAGATTCTGTGAGTAAACGGGGCGGGAGATTCTGTGAGTAAACAGAGTCGGAGATTCTGTGAGTAAACAGGGCGGGAGATTCTGTGAGTAAACGGGGCGGGAGATTCTGTGAGTAAACGGGGCGGGAGATTCTGTGAGTAAACGGGGCGGGAGATTCTGTGAGTAAACGGGGCGGGAGATTCTGTGAGTAAACGGGGCGGGAGATTCTGTGAGTAAACGGGGCGGGAGATTCTGTGAGTAAACGGTGCGGGAGATTCTGTGAGTAAACGGGGTGGGAGATTCTGTGAGTAAACAGAGTCGGAGATTCTGTGAGTAAACGGGGCGGGAGATTCTGTGAGTAAACGGGGCGGGAGATTCTGTGAGTAAACGGGGCGGGAGATTCTGTGAGTAAACGGTGCGGGAGATTCTGTGAGTAAACGGGGCGGGAGATTCTGTGAGTAAACAGAGTCGGAGATTCTGTGAGTAAACAGGGCGGGAGATTCTGTGAGTAAACGGGGCGGGAGATTCTGTGAGTAAACGGGGCGGGAGATTCTGTGAGTAAACGGGGCGGGAGATTCTGTGAGTAAACGGGGCGGGAGATTCTGTGAGTAAACGGGGCGGGAGATTCTGTGAGTAAACGGGGCGGGAGATTCTGTGAGTAAACGGGGCGGGAGATTCTGTGAGTAAACGGGGCGGGAGATTCTGTGAGTAAACGGGGCGGGAGATTCTGTGAGTAAACGGGGCGGGAGATTCTATGAGTAAACGGGGCGGGAGATTCTGAGAGTAAACAGAGCGGCGGCAGCAGCGGGAGCGGTGGACCTGCGAGGGAGAAAATAAAGGTCGGTGATTTTCAGGCCCAGTCGAGCAGCGGCAGCAGAATTCGAGAGTGACGTCACAGTACAGAAAGTGACGCCGACGCAGGGGAAGAAGCTGATTGGTGAGTAGCGGGTGAGTGCTTTTTTTTTCTTCAGTTTTAAGTTTATTTCTTTTAAGGTAGTTCATAGTTAAGGTAGTTCGGGAGAGTGAGAATCCGAGAGTTTAAATTTGAGGTAAGAGTTTTTAAATTAAAAGTATGGCAGGGGATCTCAGTCCCGTGCGTTGCACGGCCTGCAGTGTATGGGAATTCCTTGACGCTTCTTGCAGTCAGGATGACCACATGTGCAGTAAGTGCCAACGGTTTGGCCAACGTGAGATCCGGTTTTCGGAGCTCGAGCGTCAGCTGGAGGCACTGCGGTGTATCCGCGAGGCTGAGAGTTACGTGGATAGCACGTTTTTAGACGTGGTCACCCCGCAGCTTAAGAAAATGCAGTCAGAGAGGGAATGGGAGACCACCAGTCAGAAGAAGGGGGGCAGGCAGGTAGTCAGGAAAGCCCCAGAGTGCATCTCACTCAACAACCGTTTTTCTGTGTTGGAAAACGGTGAAGTGACGGTTCCTCTGGGGAGTGCAGACAGAGCTAAGTTCACGACACTGTGGGTGGCTCAGCTGCACAAGGGAGGATAAGTAAGAGTGGAAGGGCAATAGTGGTAGGAGACTCAATAGTGAGGGGTGCAGACAGGCGTTTCTGCGGCCGCAGACATGACTCCAGGATGGTATGTTGCCTCCCTGGTGCCAGGGTCAAGGATGTCACTGAACAGCTGCAGGGCATTCTGAAGGGGGAGGGTGAACAGTCAGAGGTCATGGTTCACATTGGTACCAACGACATAGGTAGAAAGAGGGATGAGGTCCTGCAACAAGAATTTAGGGAGCTAGGTAGCAGATTAAAAAGCAGGACCTCAAAGGTTGTAATCTCTGGATTACTCCCGGTGCCACGTGCTAGTGAGTATAGGAATAGGAGGGTAGAGCAGATGAATACGTGGCTAAAGAGTTGATGCAGGAGGGAGGGCTTTAGTTTCCTGGATCACTGGGTCTGTTTCTGGGGAAGGTGGGACCTGTACAAGTCGGACGGGTTGCACCTGAACCGGACCAACATCCTTGTGGGGAGGTTTGCTAGTACTGTTGGGGGGGGTTTAAATGAACTTGGCAGGGGGATGGGATACGGAGTGGAGCTATAGTAGGGGGTGATGCACAGAGGAAAAAACAAGTCAGTCTGGAAGGCAGAGCAAATATATAACGGCACAAGGGAGTATGGCAAGGCTGGATGGCATTTATTTTAATGCAAGGAGTCTTGCGAGTAAGGCAGATGAATTGAAGGTGTTGATGAACACATGGGAGTATGATATTGTTGCTATCACAGAGACATGGTTGAGGGAGGGGCAGGACTGGCAGCTCAATATTCCAGGGTATAGAATCTTCAGGCGAGACAGAGGGGGGTGTAAAAGAGGAGGGGGTGTCGCAATATTAATCAAGGAGTCAATTACTGCAGTAAGGAGGGATGATATCTTAGCAGGTTCCTCTAATGAGGCCATATGGGTAGAACTTAAAAACAAAAAGGGGGCAAGCACTTTGCTGGGAATGTACTATAGGCCCTCAAACAGTCAGGGGGAGATAGAGGAACAGATATGTAGGCAAATCTGAGAGAAGTATAGAAATAATAGGGTAATAATAGTAGGGGATTTCAACTTCCCCAATATTAACTGGGATAGTCAGAGTGTGAAAGGCTTAGAGGGTGCGGAATTCTTAAAGTGCATCCAGGAGTGCTTTTTGAGCCAGCATGTAGAAAGTCCTACAAGAGAGGGGGTGGTACTGGACCTAATTCTAGGGAATGTAGGCGGGCAAGTGGTAGAAGTGTCAGTAGGAGAGCATTTTGGTGAGAGTGACCATAATTCGGTGAGATTTAAGGTAGTCATGGAAAAGGACAAAGATGGACTGGAAATAAAGGTTCTAAATTGGGGGGAAGGCCGATTTTAATATGATAAGGCAGGATCTGGCCAAAGTGGACTGGGATCAGCTACTTGTAGGAAAATCCACATCAGAGCAGTGGGAGTCTTTCAGAAAGGAAATAGAGAGAGTACAACGGCAACATGTTCCCGTAAAAGGTCAAGGGTGGACCAACCAGTCCAGGGAACCCTGGATCTCAAGGGATATACGAGAATGGATTAGGAAAAAAAGGGAGGCTTTTGGCAGATACAAAGGACTAAAAACAGTGGAAGCCCTAGAGGAGTATAGAACGTGCAAGGGGGTACTTAAAAAAGAAATTAGGAGAGCGAAGAGGGGGCATGAAGAAACACTGGCGGGCAAAATAAAGGAAAATTCCAAGGTGTTTTATAAGTATATTAAGGGCAAGAGGATAACCAAGGCAAGAGTAGGGCCCATTAGGGACCAAAGTGGCAATGTGTGTAGAGCCGGAAGATGTAGGTGAGGTTTTAAATGAATATTTTGCATCTGTGTTCACTATGGAGAAGGACGATGTAGGCATAGAAATCAGGCAGGGGGATTGTGATATACTTGAACAAATTAGTATTGAGAGGGAGGAGGTACTAGCGGTTTTAGCGGGCTTAAAAGTGGATAAATCCCCAGGCCCAGACGAGATGTATCCCAGGCTGCTGTGTGAGGCAAGGGAGGAGATTGCAGGGGCTCTGACACAAATTTTCAGATCCTCTCTGGCCACAGGGGAGGTGCCAGAGGACTGGAGAAACAGCTAACGTAGTACCATTATTCAAGAAGGGTAGTTGGGATAAACCAGGGAATTACAGGCCAGTGAGCCTAACATCAGTGGTCAGGAAATTATTGGAAAAAATTCTGAGGGACAGAATTAGTCTCCACTTGGAGAAAAGTGAGAAGTCGCACAACACCAGGTTATAGTCCAACAGTTTTATTTGAAATCACAAGCTTTCGGAGCTGCTGCCCCTTCGTCAGGTGAAGTAAAGGAATACGAATCGACAAAGCATATATAGATAGAGAACAATGCATGTGTAGCGTACAATGTCAGACGACTACATTTAATCCTCCTGACTGTTTCTCTGCCGAGGTGTGACGAAAGGCAATCAGGTCAGCCAAAGAAGGCACCACATCAAAGACATAGCAAGATACAACTGAGAATGAGGTGGGGTTACAGGGGGTCTAATGTGTCAAATGTTGCAGTCTGTATGGAAAACAATAAACTTTAAAAATTTTACTTTTTTTTTACTGGTAATCACATCTGTGAACAAGCCAACGACGACTCGAGTCTGGATGACTCTACGTCATGTAACGTGACATGAACCCTAGATCCCGGTTGAGGCCGTCCTCATGAGTGCGGAACTTGGCTATCAGTTTCTGCTCGATGATTTTGCGTTGTCGTGTGTCTCGAAGGCCGCCTTGGAGAACGCTAACACACAGATCCGAGGCTGAATGTCCTTGACTGCTGAAGTGTTCCCCGACTGGGAGGGAACACTCCTGCCTGGCGATTGTTGCGCGGTGTCCGTTCATACGTTGTCTCAGTGTCTGCATGGTCTCGCCGATGTACCATGCTCTGGGGCATCCTTTCCTGCAACGTATCAGGTAGACAAAGTTGGCCGAGTCACATGAGTATGTACCATGTACCTGGTGGGTAGTGTCCTCACGTGTGATGATGGTTTCTGTGTTGATGATCTGGCATGTCTTGCAGAGGTTGCCGTGGCAGGGTTGTGTGGTGTCGTGGTCGCTGTTATCCTGAAAGCTGGGTAATTTGCTGCGAACGATGGTACTTCTGAGGTTAGGCGGCTGTTTGAAGGCGAGTAGTGGAGGCGTGGGGATGGCCTTAGCGTGGTGTTCGTCGTCATCGATGACATGTTGAAGGCTGCGAAGAACATGGCGTAGTTTCTCCGCTCCGGGGAAGTACTGGACGACGTAGGGTACCCTGTTGGTTGTGTCCCGTGTTCGCCTTCTGAGGAGGTCTATGCGATTTTTCGCTGTGGCCCGTCGGAACTGTCGATCGATGAGTCGAGCGTCATATCCCGTTCTTACGAGGGCGTTTTTCAGCGTCCGTAGGTGTCCATCGCGTTCCTCCTCGTCTGAGCAGATCCTGTGTATTCGCAGGGCTTGTCCATAGGGGATGGCTTCTTTAACGTGGTTAGGGTGGAAGCTGGAGAAGTGGAGCATCGTGAGGTTGTCCGTGGGCTTGCGGTAGAGTGAAGTGCTGAGGTGTCCGTCTTTGATGGAGATTCGTGTATCCAGGAATGAAACCGATTCCGAGGAGTAGTCCATGGTGAGTTTGATGGTCGGATGGAACTTGTTGATGTTATCGTGTAGTCTTTTCAGTGATCCTTCGCCGTGGGTCCAAAGGAAGAAAATGTCGTCGATGTATCTGGTGTACAGCGTTGGCTGGAGGTCCTGTGCAGCGAAGAAGTCTTGCTCGAACTTGTGCATGAAGATGTTGGCATATTGGGGTGCGAATTTGGTCCCCATGGCTGTTCCGTGTGTTTGGGTAAAAAAAATGGTTGTCGAAGGTGAAGACATCGTGGTCAAGGATGAAGCGGATGAGTTGTAGGAACCAGGAACACTCCTCGCCACGATGGACGTATCGGCACTCTACACCAGTATCCCCCACGATGACGGCATCGCTGCGACAGCCTCAGTACTCAACACCAACAACAGCCAATCTCCAGACGCCATCCTACAACTCATCCGCTTCATCCTTGACCACAATGTCTTCACCTTCGACAACCATTTTTTTACCCAAACACACGGAACAGCCATGGGGACCAAATTCGCACCCCAATATGCCAACATCTTCATGCACAAGTTCGAGCAAGACTTCTTCGCTGCACAGGACCTCCAGCCAACGCTGTACACCAGATACATCGACGACATTTTCTTCCTTTGGACCCATGGCGAAGGATCACTGAAAAGACTACACGATAACATAAACAAGTTCCATCCCACCATCAAACTCACCATGGACTACTCCTCGGAATCGGTTTCATTCCTGGACACACGAATCTCCATCAAAGACGGACACCTCAGCACTTCACTCTACCGCAAGCCCACGGACAACCTCACGATGCTCCACTTCTCCAGCTTCCACCCTAACCACGTTAAAGAAGCCATCCCCTATGGACAAGCCCTGCGAATACACAGGATCTGCTCAGACGAGGAGGAACGCGATGGACACCTACGGACGCTGAAAAACGCCCTCGTAAGAACGGGATATGACGCTCGACTCATCGATCGACAGTTCCGACGAGCCACAGCGAAAAATCGCATAGACCTCCTCAGAAGGCGAACTCGGGACACAACCAACAGGGTACCCTACGTCGTCCAGTACTTCCCCGGAGCGGAGAAACTACGCCATGTTCTTCGCAGCCTTCAACATGTCATCGATGACGACGAACACCTCGCTAAGGCCATCCCCACGCCTCCACTACTCGCCTTCAAACAGCCGCCTAACCTCAGAAGTACCATCGTTCGCAGCAAATTACCCAGCTTTCAGGATAACAGCGACCACGACACCACACAACCCTGCCACGGCAACCTCTGCAAGACATGCCAGATCATCAACACAGAAACCATCATCACACGTGAGGACACTACCCACCAGGTACATGGTACATACTCATGTGACTCGGCCAACTTTGTCTACCTGATACGTTGCAGGAAAGGATGCCCCAGAGCATGGTACATCGGCGAGACCATGCAGACACTGAGACAACGTATGAACGGACACCGCGCAACAATCGCCAGGCAGGAGTGTTCCCTCCCAGTCGGGGAACACTTCAGCAGTCAAGGACATTCAGCCTCGGATCTGTGTGTTAGCGTTCTCCAAGGCGGCCTTCGAGACACACGACAACGCAAAATCATCGAGCAGAAACTGATAGCCAAGTTCCGCACTCATGAGGACGGCCTCAACCGGGATCTAGGGTTCATGTCACGTTACATGACGTAGAGTCATCCAGACTCGAGTCGTCGTTGGCTTGTTCACAGATGTGATTTCCAGTAAAAAAAAAGTAAAATTTTTAAAGTTTATGGTTTTCCATACAGACTGCAACATTTGACACATTAGACCCCCTGTAACCCCACCTCATTCTCAGTTGTATCTTGCTATGTCTTTGATGTGGTGCCTTCCTGGCTGACCTGATTGTTTCTCTGCCGAGGTGTGACGAAAGGCAGTCAGGAGGATTAAATGTAGTCGTCTGACATTGTACGCTACACATGCATTGTTCTCTATCTATATATGCTTTGTCGATTCGTATTCCTTTACTTCACCTGACGAAGGGGCAGCAGCTCCGAAAGCTTGTGATTTCAAATAAAACTGTTGGACTATAACCTGGTGTTGTGCGACTTCTCACTTTTGTCCTACCCCAGTCCAACACCGGCATCTCCGCATCATGTCCACTTGGAGAGGCAAGGATTAATCAAGGATAGTCAGCATGGCTTTGTCAGGGGGAGATCATGTCTGACCAATTTGATTGAATTTTTCGAGGGGGTGACTAGGTGTGTGGATGAGGGTAGTGCAGTTGATGTATTCTACATGGACTTCAGTAAGGCTTTTGACAAAGTCCCACATGGGAGACTGGTCAAGAAGGTAAGAGCCCATGGGATCCAGGGAAATTTGGCACATTGGATCCAAAATTGGCCTAGTGGCAGGAGGTTGATGGTCAAAGGTTATTTTTGTGACTGGAAGCCTGTGTCCAGTGGTGTACCGCAGGGATCGGTGCTGGGTCACTTGCTGTTTGGAGTGTACATTCATGATTTAGATATGAATGTAGAAGGTATGATCAGTAAGTTTGCAGATGACACAAAAATTGGTGGAGTGGTAAATAGCGAGGAGGAAAGCCTCAGGCTACAGGACGATATAGACAGGTTGGTCAGATGGGCAGAACAGTGGCAAATGGAATTTAACCCTGAAAAGTGTGAGGTGATGCATTTTGGGAGGACTAACAAGGCAAGGGAATACACAATGAATGGTAGGACCCTAGGAAGGACAGAGGATCCTTGGTGTGCATGTACATAGATCCCTGAAGGCAGCAGGACAGGTAGATAAGGTGGTTAAAAAGGCATATGGGATACTTGCCTTCATTAGCCGAGGCATAGAATATAAGAGCAGGGAGGTTATGATGGAGCTGTACAAAACGCTAGTTAGGCCACAGCTGGAATACTGTGTGCAGTTCTGGTTGCCACACTATAGGAAGGATGTGATTGCATTGGAGAGGGTGCAGAGGAGATTCATTAGGATGTTACCTTGGCTGGAGCGTTTCAGCTATGAAGAGAGACTGGACAGGCTGGGGTTGTTTTCCTTACAGCAGAGAAGGCTGAGGGGGGACCTGATTGAGGTGTACAAAATTATATGGGGCATAGATAGGGTAGATAGAAAGGAACTTTTCCCCTTAATAGAGGGGTCAATAACCAGGGGGCATAGTTTCAAGGTAAGGGGCAGGAGGTTTAGAGAGGATTTGAGGAAAAACTTTTTCACCCAGAGGGTGGTTGGAATCTGGAACTCACTGCCTGAAAGGGTGGTAGAGGCAGGAACCCTCACAACATTCAAGAAGCATTTAGATGAGCACTTGAAACGCCATAGCATACAAGGCTACGGGCCAAGTGCTGGAAAATGGGATTAGGATAGGGCTTGATGGCCGGCGCAGAGATGATGGGCCGAAGGGCCTCTTTCTATGCTATATAACTCTATGACTCCAATTTGAGGTCATCCAAAACTCGGCTGCCCGCGTCCTAACTCGCACCAAGTCCCGTTCACCCAACACCCCTGTGCTCGCTGACCTGCATTGGCTCCTGATAAGCAACGCCTCGATTTGAAAATTCTCATCCTGGCTTTCAAATCCCTCCATGGCCTCACCCCTCCCTATCTCTGCAATCTCCTTCAGCTCCACACCACCCCACGAGATATCTGTGCTCCTCTAATTCTGCCCTCTTGAGCGTCCCTGATTATAATTGCTCAACCATTGGTGGCCGTGCCTTCTGTTGCCTCGGCCCTAAGCTCTGGAATTCCCTGCCCAAGCATCTCCGCCTCGCTACCTCTCTTTCCTCCTTTAAGACGCCCCTTAAAATCTACCTCTTTGACCAAGCTTTTGGTCATCTGCCCTAATTTCTCTCTATGTGGCTCAGTGACAAGTTTTTTTTTTGTTTTAAAATACTCCTGTGAAGCGCCTTGGGACGTTTTACTACGTTAAAGGCGCTATATTGCCTAAGAAGAAGAAAAGATATAAATACAAGTTGTTGTTGTTGCACTCGATAATAGCTCTTGCGGGGAGGGGGTTACACAGGAATACCCTGTATTAGGGAACAGGCTCCGATAGCTGGCGGCCTGGCACTAGGGGCCCAACTGTTGCCCATTGGGAAGCACTGAGGGTCCCGGAGCTGGCTCCAAGGGTCGCACTGTTGCCTCGTATTAGGGTGGAGGGGGGAAGCCTGGAGCCGGCAGCGCAGCTCCGAGGACCTCCCCGCGGGCCCGGGATCTATTCCCCCCTCTCCCCCGCCGCGGCCTGCCTACCTACCTCGCTCCGGTCACCCCGCGGCTCCGCTTACCGATTCCGACCGGTTCCCGCAGCGCCGCCCCCAGCCTGGGAGGAGTCAGCGCCGCCGCCGGCACCCAGGCTGTCAATCATCCTCAGAGCGAGGAGGCTCATTGGTCAGGAACGCTTGAGAGTGAAGATCGCTCATTGGTCATTCACTCTGAGAGTGGTAGTCGCTCATTGGTCAGTCACTCTGGGAGTGGTGATCCCTCATTGGTCAGTCACACTGAGCGTGATGGTCGCTCATTGGTCAGTCACTCTGAGAGTGATGATCTCTCATTGGTCTGTCGCTCTGAGAGTGATGGTCTCTCATTGGTCAGTCATGCTGAGAGTGATGGCCCATCATTGGTCAGTCACACTGAGAATGATGCTCACTCATTGGTCAGTCACTCTGAGAGTGATGGCCCCTCATTGGTCAGGAACTCTGAGAGTGATGGTCACTCATTGGTCAGGAACTCTGCGAGTGATGGTCACTCATTGGTCACTCTGAGAATGATGGTCGGTCATTGGTCAGTCACTCTGAGGGTGCTGGTCACTCATTGGTCACTCTGAGAGTGATGGTCGCTCATTGGTCACTCTGAGAGTGATGGTTGATCATTGGTCAGTCACTCTGAGGGTGATGGTCACTCATTGGTCACTCTGAGAGTGATGGTCGCTCATTGGTTAGTCACTCTGAGGGTGATGGTCATTCATTGGTCACTCTGAGAGTGATGGTCGCTCATTGGTCACTCTGAGAGTGATGGTTGATCATTGGTCAGTCACTCTGAGGGTGATGGTCACTCATTGGTCACTCTGAGAGTGATGGTCGCTCATTGGTCAGTCACTCTGAGGGTGATGTTCACTCACTGGGAGTTTGATGGTCATTCGCTCATTGTCAGAGTTATGGTCATTCATTGGGAGAGTGATGGTCACTCATTGGGAGACTTGAATTTATACAGCATCTTTCATGACCTCAGGAAATCCCAAAGCGCTTTACAATCAATTAAGAACTTTGGACGTGTAGTCACTGCTTTATTGTAGGAAACGCGGCTGCCAATTTACGCACAGCAAGATCCTACAAACAGCAATGTGATAATGACCAGATTATCTGTTTTAGTGATGGTGATTGAGGGATAAATATTGGCCCAGGACACCGGGGAAAACTCGACTGTTCTTCTTCGAAATAGTGCCGTGGAATCTTTTACGTCCACCTGAGAGGTAGACGGGGGCTTCGGTTTTACGTCTGGTACTGCACTGGTGTGTCAGCCTGCATCATGTGCTCAAGCCTCTGGAGTAGGACTTGGACCCGCAACCTTTCTGGCTCAGAGGCGAGACACTGAGCCACACCTGACACCTGCCTTTGTTACCTCTAGACTTGGCAATTCCAACCCACTCCTGGCCGGCCTCCCATCTTCTACCCTACATAAACTTAAGCTCATCCAAAACTCTGTTGCCCAATCCTAACTCGCACCAAGTCCCGCACACCCGTCACCCCTGTGCTCGCTGACCTACATTGGCTCCCGATCCAGCAACGCCTCCATTTTAAAATTCTCATCCTTGTTTTCAAATCCCTCCATGGCCTACCTTTGTAACCTCCTCCAGCCCCACAACCCCCCGCCCCCGAGATCTCTGCGCTCCTCCAACTCTGGCTTTTTGCCCATCCCTGATTTTAATCGCTCAACCAGTGGCGGCCGTGCCTTTAGCTTCCTGGGCCCTAACCTCTGGAATTCCCTGCCTAAACCTTTCCGCCTCATTACCAATGTCCCCTTTAATTTTTTTTTCAGTGCACAGCCCCTATAAGTAGCTGCGCAGCCCGTTCTGTTAGGTTTTACCTATATAAAAGCTGGTAAGCTGGCTGTGTGGGAGCTGCAGAACGCTGTGCAGCTTAAAGGGAACATTGCTCACTACCTCTCTTTCCTCCTTATAACTCTCCTTAAAACCTACCTCTTTCACCAAGCTTTACGCCATCTGTCCTAATATCCCTTTATGTGGCTCGGTGTCAAATTTTGTTTGATAATCGCTCCTGTGAAGCGCCTTGAGGCGTTTTACTACGTTAAAGGTGCTATATAAATACAAGTTATTGTTGTTATTGTTTGACACCCAATGTGGTAACACAGATATTTATTCTTGATACTGCTTGTCGAGACTTGCATTTCTCCAGCGCCTTTCACAACCTCAGGACGTTCCAAAGTGCTTTACAGCCAATGAAGTACTTTTTGAAGTGTAGTCACTGTTGTAATGTAGGAAACGCGGCAGCCAATTGCGCACAGCAAGCTCCCACAAACAGCAACGTGGTTATCACCAGATAATCTGTTTTAGTGATGTTGGTTGAGTGATAAATATTGGCCAGGACACCTGCTCTTCTTCAAAATAGTGCCATGGGATCTTTTACGTCCCTCTGAGAGAGCAACTCATCCGAAAGACGGCTCCTCCGACAGTGCAGCACTCCCTCAGTACTGCACTGGAGTGTCAGCCTTGATTTTTGTGCTCAAGTCTCTGAAGTGGGACTTGAACCCACAACTATAGAATCATAGAATAGAATCATAGAATCGTTACAGCACTGTAGGAGGCCATTTGGCCCGTCGAGCTCGTGCCGGCTCTCTGGAAGAGCATTCAGTTAGTCCCAATCCCCCGTCCTTTCTTTGTAGCCCTGCAATTTTTTTTCTTTCAGGTACTTATCTAATTCCCTTTTGAAAGCCACAATTGAGTCTGCCTCCACCACCCTTTCAGGCCGTGCATTCCAGATCATAACCACTTGCTGCGTAAAAAAGTTTTTCCTCATGTATGCCAATCACCTTAAATCCGTGTCCTCTGGTTCTCGACCCTTCCGCCAATGTCAACAGTTTCTCTCTACCTACTCTGTCCAGACCCCTCATGATTTTGAATACCTCTATCAAATTTCCTCTCAACCTTCTCTGCTCTAAGGAGAACAACCCCAGCTTCTCCAGTCTATCCACGTAACTGAAGTCCCTCATCCCTGGAACCATTCTCGTAAATCTTTTCTGCACCCTCTCTAAGGCCTTCACATCCTTCCTAAAGTGCGGTGCCCAGAATTGGGCACGATATTCCAGTTGAGGACGAACTAGTGTTTTATACAGGTTCATCATTACTTCCTTGCTTTTGTATTCTATGCCTCTGTTTACGAAGCTCAGTATCCCGTAACCTTTTTTAATCGCTTTCTCAAACTGTCCTGCCACCTGCAACGATTTGTGCACATATACCCCCAGGCTTCCCTGTTCCTGCACCACCTTTAGGATTGTATCCTTTAGCTTGAAGGGATAATTACTAGTCCTAGCCCCTTTAGGGCTACCCCGAATCAGGCGTATTCCTCAGATGTTCACTTTCAACTAAAGTTTGAGGTAGCCGAATCATAAAGACGCTTAATTGGGTCTAAAGGTCCGGACCATCTCTCCGTAAAGGAAAGGAACAACCTGAAAATGTTACCGTCCTCCAGATAGCACTTTTAATAAGTTTAGCTAGACTGTAATGTTCCGGATATTATGAGGGTCCGGAAAACTCCCCCAGAATTCTGGAACTCCTCACCAAAGAGTATACAGAGATTGAGTTCGCGAGTTTGATACAGAAGTCTTATGTGAGACAATTCTAAAAATATATAGATTTATTAAAGAACCGACATGTAATTTACAGTTGGTGAGTCAATCACAACATTAACAGTTCCAAAAGGAGCAAGCTTACAATCTTATTATCAGAGAACCTTACTCTCAAATCTTAACTTCGCTACAGTTTTACAGTTCTTAGGGGGAAAAATTCAGTATCGCCCCATTTGGGGCGCAATTATCGGCCGGGCGCAAAGATTAGCGCCTGGCGCTAATTATCGCTTCCGACTGCAAACTTGACTTTTATCGCCCCTGGAGGTGATCAGGCGCTACACATCTGTCTTAAGGCGCAAAGGCCGAGGAGCGAGGCGCTAACACAGAGCGCTGGCGAAGCTCATGTGATGTCAGTCAGCAATGGAACACACACACAATGGTCCCAGCCAGTTCTTAAAGGGGAGGGTTGATCTTGCTTTCCATCCACATCCTGCTCATTGCAGCCTTGAATCTCAGCCTGGAGAGACCTGTACATCAAATCTGCTGGAAAGAACAATGGAGAGGCCCAGGCAAAGAGCTCAGAGTGCAGCCCCCACAGTCTCTTCTAAATCGATACAAGGAAGGGCAAATCAAAATGAACCTGCAAAGTGCTGCTCAGTACCCAAAACTCCTTCACACAGCGTTGAATCTCTCCAGAAGTCTCTCTCTCTCACTCTCAGAATGCGTGGTTCAAAAATGTTGCCAACAAAAAAAGGCAGGAAGCGGTCACCTTTAAATAGCGCTCCCCCAGTCCCTTCCTGACTGCAAAACGCTCCCCTCAACCTGTCATTGCTAGCGGCAGGCAGTAAGGCAGGGGGGCCACTCAATATCCGCTCCGGGGCACTACCGGGGCGTTGCGCACTCGACTGACGTCACGATCTGCCGGTGCAGGAGATTGTGGCGGTACAGTTTAGCGCCCCCGCAAAATATCTAGTTAATTTCGCGAGCGGCGCAAACATTGCCGCGCCCGGGCGCTAGTTGCTTTGCGCCCCATTAGCGCCCTCTTAAGGCGCTAATGGGAGGCGCAACCAATTGAATTTTCCCCCTTAGTGTTCTACAGGATATCCACCAAAATCAAATACCTTTGATCCCCGAGGTACAAAGAGTTGGAGACTTACAGAGCCGCCTCTGAAGTCGAGAATCGCTTTGCCCAATTACAGCGAGTCTACTATCCCATTTGAGAGTTCAATATTTATACCCTTTTCCAGTGGTATTTCCTTTAAGGTTTTCTGCTGATGTAAGCTAATTATCTCTAGTCATTTTTCTGCTGACCCCTGCAATTCTTACAGTCACCTCAGCTGGTAGCATTACAGAATTATGTCTCCTCTCTAGGTGTTCTAAGTTTACCATAAAAAACGTTGTGACGGCAGGTGTGTTTTTTACTTGATGTCATTTTTACGAAGGCAGCTGTTTGTGCTTCTTTATGAGGTGTAAATTAGAACACCTTATCCAGGGTGAACCATTGTTTCATTCCCAAAGGGGGCCTTTAACCTTCTATTTCAATAAGGTTATTGATTCAGTGTCAACAACTATCTTATCTCAATAGCCAGAATGCTTTCATAGCTATTTCATAGTTAGGTTTCTAAATTTCCAAACCCAGTTTGTCATGTTTGAATAAGGTCAGAATTCTTTCATGAGACAGTGTATTTTTCTGAATACGTTATATGGCTTGTTCCTTCACAAGCTTATATTGCCTCTCCTCGTTCTTCCTACCAACATGTCTGACACAGAGGCGAGAATGTCAGCCACTGAGCCACGGCTGATAAGTGAAATTCTCAGATGTTTGCTTTCGCTTCTATTGTCATCTTCTTGTACAATAAATGAATACCTGCCATGTGCATCTTAAAGAGAGAAAGAGCGAGAAAGAGAATAGATTTGTGAAGCAGCGTTGATCAAAAGAAAAGTGCAGGCATGCATTGTGGGACTGTGTACATGCATCAGTCCCACCTAAAGATTTAACACTGAGCACAAATGGTGAGATGGGAGGTGGGGAGAGGATGGGGCGGATGGAAGAAGGGAGAGTGCCAATGGGTCTGACACAGTGTAAAACACACGGGGTGTGGGGGGGCGGAAATTCAGTTGGTTAGTGCCTCCAGTTAGCGCCTGGCAGGGGTGCTAATGGGGCGCTGATGCAGTAGCACCGGGGCGAGGCGAATCCAGCGACGCACGCCAAATCCGCCCACCCCCACCCCTTAGCGCCGCCGCTACAAGTTACCGCCGGGGACCTCAGCACCAGGCAGATCGTGACGTCAGTGAATGTGCAATGCTCACTGAGCGCCCGATCTGCAAAATTCATTGTCGCCCCCCCCGCCTTAGTGCCTCGCCTCGACAGCGACAGGGAGAGGAGGCGCCAAGCAGGCGGATGCCAGCTCCAAGGGTGCTACTTAAAGGGATCATGAGTAATGAGTCGCAGATGTCAGGTTAGTGCTGTTTCACTGCTTCCTTGTCAGTTTCACAGAGTTGAAATCAGTAATTTAAAGGTTGTTTAGTATCAGGAGTGTTGTGGCTACTAACAATTAGTTACATTTAATCTCACAACATATCAAACTGCTACACATCGTTACATTAATGGGGGCTGTACTGGCAGTCGACCTCGCCCTCCAGGATCTATGGTGGAGGGAGTGGAGGCAGCGAGAAAGACTGGAACATGTGGCCAGAGGGAGGAGAAGGGCCATCAGGGCTCTCAACAGGAGGCCTTACCCTCCGAGGGTATTCCGAGAGCACTTCTCCTACCTCCAATTTAGTGAGGAGCAGTGTATTAGAAGGCTCCACTTCAGCAAGGAGGTGATCACAGAACTCTGCCACCTCCTGCAACCAGTCCTCGAGCCTCAGATCAGGTCGACCACGGCTCTCTCAGTGGCAGTCAAGGTCACCGTCACCCTCAATTCCTTCGCCAGTGGATTCTTCCAGTCTTCAACAGGAGACATAGCTAACATCTCGCAGTTCGCCGGCCATCGCTGCATCCGGGAGGTCACAGAGGCTGTGTACAGTAGGAGAAGGGACTACATTTCCTTCCCCATCACCAGAGAGAAGCGGGACGAACATGCATGTGGCTTCCCCAGCATAACAGGCTTCCCCATGGTGCAGGGCATCATTAACTGCAACCACATGGCTTTGCAGGCACCTCATAACAATCCTGACATCTTCTGTAACCGCAAAGGCTACCACTCACTTAATGCGCAGTTGGTGTACGACCACAGACAGCGAATTCTCAGTGTGAATGCCGCTATCCTGGCAGCAGCCACAGTGCCTTCATCCTGCGCCATCGGTGTGCCAGTGCTCTTCCAGCCACCACGTCAACATGGGCTATCCGCTGTCCACCTGGCTCATGACTCCCCTCCGCAACCCCAACACTCCTTCCCAGCACTTATAATGCGAGCCATGCCGCCACCAGGAACATCATCAAGCTGATCACCGGGGTGCTCAAGGAACGGTTCCGCTGCCTAGAGGAGCCACCCAGTACTTTGCTGAGCGGGTGTCCCATTTCGTGGTGGTCTGCTGCATGCTCCACAACTTGACCATCATGAGGGCCCAGCCCTTGCCACCAGGGATTGTGGGGCCAGCTCAGGAGGAGGAAGAGGGAGACGAGGAGGAGGAGGAGGAACAGGAGCGAGGGAGGAGGCAGCCACTCAATCAACCTCCCGGAAGGGCAGTCCGTGACCACCTCATCAGACTGTGGTTCCAATGAATTAAACCCCAGATCCCCATTGCTCACCACATCCCCATCATTCCATCCCTGTCGCAGGCCATATCACAGCGCAAAGCTGAAATGAGAGACACCATAAAATAATCCAAACTGAATTAATAAATTTATCAATAATCAGTGAACACATATTTAGAACAACAATATTAGTTATTCACCCTTGTACAATCCCTTAGTGCCTCTCGTTACTGTGCCTTTGCCTACTCTAGTGCCCCTACGAAGTGTTGGCCCAGTGGCTGCAGCAGGGCTGGTGGAAGGCTGCTGAGTGTCCGTGCGGGAGACTTCAGATGGCCTTGCAGGACGCCCTCGACCAGCTCTGGAAGGCCCGGCTGTGGACTGCACCACCTCAGCATGGGCAGCAGCAGTCTGGGCTGGCTAGATGACAGGCAGCGACAAAGGCAATGGCGGAGTGCCAGTGGTGGGAGCAGGAATGCTGTCATTCTGAGAGAGGACAGCAGCTTCCTGCTCCACTGGCCGACTGCCACTCCTCGGGGCAGCAACTCAGCATCCCTAGCAATCTGTTGCAGCACAAACTGCTGGCCTACTGTGACACCATGAAAGCCCCGGTTGACGGTGGTAGACCTAGACACGATGGCAGCAGTCAGAGCTTGCGTGGCATCAAGCTGAGACTGCATGAGAGCAGTCTGAGAATTGATGGCACCAAGCATAGACTGCAGTACAGCACTAAGACATTGCGTGGCTTCCGCCTGCACTGCAATGGAAGCTGCGACATCGCCCATCACACACGGCATCAGGTCTGGGTCGCCACGATCTCTCTGGGAGTCTACCATCCTCTGCAGACTGCAAATGATGGGCTCCATGGTGTGCGCAGAGCTCTGTGCAATGTTGGAGGCGGACTCCTCCACGCTCCTTACCATTGTCGAGAGGCTCTCAGACACCCTTGCCATTGCACCTATCATCTCCATGTGCATGCCTATTACCCTTCTTCTAAAGGCCTCCCCATCGAGGTCCTCATCTGAGTCCTGTGCAGCAGATCTTGCACACGAACTCGCCCTCCGGGGTGCTGGCCCCCAAGCTACCCTTTCCCCCGGCCTTGCTGCAGCCTGCTTGTCCCCGGCGCATCACCCTGTGCAGATCCCACTACTATACTAGCCTCTAAAGAACGCGTAGTGCCAGTATCTGAGCTGGTGCCTGTGGGTGAGACATGCAGTGATGCGATGTGTTCTTCGTCCTCCTCTTCTTCCACCTCACTCTCTACGGTGCCTTCAGGGACAGACTGCTCAGCTGCTAGCTCATTATCTGAAAGCATAAAGGCACAAGAGTCGGGTTAAGGTGAGGGGAAGGGGGCAGGAAGGGAGAAATGCAGCATACAGCATGATTAGCTGGAAAGTGAAAAATGCTTGTGGGGTGAGGGGGAAGTGGGATGTGAGAAGAAGGAGTAGAGATGAACATACCGTTGTTGTCCCCAAGGGGGTCAACGCCGCCAGTGGCCACACGCCCACCAATAATCAGTAACACTCGAGTCTCTAGCTCAGACAATGGTTGGGTGTCAGGTTGTCCCCTGACTGTGCGCTCCTGCTGGCTCATGTTATGAGCCACCTTGGCCTGCAAGAGAAAGGAAAGTGTGTGAGTGAGTGTGGAGCAATGTGTTTGGGTGATGTGCCTGCCATAGTTGAATAACTGTCATTGTGTGCATGGTGTGAGATGTGGGTGTGAGTGTTGGTAGGTCGAGATTGTTGGTGGGTGAGTGCTGGGGGTGTGGTGCTTTGGGCAGTGTGTGCAAACTACGGTTCAGATGGTGGTATGTAGCATTTGTTGAAGCATTGACTCACCCTGGCCACCCGAGTGAGGTCGTTAAATTTCTTCCTGCACTGTGTGTGGGCCCTAGGGACCACAGTGCAGCTCGAGACATGCTGGGCTACCTTCCTCCACATGGTGCAGAAGACTTGCGGCGAGGGCCACCTGCCACTTACCGGGTAGAACACCGCCCTCCGTCTTTCCACTGCGAACACCAACGCCTCCAATGCATGGTCGCAGTATCTGCGGGCGTGGATCTGCCATCATTACGGCTGCTTGAGTCGTCCGGCTCCTTCTTCTTGACCCGCTGCTGCTGGCTGAGATGGCTGCACATCTAGCAATGATGAGAATGAAGTTCTGCAGCATCAATGAACCTTCCCTTTAAGAACTGGAAAGAGCCTGTGGCAATGATGACCTGTGATTAGACTGCACCTGATATTGGTCAGCGCTTTGAGTTTAACGCCACTGAGCTAGGCCATTAGTGCTTGATTTAGCGCTCCAATCCTTTCTTTGTGCAATGAAACTGAATGAAGCATTCTCAAACTTTTCAAAAGTTACCACCCATTCCTGAGCTATAATGAATTTCTCCCCCACCTCTGTCCAACTTGGAGAGTGAAGGCTAGTTCTGAAGCCTGGTGTAGCTGCCAACAATGAGTAAGAGCCTTGTCTTTGAGGCGTCATCTCACATCAAAAACATAAATGAGGTTAAATGATTCGACCCGCTGCAATCATAAGAATCGCAAAGCGGGGACCTCTTCGAGTTTTAATCCAAGCTCAGTCTCCAATTATTACTGATGTAACAACAACTTGTATTTATATAGCACTTTTAAAGAAGTAAAACGTCCCAAGGCGCTTTACTAGGAGCGTTATCAAACAAAAATTTTATACCGAGCCACATAAGGAGATATTAGGACAGGTGGATCACAGAGATAGGTTTTAAGGGGGGTCTTAAAGGAGGAAAGAAAGGCTTGCATTTATACAGCGTCTTTCACGACCACCGGACGTCTCAAAGCGCTTTACAGCCAATGAGGTACTTTTTGAAGTGGAGTAGCTGTTGTAATGTGGGAAATGCAGCAAACTCCCACAAACAGCAATGTGATAACGACCAGATAATCTGTTTTTGTTATAATAGCAAAATACTGCGGATGCTGGAAATCTGACATAACAGCAGAAAATGCTGGAAACACTCAGCAGGCCAGGCAGCATCCATGGAGAGAGAAACAGAGTTAACGTTTCAGGTCTGGGACCCTTCATCAGAACTGGAAAAAGCTGGAGATGTAACAGATTTTAAGCAGGTGCAGAGGCAGGGAAAGGGGGGAGGTGGGGTGGGGGGGGTGCGTGGAGGAAGAAACTGAAAGATTTTCTGTGCTAAGGTAGGAGGCAGGAAAGATAAAGGCCCAGAAATTGATCTCGCTCTGTTCCCGCGGGGGTAAGGAGCAGGCGCGATCTCTCACTCCGCGTTGGCTTTTTCAGATCCAGCTCGCACGAACTTGATGTTCTAGACATCAGCTGGGCAGTGCTTGCGTATCCCACCGGCGTAGTGAATTCGTGCGAGCTGTGGGATCACGTGACTCAGTTAGAGCCAATGGCAGCACACCATCTTCCATTCATAAGTTTCACATACGTGCTGTGAAATCTATGAATCTTACACCCCCCCCAAAATAACAGCTAAACCTCAATTAAATTTAAAAAAAAAACCATCACATTAATAAAATAAGTATAGTTAAATAAATTAACCATTTTAAATAAAAAATTAAATTTTTGAAAAAATTTAAAATCTTTTAAAAAGTTATAAAAATAAACTTACCTGTCTTTAAAGTCTCTAAAAAAGATATACCTGTTAAAAAAAATTCAAAATAATACTTAATTCACTACTTACCTTGTTAAAAGTGGGTCTTACTCCTCCTTTTTTCATTTCTAAAATCTTCCGTCCTTACCTGCGCGTCCAAAGCACTAAGTGCACAGCGTGCGCGCAGCCTGTAGCACGCACGCGGTGCACCGAGGAACCGCCCCCTTTTCCAAAAACCAAGTGCCGGTTTTCAGCGCATGCGCAGTGCATGCAGAAAACCGGCAATTGGAGAGAGAATACGCGAGAGTACACAGTGCGTACTCTCGCGTAGCGGCATCAATTTTTGGCCCAATATGTTGCAAATGGGGATGGCAATATCATACAGCCTGAAAAATGGGGGCAGGGGTTATAGTCTGAAATTGTTGAATTCAATGTTGAGTACAGAAGGCTGTAAAGTACCTAATCTTGAGGAACAGCACCTCATCCTTCTGGATATGAGGTCGGAAGCTCAGCCACTGAGAGTTACAGCACTAATAATCTTCAGTGGCTTTCAAATGCTTCTGTGTAGGAGATTGCCAGCAGATATTGAGATGTCCATGGACTTCCCCTGTAAATATTCATGTACTCCCTGGGAGCTCAAAAATATTGATACACTCGCAGGACCCCTGCAAATATTGACACACTCCTGGGAACCTCCCATCTTTGTCAGCACCTCTCAACCCCACAACCTCCACCACCTTGAAGGACAAGGGCAGCAGGTGCATGGGAACAACACCACCTCCAATTTCCCCTCCAAGTAACACATCATCCTGATGTAGACATATATCGGCCATTCATTCGTCGTCGCTGGGTCAAAATCCTGGAACTCCCTCCCTCACAGCACTGTGGGAGTACCTTCACCACACGGACTGCAGCGGTTCAAGAAGGCGGCTCACCACCACCTTCTCAAGGGCAATTAGGGATGGGCAATAAATGCCGGCCTTGCATCACATGAATGAATTTTTAAAAATCTGGCACACTCCCAGGGACCCCCCTGTAAATAATGACAAACTCCCGGGACCCCCTGTAAACACTGACACATTCCCGGGGATCCCCTGTAAATACTGACACACTCTCAGGGACACTCTGTAAATATTGAAACACTCCCGGTGACCCCCTGTAAATACCGACACACTCCTGGGAACCCCCTGTAAAAACTGACACACTCCCGGGGGCCCCTGTAAATACTGACACACTCCTGGGGACCCCCTATAATTACTGACACACTCATGGGGACCCCCTATAATTACTGACACACTCATGGGGACTCCCTGTAAATACTGACACACACCCGGGTACCCCCTGTAAATACAGACACATTCTCGGCAACCCCCTGTAAATACTGACTCACCCCCGGGGACCCCATGTAAATACTGGCACACTCCCGGGGACCCCCTGTAAATACTGACACACTCCAAGGGAACCCCTGTAAATAGTGATGCACTCACGGGAACCCCCTGCAGATATTGACACACTCCCAGGGACCCCCTGAAATACAGACACACTCCCGGGGATCCTCTGTACATACTGACACACACCCAATGACCCCATGCAGATACTGACACACTCCCTGGGCACCCTGTAAATACTGACTCACTCCCGGGGACACTATGTAAATACTGGCACACTCCTGGGGACCCCCTGTAAATACTGACACACTCCCGGGGGGCCTCCTGTAAATACTGACACACTCCCGGGGACCCCCTGTAAATATTGACACACTCCCGGGGACCCCCTGTAAATATTGACACACAACCAGTGACCCACTTGTAGATACTGACACACTCCTGGGGACCCCCTGTAAATATTGACACACTCCCGGGGACCCCCTGTAAATACTGACTCACTCCCGGAGACCCCCTGTAAATACTGACACACTCCCGGGACCCCCTGTAAATATTGACACACTCCCAGGGACCCCCTGTAAATACTGACACACTCCCGGAGCCCCCCTGTAAATACTGACACACTCCCGGGGACCCCCTGTAAATACTGACACACTCCCGGAGACCCCCTGTAAATACTGACACACTCTCGGAGACACCCTGTAAATACTGACACACACGCAATGACCCGTTGTAAATACTGACTCACTCCCGGGGACCCCATGCAAATACTGACACACACCTGGGGACCCCCTGTAAATACTGACACACTCCCGGGGACCCCCTGTAAATACTGACACACTCCCGGGGACCCCCTGTAAATACTGACACACTCCCGGAGACCCCCTGTAAATACTGACACACTCTTGGAGACACCCTGTAAATACTGACACACTCCCAGGGCCCCCCTGTAAATACTGACACTCTCGGGGACCCCCTGTAAATATTGACACACTCCCGGGGACCCCCTGTAAATATTGACACACAACCAGTGACCCACTTGTAGATACTGACACACTCCTGGGGACCCCCTGTAAATATTGACACACTCCCGGGGACCCCCTGTAAATACTGACACACTCCCGGAGCCCCCCTGTAAATACTGACACACTCCCGGGGACCCCCTGTAAATACTGACACACTCCCGGAGACCCCCTGTAAATACTGACACACTCTCGGAGACACCCTGTAAATACTGACACACACCCAATGACCCGTTGTAAATACTGACTCACTCCCGGGGACCCCATGCAAATACTGACACACACCTGGGGACCCCCTGTAAATACTGACACACTCCCGGGGACCCCCTGTAAATACTGACACACTCCCGGGGACCCCCTGTAAATACTGACACACTCCCGGGGACCCCCTGTAAATACTGACACACTCCCGGAGACCCCCTGTAAATACTGACACACTCTTGGAGACACCCTGTAAATACTGACACACTCCCAGGGCCCCCCTGTAAATACTGACACTCTCGGGGACCCCCTGTAAATATTGACACACTCCCGGGGACCCCCTGTAAATATTGACACACAACCAGTGACCCACTTGTAGATACTGACACACTCCTGGGGACCCCCTGTAAATATTGACACACTCCCGGGGACCCCCTGTAAATACTGACACACTCCCGGAGACCCCCTGTAAATACTGACACACTCCCGGGACCCCCTGTAAATATTGACACACTCCCAGGGACCCCCTGTAAATACTGACACACTCCCGGAGCCCCCCTGTAAATACTGACACACTCCCGGGGACCCCCTGTAAATACTGACACACTCCCGGAGACCCCCTGTAAATACTGACACACTCTCGGAGGACACCCTGTAAATACTGACACACACCCAATGACCCGTTGTAAATACTGAGCTCACTCCGGGGACCCCATGCAAATACTGACACACACCTGGGGACCCCTGTAAATACTGACACACTCCCGGGGACCCCCTGTAAATACTGACACACTCCCGGGGACCCCCTGTAAATACTGACACACTCCCGGGGACCCCCTGTAAATACTGACACACTCCCGGAGACCCCCTGTAAATACTGACACACTCTTGGAGACACCCTGTAAATACTGACACACTCCCAGGGCCCCCCTGTAAATACCGACACACTCCCGGGGCCCCCCTGTAAATACTGACACACTCCCAGGGACTCCCTGTAAATACTGACTCACTCCCAGGGACCCCCTGTAAATACTGACACACTCCCGGGGACCCCCTGTGAATACTGACACACTCCCGGGGAGCCCCTGTAAATACTGACACAGTCCCGGGGAACACCCTGTAAATACTGACACACTCCCGGGGACCCCTGTGAATACTGACACACTCCCGGGGACCCCCTGTGAATACTGACAGAGTCCCGGGGACCCCCTGTAAATATTTGCACATGCCTGCGGATGCTCCGCAATAGAGTTTGTGCAGAAGTGACTGATTGGATTGATTAGAGGGAAATGCACTGGATGTGGTGTATATGGTGGGACAGAAAGCTGTGAGGAGAATTCAAAGGGCTGGCTTTTGCCAGCCCCGAGGAGGCGGGTTTGAAGGCGGGTCAGGTGGTAAAGTAGCAAAAAATGGCGGCAGGTTCCAATCCCGCCTTCAATCCGCCTCTGCGCAACTTTCCCAATTGTGGGCTTGCAGACTCCGTTTTGTCCCGCTTCCAAGTGGCAGGATAGGCCCTTAACGCACTTAACTGCTACTGAACGACCTCTATAATCCCATTTTGAAGGCCTTTCAAAGTTTGCCACATTTCCAGCATGCTGCACGACTCCCCTGAAACGCGCCAGCTAATCCTGTCGGGTTCACAAGTGGTTGGCTTCCTAACAGCTGCAGCTCCACCATAAAAACGGAGTTTTCAACAAGGATCATTTCCAGGTGGCAGAACTTTGTTTTCTCAGGTCTTGGAGAACTTTTTGCAGGTCTACTGATTTTGGAAGTGGTGAAGCTGAGATCCATCTCCACTGTGACCTCCTGGGAAAACCCTCTCCCCACCTTGACTGAGCGCTTCCTCAACTGAGGTATATACCAGCAGCATGGGAACCATTTATTTCCTTTCCTCCTGGACCTCAGATTCAGACGAAGACCAGCCGCGGCAGCAGCAGAACCCGGAACAACAGCAGCACCAACAGCAGCAGCAACAACAGGAACGCCAACCTGCTGCTCACCCACCTGAAGCTGCACAGGCCAGAAGGCGCCAGCACATGGAAGTGCGTCGCTGCAGGAGATACCCCCAAAACAGGGTTTACAGACAAAGGATGAGCTACCTCAACATGAGTGAGCAGCAGTGCCAAAGGATGCTCAGACGTTCGCAAGAGGTAGTGGGTGACATCTACGCAATGCTGCAGCAAGACCTGGAGCCCAGAGGAGTGGGTGGACACCCCTTACCAGTGGCCATAAAAGTCACCACCGCACTCGACTTTTTTGCTTCAGACTCATTCCAGGGATCAACAGCAGACATCAGCAGCATCTCCCAGTCCGCTGCACACACTTGCATCACGCAGGTAACCGATGCCCTCTTTGCAAAGGCGCACAATTACATCAACTTCTCCAAGGATCAAGCAAGTATAACCGCACGTGTGGCTGGATTTGAAAATCTGGCAGGCTTGCCAAGGGTGCAAGGCGTGGTAGACTGCACACATGTGGCCCTTAAGGCATCCCATCACAATCCAGCTCATTTTGTCAACCGCAAGGGCTTCCACTCCCTCAACGTGCAGCTGGTGTGTAGCCACAAGAAGGAAATTTTGCATGTTTGCGCCAAGTACCCTGGCAGTTGCCATGACTCGTTCATCCTGCGCCAGTCTAGTGTGCCTCCGCTCTTCAGTCCGCCAGGCCAACTTTGCGGATGGCTACTTGGAGACAAGGGCTATCCCCTGAAGACGTGGCTAATGACGCCGCTCAGGAGGCCATCCAACGAAGCTGAGGAGCACTACAACTCCAGCCACATTTCGACCATGTTGTGGAGTATTTTAAACCAACACTCGACACAAGGTTTTAGATCGTTATTCAAATGGTCTTTATTACACCGGTGGGGAGACAATCTCTACTGGCGCACCAGGAGACTTCTCCGCTGTTACAAATTTTAAGCAATCTTTTATACACTTAATCATACAAGCTCAGTCCCGTGCACAATCCCGTTACACAGTTTTTATTGGCCTAAGGCCCGCGTGCACAGTTGCTGATTGGCTAATTCCCTATTTTGCGTCACATAACCGTTCGTCTATATTTCTCTTCTAGCTCGTGTCACATGATCTTTATGATCTCACCTGTTGTTATAGTTTAGTCAAACCACATGTCTGCATTTCCATAGTTTGTGGTTAATCATAGCTGGTGCTTCTGAGCTATTTTCATCTAATCTTGAAAAGCATCGAGACCTTGTGGTCAGCATGTCTGAGCTATCTCCGCTGGTCTCTGTCTCAACCGTTTCTAGTGTGCAAGCTGCATTGTTAACCCCTTAATTCCTGAAGGGCGCCGATGTCCCACTTCAGTCCCCCCTTTTGGTCCTTGGCTAACCCTCCCAAGATGACCAATTCCTACTACTACTGCCTTAGGCTGGCCAGCTGCTAGGTTGGGGACACCTAGTGCATTTAGAGCTAAATAATTCCTTCATCTTGCACACATTTGAGCAGCTTACTCTGTTCCTTAACTATCGCCTTTTGCCCTGGTTTTGTTCCTGCATTTCGAGCAAGCAGCACAAGTCATTGTAAGCCAACCTAATGCTAATATTAATTGTAGCGCTACCAGTACATGAGAGATGATGCGGATCCAAGGGTGGATATCTACGTTAAAGCCCCAGTTCCAGGCCTTTTCATACCATGGGATCTTACGGAGTTCAGTTTCGATCTCCTTGTCTAGCTCCTGTAATTCTTATTTTTGGAGGTGGTACCGTTTATTGTTCTCCTGTAGAGGGTCCCTAAGGTTTTTTAGATCCTCTGGGAGATGTGGAATGGGCGCTGCGAGGTGTTCCTCGTAGAGCCCCAGGTCCGCTCTTATCTCGTCTGTTAGATTCCGGGTGACCGTTTTTCGTGCGTGAATGTACGTCATCCGTGCACGCCCGATTGTCACGGGTAGGCTGGGGGTGAAAGCAGAAGTTGGGGTTAGTGATGTTACATGTCAGTCCACCATAATCGTACGTCCATTGATTTGTCGTCACGCAGTACTCGCCCTTTCCCCGGTAGGCAGCGTGGGTCGGTTCAGATTCCGCTGGGCTTATTTCCAGCACACATCCGACAGTCTGATTGAACCCGCACTCATCCTTACTACCTTGTCCCACCGGGTGTGGGCGGTTCGTTCGGCTTCCTTCCCTGCGGCACCCAGTCTATGAGACCCCTCTCATGGTTCCGTTTCTTTTGATCGCGTATTGATCCATTGGGTAATAGCGCAGGTAGTTCCTTCCCCTGATCAGTCCTATGTTCTCTACCTCGTACTGCGGGTATGGTTTTGCATCTCCAGTCATTACCGGGATCATAAGTACCATCCCTATCAGCGAGGTGTGAGAGTCAGTGCACCCACCCGTCACAGGGTAGACCCTTGTCATGCCCTTTAGTATACAGCCATCCAGTGATCCTGGGTGCTGTGCCAACTGCAGTAGGTGGGTACTATTGATCCAGTCGGGGACTCTGCCTGTCTGCATCTGGTCCAGGTTATGTTGGACTTGTCCTATCATCCATCCCCCATATGCGTGACAAGTGTTTCGCTTCACCCCATTGGTGGCCTCCTCGTATTCTCGATCAATCAAGCGGTTAATGGTGGTAGCATGCCCCTCCATTATCACAAGTCCCTGTAATAATGCCTTCACGGTCTCCTGTCCTAGGTCTACTCCCGTCCGGACGTCACCTGTGTGCCTCTGGAGCAAAATCTGCATAGTCTCTTTAAGACTCTCCGAGCTTGCTTTCACGGATTGGATATCCAGGGCATTTACCAGAGACGTGCCGGTATTTATTCCAGTCAGTACGTCATTAACTAAACCTCGCTTATGACGGCAGAACCCTGTGTGTCCGCGTATTGGGAGGCCCCCGAGGCGTCCCTGGCTTCCCTGAGCACTATATCCAGCATTCTGGTATATAGGGCCCTTACCTTGGGATCGCATCTCTCTGGTAAGTTCAGGTCGGTTAAATTGACTATTACCGGGAGTACCTCGTGGTGTACATTATCATACAACTGGGTCCCCTCCGTTCGCAAGACCACTCCGCTCGGAGGTTCGTCCATACCCTATTACTACCACATTCAATATACAAGGTCCTATTGCACTTTATCGCGACGCCCAATATCGTGGGTTGGGTTCCCTTACACCCGCGAAATGTTTGGCCCGTTTCGAGGGGGGTCTCGGTGCCCTCCCGCCGGAATATACCCGTAGATTGCCTCTCCCATGAGGACCTGTTGGTCTCCCTGGTCCTCTGGATGTTCGTGATTTCTCAGAAGTCTTTCTGCTCCTATGGTGTCTAGTAGTGTCCCTAGTACTATCAGGATCGTGGTGTATAGAGGCAACATTCTGTGGGTAGAACTTAGGGTGGGTGCCTCGCGTGTCCGTCGTATGAGGCCCATGTTACCTGTAACTTAAGCAGAAATCTGGTCGTCACCAGATGTTAGTACATCTTTGGCGTCTGGTCCATCATTCTGTGTGATTTAAGATCGTTTGTGTTTATGCTATATCGTTTTAGTTGTGTCCAATGTTTCCATCTACCCTTTCCTCTCATGTCTACGCATGTGCACGTGTCACTGGTCATGATGACTTCAAATGGTCCGGTCCATCTAGAGGAGAATCCTGACCTTTCTGGTGGGACTTTGACAAACACTCATTCGCCCACCTGTGGTAAGGGCTCTAATACCCCTTGGGGTTGGTAATCCTTATCTCTAATGTCCTGTTGCGTCTTTACCTCTTGTCTAAGTTCCTTCAACTGGTTGTCTAATGTTTGAACATAACTCCTAATTCTATCCTTCATGGGTCCCAGTCCCTCGCTGCCGGATGCTACTCCCTCCGGTAAGTGCATTGCTCGTCCGGTCATGAGTTCATACGGGGTTAATCCGGTTACTCTGTTTGGGGTTGCTCTTAGTCTCATTAGGATACATGGAAGGACGTCCACCCATCCCTGTCCTGTTTCGGCTATAGCTTTGGCTAATGCTGTTTTTAGGGTTCGGTTTATGCGTTCTACCATTCCTGAACTTTGTGGGTGATATGGGATGTGGAATCTCTGCCTTATTCCTAGTAGTCTACAGGCTTCTTTCATGACCTTTCCTGTGAAGTGTGTTCCCTGATCCGAGTCGATCTGCAGCGGGACCCCCCATCTTGGGATTACATCATATGCGAGTATTTGGGCCACTGTCTTCGCACTGCAGTCTCGGGTCGGGAATGCTTCTTCCTACCTGGTGAACTGATCTATAATCACCAAGCAGTATTTCTTCCCTCGACTACTGGGTAAGGATCCGGTAAAGTCGATCTGGATATTTTCCCAGGGGCCCTTGGTGTGCCATTCTAACCTTTATGGGCCTTCCAGGGTTATGCTGTCCACAAATGATGCAACGTCGGCAATGTCTTGCTACATCCTGTCCCATGCCACTCCACCACCAATCTTTGCTTAACCTGTTTATCATTCCGTTCCGCCCTCCATGATCAGGCTCGTGGTATATTTTTAACAAGTTCTCTTGGATACAGCGAGGAGCTACTACTCATAAATCTTTCCTCCATATTCCATCCCCTCCCCTAACGGCTCCGTCTTTTGTCCAATGTTCCTGCTCCTCTATATCAGTTTCTTCCTGTACTCCCTTAATGGTCACCTCCTCTTCTCCTATTCTGCCTGTTGCTATGGATACCGGGGTTTCGGTGCCTGCCGTTGTTCTAGCTGCTTCATCGGCTAGCATGTTCCCTTTCTGGTGCTCATTCTCTATCTTGCGGTGAGCTTTTATCTTAATCACTGCTACCTCCTTCGGTCCCTTTGCTGCTTCCACTAATTCTCTAACTATTTCTTCATGTGTTATATGTCTCCCTCCGGAGGTTACATATCCTCTCCCTGCTCCAAGCTGTCATGTAATCGTGTATCACTCCAAATGCATATCTACTGTCCGTATATATATTTACTCGTTTTCCTTCTGCTAATTTTAATGCCTCAGTGAGGGCCACTAATTCTGCTACTTGTGCTGTGACTCCTGCTTCTAATCCTCCCTTGGCAACTGTTTCTCCGTTCTCGGATACTACTGCCCAACCAGTGTGTGGCTCTCCATTTATGTACCGGCGTGATCCGTCTACATAAAAGGTGTTCTCGGGGCTCTCAAGGGGTGTCTCCGATATAGTTCCTCTGATCTCCTCGTCTATTACTAACTGGCACTCATGTGCTTCACCTTCCGATAACATCCCATCCGCGGGATTGACTCTATGTTCCCTTATAACCTGGACTGATCTGTCCTTGGGTATTAATACTGCTTCCCAAGCCGCCCTTATTCAGTCTGACACGGATTTCATTTTGCCTGTGTTTAGCAGGTCCACCTGTAGTATCAGCTGTCCTGACATAGTGACGGGCTCGCAGATTCGCACCGCCCACGCGGCACAGTCTAAGGCCGCCACGCATCTCGCCATTCCTTTAACTACGGGGGTTTGTTGGGTGGAGTAATAGGCAATCGGCCTCATATCACCCCCGTATTCTTGTGTGACTATGGCGATGGCATTATAGAAATTTCCATCTATACTGTAGTATATATGGAATGGTTTGACTAAATTCGGTAATCCTAATGTGGGTGCGGACGTCAGGGTTGCTTTTAATTTTGTGTAAGCCTTGTCCTGCTCTGATTCCCATTCTATCTTATCAGTGGCGGGTCTCCCCCCTTTAACTAACTGTTGAATCAGCTCTGCTTTCCCTGCAAAATCTGGTATAAAATTCCTACAGTAGTTAAATAGTCCCAACACTTTCCTTACTCCCCTGACGGTTATTGGCCTTGGCATGACTTTTATGGCTGCCTTTCGTTCCTGCGGGAGTGCCTTATATCCCTGGCTGATCTCGTGACCTAGCTACTTCACCTTGGACAGTCCGACCTGTGCCTTTTTGGGGTTCATTTTAAAGTCCGCCTTCTTAAGTGTTTGTTGGGTGCTACATCCTGACACCATGTCCCGTCCCTGTATTGTGGAGCCAATTGACCCCAGTTTTCTTCGCTCAATTTTGCTCTTACTACTCCTGCAACATCCCGATTGTGGAAGTTGTGACATATTCTTATATCTCTCAATTTTTGCCAAAACACTGCATTACTCTGTTGGGGTTACAGTTCCGGCAGTAATTGGAGTAATTTTTATCTGTGGCGGTACTGCTGGGATGGGCACGGCATTTGGGGCTGCTCCGGCTGGCACTGGCACTGCTGGGCTGCCTGGGATAAACTCCACCTTATTAGGTGGCATTTTCACCTTGTCATATAGGGGTGGTATCCCCCAGTCGTCATTGTCGGGATTATATTCGGATGCCTTTCTGCCTAAATCATCCCAGTCTATGTCGTCGTCTACTCCTTTTACCTCTGTTGGCTTTACAGGAGCTGTTGCCATTACTGGCGCCCGGGTACATTGTGGACACCCGTTTTTAGTCCATATTCGATTACGTCTATTCAACTCATGATAGGCGTGAATCACTAAAATAAGGGACTTTTCCTCTTTCAATTTTGTTTCCTTGGCCCCACCATTCTCTTTGGGTTTTTTTTTCGGTGGGTCGTTTGGTTGCCAATCACTTTTAACCATTTTGTCAATTAATCTTCTATTTTTGTCCGCTAAAAAGCATGTCAGAGACCCCTCCGGTCCCCAATCGAAGTTTTCACTTCCCATGGTTAATTGTTGTCAGCGGTACGTCCCTTACTTTACTCTCGCAGAGTGAGACGGTACTTGCAACTGGAGTTGTCAGAGGTACCTCTCTTACTTACTCTCGCAGAATGAGACCGTACTTGCAACCTGTGTTGTCAGAGGTACGTCTCTTACTTACTCCCGCAGAGTGAGACCGTACTTGCAACAATTTTGTTCGGGTAATTTGTTGTCAGAGGTATGCTTAAACTTTCTGCACTACTTGCAACTTTTTTGTTGTTCGGGTTATTTGTTGTCAGCGGTATGCTTAAACTTTCTGCACGACTTGCAACTTTTTGTTATTCAGGTTATTTGTTGTCAGAGGTATGCTTAAACTTTCTGCACGACTTGCAACTTTTTGTTATTCGGGTTATTTGTTGTCAGAGGTATGCTTAAACTTTCTGCACTACTTGCAACTTTTTGTTATTCGGGTTATTTGTTGTCAGAGGTATGCTTAAACTTTCTGCACTACTTGCAACTTTTTGTTGTTCGGGTTATTTGTTGTCAGAGGTATGCTTAAACTTTCTGCACTACTTGCAACTTTTTTGTTGTTCGGATTATTTGTTGTCAGAGGTATGCTTAAACTTTCTGCACGACTTGCAACTTTTTTGTTGTTCGGGTTATCTGTTGTCAGAGGTATGCTTAAACTTTCTGCACTATTTGCAACTCATACCACGCCTATACTTCCGCGCGTTTCGCCCGAACCCCGAGACCGTTTGACCTACCGATCAAACCTTCAGATTTCTTTGATTCCTAGGGGGCGGTGGACACGGAGCGGTGTTGCCTTGCCCTAACTGAACGTGGTCATTTAAAGGTACTCACGCTTTTTGGCTTGGTTTCACTCGCTCGTGCCACCCGTCCGTGTGGAATCCTGTTCGTGACGCCAATTGTTGTGGAGTATTTTAAACCAACACTCGACACAAGGTTTTAGATCGTCATGCAAATGGTCTTTATTGCACCGGTGGGGAGACAATCTCTACTGGCGCACCAGGAGACTTCTCCGCTGTTACAAATTTTAAGCAATCTTTTATACACTTAATCATACAAGCTCAGTCCCGTGCACGATCCCGTTACACAGTTTTAATTGACCTAAGGCCCGTGTGCACAGTTGCTGATTGGCTAATTCCCTATTTCGCGTCACATAACCGTTCGTCTATATTTCTCTTCTAGCTCGTGTCACATGATCTTTATGATCTCACCTGTTGTTATAGTTTAGTCAAACCACATGTCTGCATTTCCATAGTTTGTGGTTAATCATAGCTGGTGCTTCTGAGTTAGTTTCATCTAATCTTGAAAAGCATCGAGACCTTGTGGTCAGCATGTCTGAGCTATCTCCGCCGGTCTCTGTCTCAACCGTTTCTAGTGTGCAAGCTGCATTGTTAACCCCTTAAATCCTGAAGGGCGCCGATGTCCCACTTCAACCAGAACCATTATCCAGCAAACCATCGGCTTGCTGAAGATGAGATTCAGATGCCTTGATAAATCAGGTGGAGCCCTGCAGTACTCAGCAGCCAGGGTCTGCAGACTCGTTGTGGTCTGCTGTGCACTTCACAACCTTGCACAGCATCGTGGCTTGCAGCTGCCTGAGGGACAAGTGGCTCAGCGCAGAGCCTCCTCAGATGAGGATGAGGAGGAGGAGGAGGATGAGGAGGAGGAGGAGGAGAGCGAGAACGAAGATCTTGCGGAGGCGCATCAACCAGCGGCAGCAGCACGCAAGAACATTGCTGCCCAGAATGCAAGGGATACACTCATCTTGGCCAGATTTGCTTAGGCTGCCCAATCAAACACATTTGGCTCGCACCTTCTTACCACACCATAGACAATGGACAAAAACCTGCGGCTTCCTATCACTCTGACCACCATCATGACAAATCCAAGTCGCCCTGAGCCCTCAATGTGGAAGTCGCATTTGTGAAATGACACAGCCCAGAACTTCAACAGTTTGCCATCACTTCATTTTATAACATTCAGTAAAGGATGGCATTTTACGATTAAACACAACAGAACACCCAAGTGACTACCCTTGTGACTACTTGTGCTTTATCTTCCTCTTACGTGTGCTGCTACGTGGTGCTTCCCCTGTGGCTTCAGCAGATGTGGAGGCCCCTTGCTCACTTTCTTGCTGCTCCTGCCTCAACACCTTTGGTGGGCGTCCTCTGGGGTTGCGAGCCTGTGAGGGTTCGGCAACAGTCTGCTGCTCCTGCGGCTGTGCAGGGGATGAGACAGCCATCTCAGTTGGGTGAGGACTCTGGTGGGTCTCAGACCGAGGGCTCCACAGTGGCATGTGAGTGTGAGTGCTTGGAGAGGAGCCCCCACTTCCTTGCTGTCTGCCACCAACATCCCTCTCATGGGTCAGCCCCACTTCAGAGCTAACAAGTGGCTTGACAGCACCTTGCTGCACTTCAGGGGGGCCATGAGGACCTGTTTCCGCATTGGCAGTCCTACTCCAGATGACTTCCATGAAGGTCTGGTTTCTATGCTCAATAGCTGTCCATCGCTCCTCCAGAGATGTCACTCTATTCTGAACCATGTTTTCAACACTCTGGTGACTTATTGCCTCCATGGCAGTAGCCATCCTCTCCTCTACTGTAGCCATCCTTTCCACGGAGGTTGCCATCCTTTCCATGGTGATGCGTTCATGCGCCAATGCCTCCACAAAGGCTCTGCTCATGTTAGCGATGGACTCCTCCATCCTCTCCACACTCGCAGTGACCCTGGAGACAAAAGCTGCCAGAGACTCCTGCACCTGTTCCTGGAGTTCCTTCTGGATGGACCCGGAGGCACAGGGTCGACATGCAGCTGAGCCGAGCTGGCAGAGTCCTGTGCCCTCCGACGAGGACTCTCCACTACTGTCCCTGTCTCCACCAGCTGCTGATGCTCACTTGTGAGCTGTGATACACCAGGTGCCAACACTACTCTATGTCCCGAAGGTCCCACCGAGGTGTGAGTCTCTGCACTGGTGCTGGGTGCACTTAATTCTGCTGATGCTGCACCCTCAGAGGTTGCAGCTTCCTCTGAGGAGTCTTCTGGCTCAGGCTCTTGCTCCTGGACAGTGGGTAGGGGGGCTGTCGATGGTCCTGTGGGGAGTAAAGGAATGAGTTAGACATGTGATATAAATGTTGCATGCACATGAAATTGTGCAGATGATCATAAGTCAATCTGTTATAGCATCAGAAGCAATATCAGTCACTCATGCAATGTCAATGAGAGAGATGCAAAACTATTCTGTCACCAGCTTGCTGTGATGCGCCCATCTGTCCATCCCCCACTTGCACATCCTCCTCGGCTCCCACGATCTCTAGGGCCGCCTCCTCAGCGCTGGTGAGCTCGGCTATTGAAGGTGGCCCTCCTCCTGTCTTCGCCCTTTCCCTCTTATTGTGGGCTCTCTTTTCCTGCAATGAGGGACACAAGTGGAGTTTGAGTGAGAATGATGGAGTGAGTGTAGAGAATCCATATCATAGATGCTTAGAAGGACACAAAGATGGAGTGAGGTCCCAAGACCAAGGGCCCTCCCTGTGTGTTGTAAGTTGTTGTCATAGCATAACATTGATAGGGAGTGTGAGGGCAGCATAGTCGAATAGTTAAGTGAATGTGTACATAGAGAGAGAGGGATGGTTAAGGGTGCAAGGGATGTAAGGGTCAAGTGGGATGTGGAGGAGGAGGTTGACAATGCAGAGTGCTGGTGATGAGAGGTGATGGGAAGCAGATTGAGGGTAATGGTGATGTCACACTCACTTTTCCTGTGCAGAGAAGGTCATGAAACCTCTTTCTGCACTGCAGCCAGGTTCTGCTGCACATTGAGCTGGAGCTGACCTCCTGAGCCAGTTGCAGCCACACAGCTTTGGTCTGCTGGGGAGGTTTTTTCCTCCCAGAGGAAGGAAACAACACCTCTTTCTGAGCTCTGGCTCCCTCCACCAGAGCATGGAGGGAGTCCTCATCAAACCGGGGTGCGGCCTTGGACCTTGAAGTTGACATATCAGCAGCACAAAACCGTTAGAAGAATCGCTAATAAAAGTTCTGAGGCAGAAAATGAACCAAGGCTGTTTGGAGCCCTTAAATGCAGCTGCATAAATGACGTCATCAGAGGCGAGTTTCAGGGCCAAAAGACTCACTGGGCCAGGGGTTCGCACACACTGGGAATCAATTGCCCAATTAGGGCAAAATCGCTAAATTATCCCACCTGACATCGGAGGCGGGAGCGGGAACCGCCGACCACCTGACCCACCCCCAACCCGCCACCAATGGCAAAATCCAGCCCAAAGAGTCTGCAAAGGGATATAGATAGACTAAGTGAGTGGGCAGTAAGGTGGCAGATGGAGTATAATGTAGGGAAATGTGAGGTTATTCACTTTGGTAGGAAGAATAGAAAAACAGAATATTTTTTAAATGGTGAGAAACTTTCAAATGTTGGTGTTCAGAGAGATTTGGGTGTCCTCATGCAAGAAACACAGAGAGCTAGCATGCAGGTACAGCAAGCAATAAGGAAGGCAAATGGCATGTTGGCCTTTATTGCAAGGGGGGTGGAGTATAAGAGTAAGGAAGTCTTGCTACAATTGTACAGGGCTCTGGTGAGACCACACCTGGAGTACTGTGCACAGTTTTGGTCTCCTTATCTAAGGAAGGATATACTTACCTTGGAGGCGGTGCAACGAAGGTTCACTAGATTGATTCCTGGGATGAGAGGGCTGTCCTATGATGAGAGATTGTGTATAATGGGCCTATACTCTCTGGAGTTTAGAGGAATGAGAGGTGATCTTATTGAAACATACAAGATTCTGAGGGGGATTGACAGGGTAGATGCTGAGAGGTTGTTTCCCCTGGCTGGAGTGTCTAGAACTAGGGGGCATAGTCTCAGGATAAGGGGTCGGCCATATAAGAATGAGATGAGGAGGAATTTCTTCACTCAGAGGGTTGTGAATTTTGGAATTCTCTGCCCCAGAGGGCTGTGAATGCTGGGTCGTTGAGTATATTCAAGGCTGAGATAGATAGATTTTTGGACTCTAGGGGAATCAAGGGATATGGAGATCGGGCGGGAAAGTGGAGTTGAGGTCGATGATCAGCCATGATCTTATTGAATGGCGGAGCAGGCTCGAGGGGCCGTGTGGCCTACTCCTGCTCCTAATTCTTATGTTCTTATATGAGTTTTCAGAAGGCATTTTAAAAGGTGTCTGAAAGAGGCTGTCAGTGTAGATGATGGGCTCAAGTCTCTGGAGAGAGAGAAAGCCCGAGGAAATTCCGGGCTCACTGCCCCTTTGGGTGAAAAACTTTGACCTGCCTAGAAAAATCAAAGCCACGATGGCTTAAAAGAAAGAGAGAAAGAACTTTCATTTATACAGCATTTGCCTTGGGCTTTTTTTTTTAAGAAGTGCCTTCCTTAGGAGGACTTTTCCAAGGTACCAGCAGGCCAGGAGCTGACAGGTTCAAGGTTCTGGGACCCTCAGAAATGTTGTGCCATGGAAGCCAACTAACTGCTCATAACTTTGGAGGTGAGGAAGCTGGGATGTGGTGAGAAGGTGGGTCGGCACTGTCTGTGGAAGGGGAGAGTTGATGGGCCCAATGGCCTTTTCTTTGAGTTCTTGCATTCAATATACAAAGAAAGAAAGACTTGCATTTACACAGCGCCTTTCATGACCTCAGGACGTCCCAAAGCATTTTACAACCAATGAAGTACTTTTTGGAGTGTAGTCACAGTTGTAATGTAGGGAAACGCGGCAGCCAACTTGTGCACAGCAAGCTCCCACAAACAGCAATGTGATAATGACCAGATAATCTGTTTTTTAGTGATGTTGATTGAAGGATAAATATTGGCCAGGACTCCATCGTTTGATGACTGCACTTCAAAAATAACTCTTGAAGTTGTGAAGTGCTTTGGGACACCCTGAGGTCAGAAAAGGTGCTATATAAATGTGAGGTTTCTTTTTGTATCCCAGCCTGAGACTGTTGGGAAGCTGCTGTTAGTCTTGGGTAGTGGGGATTGGACTGAACTTCCCCAAAAAGCTAGAGAGAGAGAGAGAGAGAGAAGGTTCAGGCTCTGGCGCGCTGGCATTTAATGCACAGTCACTCCTCAAATACCTCATCCCTGACACTTGTATTTTTATAGTTCATTGTGAACAAGAGGAACCAGTTTGTGAATGGGTGATTCCACTCACTGAGAACAGTCTTTGATGTGCTAATGTTAGCACCAGCCTGACAGGACCTCTGGACAATGTTCCCTCTAATTTTTTAATTTTATTGTCTTTTGGATGAGACATTAAACCAAGGCCCCGCCTGCCCACTCATGTGGACATAAAAGGTTCCATGGCAATATTTCAAAGATGCGGAGATGCCGGTGTTGGACTGGGGTGGACAAAATTGAGAGGTCGCACAACACCAGGTTATAGTCCAACAGTTTTATTTGAAATCACAAGCTTTCGGAACTATCGCTCCTTTCACCTGAGGAAGGAGCGATAGTTCCGAAAGCTTGTGATTTCAAATAAAACTGTTGGACTATAACCTGGTGTTGTGCGACCTCTCAATATTTCAAAGAGCAGGGGGAGTTCTCCCCGGTGTCCTGGCCAATATTTATCCCTCAACCAACATTACTAAAAATCAGATTATCTGATCATTTAACTCTTGCTGTTCGTGGGACATTTCAAAAGTATGAAACCCAGGCAGAGAGGACCTGCGGGAAGGAGGGAGGAGGACAGCAGCAGTATGTTTGTGTGTGTGTGTGTGCTAGGCCATTGTAGCAGAGCCTGGTCTCCAATCGTCTTGGATTCCCTTGCCATTGGACCAAGACCGTGCTCTGTCAAGCCCGTGTGGTAGCTGGTGTGCAACGGCCACCCCACGTTAAAAGAATTCACGCACAGGCATCTTCCACCCTTTAAAATGAAGTTCGGGACCTGGAACGTCAGGACCCTCATGGCACCCCACCCACCCGCCCCTTCAACCACCGTCTGCCCCACCTGTGACAGAGACTGTATGTCCCGCATTGGACTCATCAGTCACCTGAGAACTCATTTTTAATGTGGAAGCAAGTCATCCTCGGTTCCGAGGGACTGCCTAAGAAGAAATATTGGCCCAGGACACCGGGGAGAACTCCCCAGCTCTTCTTTGAAATAGTGGCCGTGGGATCTTTAACCTCCACTTGAGAGAGCAAGTGGGGCCTTGGTTAACTCTTGACATGTGACACCTTACATTGGCTTTTGTAACGGGTGCCGATTTACAAAGCCCGCAAAGGACGGATTTTACGAGACTCTCTTCCTGTAAGCACTGGGGCCTCGGGTTTAACGTTCATCAGAAAGACGGCACCTCCGGCCATGCAGCACGCCCTCAGCACTGCACTGGGAGTGTCAGCCTGGATTTTGTGCTCAAGTCTCTTGTGTGGGGACTTGAACCCACGATCTTCAGATACAGAGGCGACGGTACGCCCCACTGAGCCACGGCTAAAATAAACTGGATTGCAAAATGGTGGCTACGGCACAGACAGCTCTCCTTACAGCACGAGCTTAATCAGGTGGGTCATGTGTCAGTGCTGCCTTTTCAACGCTGCCTATTCCTGGCTGTTTCGGCTCGCCCTTGAACATTCCCCTTGATGTGGCAACAAAACCCCTTTAAGTAGGAGAGCAAAAACAGAAGGAATGTCTTTCACAGATGGTCCTTAGACACGGCGCGACCGTTCACATCAGCAGCTGGTGATCCGCACCCCCCACCTCGACTAATGCGTGCCAAACACCCACCCTGCCCTTTCTGCCATGTCAGCCGTAACTCAGTGGGCAGCGCTCTCGCCTCTGAGACAGATGGCTTGTGAGGTCAAGTCAGCCTCCAGAGACTTGAGCACAAAAATCCAGGCGGACACTCCCAGTGCAGTACTGAGGGAGTGCTGCACTGTCGGAGGGTCAGTACTGAGGGAGCGCAGCACTGTCGGAGGGTCAGTACTGAGGGAGAGCTGCACTGTCGGAGGGTCAGTACTGAGGGAGCGCAGCACTGTCGGAGGGTCAGTACTGAGGGAGCGCTGCACTGTCGGAGGGTCAGTACTGAGGGAGCGCAGCACTGTCGGAGGGGCAGTACTGAGGGAGAGCTGCACTGTCGGAGGGGCAGTACTGAGGGAGTGCTGCACTGTCGGAGGGTCAGTACTGAGGGAGCGCAGCACTGTCGGAGGGGCAGTACTGAGGGAGAGCTGCACTATCGGAGGGGCAGTACTGAGGGAGTGCTGCACTGTCAGAGGGGCAGTACTGAGGGAGTGGTGCACTGTCGGAGGGTCAGTACTGAGGGAGCGCAGCACTGTCGGATGGGCAGTACTGAGGGAGTGCTGCACTGTCAGAGGGGCAGTACTGAGGGAGTGCTGCACTGTCGGAGGGGCAGTACTGAGGGAGTGCTGCACTGTCGGAGGGTCAGTACTGAGGGAGCGCCGCACTGTCGGAGGGGCAGTACTGAGGGAGCGCTGCACTGTCGGAGGGGCAGTACTGAGGGAGTGCTGCACTGTGAAAGGGGCAGTACTGAGGGAGCGCTACACTGTCGGAGGGGCAGTACTGAGGGGCCGCTGCATTGTTGGAGGGGCAATACTGACGGAGCGCTGCACTGTCGGAGGTGCTGCCTTTCGGATGAGGCAATATAAATGCAAGTGTTTCTTTCTTTCTATAGGACTGCAGCATAGATAGGGTAGATAGAAAGGAACTTTTCCCCTTAGCAGAGGGGTCAATAACCAGGGGGCATAGTTTCAAGGTAAGGGGCAGGAGGTTTAGAGGGGATTTGAGGAAAAACTTTTTCACCCAGAGGGTGGTTGGAATCTGGAACTCACTGCCTGAAAGGGTGGTAGAGGCAGGAACCCTCACAACATTCAAGAAGCATTTAGATGAGCACTTGAAACGCCATAGCATACAAGGCTACGGACCAAGTGCTGGAAAATGGGATTAGAATAGATAGGGCTTGATGGCAGGCACAGACACGATGGGCCGAAGGGCTTCTTTCTGTGCTGTATAACTCTATGACTCTATGCAGCTCATTGTCCCTATCAGCATGGCATTCCAGTCTGCACTGGTTAAAGGGCATTATGCCTTCAGACCTACAACCCTCCAAGGTCTCTGAGCTCCTCCAATTCTGGCCTCTTGCGCATCCTTGATTTCCTTGGCCTCACTATTGGTGTCCGTGCCTTCAGCTGCCTAGGCCCTAAGCTCTGGAATTCCATCCCTAAACCTCTCTGCCTCTGTCTACCTCTCCTTTAAGATGATCCTTAAAACCTCCCGCTTGCAGGTGTAGCAACTGTTTCCAAAAGAATTTTCATTGGTTGAATGCCAGCATAAAAGGGAAGTATTCTAGCCAATAAAAAGCCCTGAAAAATGAATTCTATATTTGTGGAATGTCAAATTTTTCCATTATTATGATTAAGAATTATAAGTTTTTAAAATGATTTTTTTTTAAAGTTTGTTTATGATAGTTCCGCTTCTACCTTAATCCTATGTGTATGTCCCAATCTTTATTTCGCTCTCTGTAAAATTTATAATAAGGAAATTAGAATCTGTGCATTTTACTTCCTGGTTTGCTGTCTGTGAGAATTCTTCAATGTGGTTGGCTGCTAAGCCAGCTTGATGACATCACTGTTGCTGGATGCTTAGAATTCGCTTGATTTGGCACCAGATTCAAACAACTGTTACAGTCCTGGAGCGAGAGGATGTCCTGGAGGGGTCAAGGATAGAGTCTATGGGGGTGATTTTGCCAATGGGGAGCTTTTGGAGGCGGGACTCCCACTTGTCGGGTTTCAGTCCCGCCTCCATCAACTTCTGGCCAACCCACGCTATTTTCCCTTGATTGACCTTGTTAAGCCCGGCCAGTGGGCTTAGCAGGCCAATTAAGGGGAAGCCGATTGCAGAGAACGTCAATGTATGACGTTCCATCTGTCAAACATTTTTGACAGATGAATTGTCATCGTTTGACAGCTCTGTGAAGCTGTCAAACAGTGACATTCTCTGTAGTTTGAATTCAAGACCTCATCAAACATCTTTCTTTTGCAGAAATGAGATGGTTGTTGCATTGGAGAATGCAACGGCCATCTATCATCTCTACCAAGGAGATGCGAGACTCTCCGCATACACACTGACTGAAGCCTGCAGTGAAGAAACAAAGGTAAGTACACTTTTTCTAACACTTTGCACTTACCTCAGACACTCACCTCTCCATACTTGCACCCATCACTCACCTCCACAGCACACTTTTGGACCCCTCCGATCCCCGCAGACCCACTACTCGCCGCGCTGACCTGGCGGGTTTCGGAGCCTTCGGGAAGCCCGCACTTGTGAGGGCATAAAGGGGTTAATCCTATTTTCTGCCTGTTAACTACCTGTGGGGGAGTGGGACTAGCTGAAGTGCTCTTGCAGAGAGCCGGCACGGGCTCGATGAGCCGAATGGCCTTCTTCCATGCTGTAACCATTCTATGATTCTATGGGCTAGAAATTCAGTGCTTTTGCGCCTCCCGTTAGCGCCTCTGGGGGCGCTAACATGGCGCAAACGACTTTTCACCCGGGCGCGGTGCCGCTAATGACTCCCGCTAAATTCAGCAGCGGCGGTAACCGGTAGCGCCCCGCTCGGCTGAGCAGGCAATGACAACGTCATCACCGTGCACAGCACCCCGTTTTCACCCCGCCTGCAGAATTGGCCGCGCGGCCCCTGAATCTGCGCCGGGCGATGACAGCGACCGATTCAGGGGGTGGGAACGGAGCGGCAGGAGGCTCGCGGGGCTCTAAGTAAAGGGGAGGCGGCGGTCGGGGGAAAAAAACCAAAATCGTCCGACTCACTTGTCGCGGTCCGTTGCCTCTTTGAACGCGGGGTCCGTGCTGTGAACTGGCAGCCCGGCGCTCCTCTTGAGTGCCGGGCTGCTGGCACAGTGCCCCGCTCCCCACTGGTCCTGGTAGGGCCCCGCAGAGTTGTGGGCTTGGGCCCTCCCCTTTACTGAGGGGAACAGCCCTCCCATGCGGCGGCGCTACGTGGCCCAGTGCACAGCGCTGCAGAACGCACCGCCCCGATATTCGGGATTAGCGCTCTAAGACGGAAGTGGAGCGCTGGAATTAGTGCTCCACCTCCCTCTTGGGGCGCTAAAACTGAAGTTAGCAATCGCCGGCCCTATTTTTCGCCGGGCGGTAAATTTAGCGCCCAGGTGATGTTAGCGACCCAAAATGGTCGCTAACGAATTTTTCCCCCTCTGAGTCTAAGGGTCGGGAGAGCTTAACTCGAAGCCGCAGAGATCGCTAGATCTTTGTGGGCAGCTTTCTTCGAGGTCAGCGGCGAGCGCCTTCGCTTCGCCGCTGACCGCAAATGGAGGCCATTTTCTTTTTATACTCCTGATTTCTGTCCCGGGTTTTTGCTGGCGGCAGTGTCCTGGAGATTAATCTTCAATTCCTGGAGACTCCAGGCCAATCCTGGAGGGTAGGCAGCCTTGCGTTCCTATGTTATGATGTTATGTTATGATGAGGTGAGATGCACTCAAAACCAAACAAGGATGAACGCGGGATGTCAGTCTAGCATGTGGTTGCTTCTGGAACAGGATGACATCAGCATGCATGCCAAAGGCATTCATCAACCGGTGGGAGTCTTGTCAAAACAACCCATTTTACAGTAGCCCCAAGAAGGAGACAGGACAGGGAAACTGGGGAAAACATGACAAGGGTTTCCTAAAATGGACTTGCTCTGTGAATCCTTTGGCAGCCTGTGAAAGGCTCACTGACAGACTCCAATACTGTGTGTCTGCAGGCCCCACTACATCCAACACATTAAAATCTCTTCAGTTCCTGCATCGCTGCCAAGCACCTTAATCACACTCTTTCTCAGAAACAGCAACAGTGTTTGACTTTTATCAGTCCCATTCGCCTCCGCCCCTGCCCCCCAATTCTCTCCCCTCCTTCTCTGCTGGAGGTATTGTCTTGCTGGTGCACAGTTCCACGGGTGACAGTTTCCCTCCTCCATCTCAGCATCCATCATCAGCGTAGAACTACACACAATCGACAGATCAGAAACAGGCCATTCGGCCCAACTGGTCAATGCCGATGTTTATGCACCACACGAGTTTCTTCTCACTCTACCTCTTCCACCACGCCCCGCCACACACCCTCCCCCCCACCCACCATCTACCTCTATTCCCTTCTCCCTCATAAATACATCAAGCGTCCCCACTGCTGGAAGTGCCGTCTTTCGGATGAGACGTTAAGCCGAGGCCCCGCCTGCCCTCTCAGATCCCACGGCACTATTTTGAAGAAGAGCAGGTGAGTGCTGGCCGATATCTCTCCCTCAACCAACATCACTAAAAAAACAGATTACATAAAAGAAAAAAGACAGACTCCCACAAACAGCAATGTGATAATGACCATTACAACAGTGACTACACTTCAACAGGACTTCATTGGCTGTAAAGCGCTTTGGGACGTCCTGAGGTCGTGAAAGGCGCTATATAAATGCAAGATTTTTCTTTCTTTCTTCAATGAAAGCGGCTAAAATGTTGCAAAAACCCAACTGGTTGACTGTTACCCCTCAGGGACGGGAACCTGCCACCTCAACCCAGGCTGGCCTACACGTGACTCCAGTCTCTCACTACCTAGTTGACTCTTAATGGCCAACGAATGTGGCCTTGCCGGCAGTGCCCACAGCCCAAGAATAAATTTTAAAGAAACATTTCAATGGACAGTAAAAGAGAATTGCTTGCTGGTCAATGCAGAAGCTTCCAGAAAAAAAAAACACCTGCAAAAAAATAACACGTCCCCAACGAGCAATGTTTCCTCTCAAAAGAATTTCTGCGCAGTACCTTTAAATTCGCTGCGCGTGCAATATCTTACAGGGAACAGCTTGTGCGCGTCCTGCGTGGTACCTTCCCGATCGCTGTGTGGCCGCACACCCGCGCAGTGTGGAGGGAACGTTGCCGACAAGTTGTTCACAGCGTACAATAATCCTTTGCAAGTGTTTAATTGGGCTGATATTCTCTAGAGTTTAGGAGAATGAGAGGTGATCTCATTGAAATATACAAAATTCTTACAGGGCTTGACAGGGTAGATGCAGGGAGGATGTTTCCCCTGGCTGGGGAGTCTAGAAGCAGAGGTCACAGTCTCAGAATAAGGGGTCGGCCATTTCGGACTGAGATGGGGAGAAATTTCTTCACTCAGAGGGTGGTGAATCTTTGGAATTCTCTTCCCCAGAGGGCTGTGGAGGCTCAGTCGCTGAGTATATTCAAGACAGAGATCGCTAGATTTTTGGATGTTAAGGGAATCAAGGGATATGGGGATAGTTCAGGAAAGTGGAGATGAGGTAGAAGATCAGCCATGATCTGATTGAATGGCGGAGCAGGCTCAAAGGGCTGAATGGCCGACTCCTGCTCCTATTTCATTAATTCTTCAAAAGGGACCGAGGGCACGAGTAGCAAAGTGACAAATGTAACTGGGAAGAGCCTGGGTCGGTGGGTTTAAACAGAAGGTGCACTGGGCTGGGTTTCAATGACAAGACAGGAACAAACAGTTAGACCCTGGTTGCGCCTATAAAAGTGCCAGGCTAGACCGCGATATTAATCTCAGAGTATAAGGCACATTTCAAGGACGAAAGTAAAAAAAAAATGGTAATTGTTTCATGGGGTGGGTGAAAGAGGGGAATTGGATTCCTGTTCCTATTTGGTAATCTATCCCTGGGTCACAAATCACCTTGACAGTTTCCACAGCTGCGCCTAAACAAACTTGTGAAGGGAAGTTTTGCCAAGTGATTTATGCTGAGCTGGAAGGCTGTTTGTGGAACTCTGAGTCTACTTCCCCGCAGAGCCTGCGTTCCGATTAATGGGAACATTCCGTGGAACATGCTTGTCCCACGGAGTGCACATCCTGTGCCATGTGGGGACTCCAGGACGCTTCCCGTGTCCTGGACAACCACATGTGCAGGAAGTGTCATCATCTGGAAGAGCTCGAGCTCCGGGTTTCGGAGCTTGAGCAGCAGCTGGCGTCACTGCGGTGCATCCGCGAGGCTGAGAGTTTTGTGGATAGCACGTTTCAGGAGGTGGTCACCCCGCAGAGAAGGAGTGTGCAGGCAGAGAGGGAATGGGTGATCACCAGACAGACAAGGATGACCAGGCAGGTAGTTCAGGAGCCAAGATCAGATCAGCCATGATCTTATTGAATGGCGGAGCAGGCTTGAGGGGCCAAATGACCTACTCCTGCTCCTACGTCTTATGTTCTTATGAGTCCCCTGAGTGCATCTTGCTGTCTAACCAGAATTCGGCTCTGAGTGCTGGTGTGGACGATGGTTCCTCTGGGGAGTATAGCCAGAGCCAAGTCTGCGGCACCATGGGTTGCTCAGCTGTACGGGGCGGGGGGTAGAAGAGTGGGAGAGCAATAGTGGTAGGGAATTCGATAGTTAGGTGAACAGACAGGCATTTCTGCGGCCGCAGACGTGACTCCAGGATGGTATGTTGCCTCCCTGGTGCCAGGGTCAAGGATGTCACTGAACGACTGCAGAACATTCTGAGGGGGGAGGGTGAACAGCCAGAGGTTGTGGTCCATATCGGTACCAACGACATAGGCAGAAAGAGGGATGAGGTCCTGCTGGCAGATTTTATGGAGCTAGGAATGAGATTAAAAAGCAGGACCTCAAAGGTAGTAATCTCCGGATTACTCCCGGTGCCATGAGCCAGTGAGTATAGAAATAGGAGGATAGAGCAAATGAATACATGGGCTGGAGAGATGGTGCAGGAGGGAGGGCTTTAGATTCCTGGGACATTGGGACCGCTTCTGGGGGAGGTGAGATCTGTACAAGCCAGATGGGTTGCACCTCAACAGGGCCGGGACCAATATCCTCGTGGGGGGGTTTGCTAGTGCTGTTGGGGAGGGTTTAAACTCATTTGGCAGGGGGATGGGCACCAGGTTGTAACATTAGAATGGGGAAATAAAGTGCTCAAAGGATTGAGAGAGGCAGAGAGCACCAAAGTAAGAAATAGTAAGGGATGAGGTGGGGTCAAACTAAGAGAGAATACAGGATGGTCTAAGATGGGTTTACAGTGTATGTATGTAAACGCATCAAGCGTAGTAAACAAGGTAAGTGAACTGCAGGCACAAATAGCCACATGGGAATATGATGTTGTGGCTGTAACTGAGACCTGGCTCAAAAAAGGGGAGGATTGGGTATTAAATATTCCTGGTTTATAAGGTGTTGAGGAAAGATAGGGAAGAAAAGATAGGAGGTGGTGTGGCCATATTGGTCAAGGAGAATGTTATAGTGCTGGAGTGGGAGGATGTCCTGGAGGGGTCAAGAACAGAATCCATATGGCTAGAGTTAAGAAATAATAGCAGTGCCATTACACTACTAGGTGTATTCTATAGACAACCAAATAGTGGGAAAGATATGGAGGAGCAAATTTGCAGAGAAATTACAGAGAGGTGCAAGAACTATAGAGTAGTAATAATGGGGGACTTTAACTATCCTATTATAGACTGGGATAGTAATAGTGTTAAGGGCAGAGAAGGGAAGAATTTCTGAAGTGTGTTCAGGAGAACTTTTTTGATCAGTATGTTTCTGACCCAAGGAGGGAGGAAGCATTGCTGGATCTGGTTCTGAGGAATGAGATGGGTCAAATGGAGCAAATGTCAGTAGGTGAACATTTAGGGAACAGTGATCATAATATCATAAGGTTTAGATTAGCTATGGAAAAGGACAGGGAGCAATCTAGAGTAAAAATGTTTAACTGGGGAAGGCCAATTTCTTTCCTGGCCATGGGTTGTGGGATTTGAATTTGCATCCATTTAGATTATTAGTCCCAGTTCTATGGGATCACTAGTCCAGTAACATAACCACTTCACTACCATAACTCTAGCAGGGCTGGGACAGCTTGATAGAGACAAGTTAACACCGAGATATGTGTGAGGGGTGAGGGATGTGGAGGCCTACAGATTAGCGCAGCCAAGAAACTGAAACAGTATAAATGGTGAGCTTGTACCTGTAGGTTAGAAGAAATTGGAAGGGGAAAGTTGAGCTGTAACATCTCAGTATTGACACATAGGCAGGATTGCCTTTGTCTATGAGTCCTGGCCAATATTGAACCCACAACCAACATCACTAAAACAGATTATCTTTTTTTTAAATTCATTCTCGGGTATGTGGGCATCGCTGGCAAGGCCGGCATTTATTGCCCATCCCTAATTGCCCCTTGACAAGGTGGTGGTGGGCCGCCTTCTTGAACTGCTGCAGTCCGTGTGCTGTTAGGGAGGGAGTTCCAGGATTTCGACCCAGCGACGATCTGGTCATTATCATGTCGCTGTTTGTGGGATCTTGCTGTACGCAATTTGGCTGCTGTGTTTCCTACATTACAACAGTGACTGTCGTAAGAATGAGCCTTACGCGTGGTGAACTTAAAGTAAGCTTTAATCAACTAAAAAGGTGCTACATACAAAAGAGGTCTTACTCTATGCCTCTCCAGGATCCAACTGATCAGTCCAGTATTTATCCTGGACTAATCACAGGAAGTGATGCAATAAAGTTCGATTCACAGGAAGCTGTATTGTGTTACCACATTCTCCCCCCCCCCAAAAGATTAGGAGGCCGGGATGCTCCCTCCATTTCGTAGCCGCTGGACGAGGGAGAGCCGCACCCGTTTGGGTTCTCGTAGTGGTAGAGGACCCCTGGCCCGTTTACCCGCCGCGGGCCGTGGACCAGAGTCCGAGTGATCCAGCCCGCTCTGTGAGGGGTCAGGACGATCCTGACTGTGTACTGGTGCCCGAACGGGTGTCGGGCAGGGCTGTGGCAGATCCGTTTCCGAGCGTACGGTACGGGGTGGATCGTGGCTGCGCGTGCGAGCCCCGACGGGCTCATAGTCAGTCTGCCCCAGGTCAGCACGCTGGAGTGAGGTACCAGCCGGCGTCAGATCCAGATCGTGATGAGAGGCACCTGGCGAGCCCAGAGATGTGCCTGGTACAATATCATCCCCTGGTGTCCCTCTATGTTTCGGCGGGCAGGGAGCCAGATCCCGCAATGACACGGTAGATTCCCGACCGTCAGGATACCGAATATAGGCGTAGGTAGGGTTGACGTCAGTGAGCTCAACTTCATCTACCAGGGGGTCATTCTTAGACGCCCGGACATATCTTCGGAGTAGCACTGGTCCCGGTGTAGTCAGCCACGACGGGAGAGATATCCCATAGGATGAGCGACGCTGAAATCGGAAGAACCGTTCATGAGGCGTCGTATTTGTGGCGGTCGAAAGAAGGGACCGTGTGGAGTGTAATGCGTCTGGAAGTACTGCTTCCCATTGCTGGTTGGGTAGGCCCCGAGATCTCAAAGCCAGACGTACCGCATTCCAGATGATAGCGTTAAAACGCTCGACTTGCCCATTCCCGACCGGATGATAAGGCGTCGTTCTGCTGGCAGCAATACCCCGTTCCGAGAGATAGGCCTTGAGTTCTCCTGACATAAAAGAAGGGCCCCGATCCGAATGAACATAGGATGCCATGCCACAGAAAGCAAATACCTGCTCAAGGCAGCTGATAACCGTGGTCGTCAGCATATTGGGGCAGGGAAAGGCAAACGGAAAACGGGAATACTCATCGACCATGGTCAACAGATAAGTGTTGCGAGTTGAAGAGTGCAACGGCCCCTTAAAATCGATGCTAAGCCGTTGCATTGGCTGGGTCGCATGTATGAGTATACCACCCGAGGGGCGGAAAAACTGAGGTTTCAATTCCGCACAGACTCTGCAGTCCGAGCACATCTTCTTTACATCCCCGGTAGAGAATGGGAGATTTCGGGACCGCACGAAGTGTAGCATGCGAGTAACGCCCGGATGACACAACCCATCATGGATGTCTACGAGCGTAGAGGGTGCCATGGCAGAGCAGAATGCTCGTGTGAGGGTATCCGGAGCCACATTCTCCTTGCCAGGTCGATAGTGGATGGTGTAACCAAAAGAGGCCAATTCCAGCCGCCAAAGCTGGATTTTATTATTTTTAATTTTGGTCCGTTTTCGATTATCGAGCATGAAGGCGACCGATCGCTGGTCCGTGATTAAGGTAAAGTGCTGGCGAGCTAGGAGATGACTCCACTTCCGTACTGCCTCTATGATGGCTGTAGCTTCTTTCTCGACTGGAGGATAATGTAGCTCAGCCCCTTGAAAAGTCCTGGACAAAAATGCCACCGGACGACCTTCCTGATTCAGAGTGGCCGAGATCGCCACCTCCGAGGCATCACACTCAACAACAAAAGGAAGACTCTCATCGATGGAGTGAAGAGCCGCTTTCTCCAACTGTTTTTTCAGGAGGTTAAAGGCTGCAACAGCCGCTGTGTCTAATGGGAATGTGCTGGCCTTCAGTAGAGGTTGGATTCGGTCCGAGAAGTTAGGAATCCATTTAGCATAGTATGCAAACAGGCCGAGGGCCCGGCGCAAGGAGGCCGGATTCTTAGGTGGCGGGAGTTCTTGGAGTGGGCGAAGCCTTTCAGGGTCAGGTTTAATGATGCCATTGCCCACACAATAGCCAAGGATGTTGATGGTTGGTTGTGACTCAATGGATTTAGCCGCATTTAATGTCAAATTACGGTGCTGGAGTGCATCCCAAAAATCGTTGGAGATTGGCGTCATGTTCCCGCTGATTGCGACCTGCGACAGTAATATTGTCCAGATAAGGAAACGTATCCTTCAAGTCTTCCTGTTTGACCAGGTCATCCATTGCTCGCTGGAAGACAGCCACTCCATTAGTGACCCCAAAGGGGAGGCGACGAAATTGATACAGCCGTCCATTGGCTTCAAAGGCCGTATACTGCTTGTCTGAGACCTTCAAGGGTACCTGATGATAGGCACTTTTCAGATCATATGTTGAGAACACCGTGTACTCAGCCAGTTTATTAACCATATCATCGATGCGCGGCAATGGGTATGCGTCCAAGTCCGTATATTGATTGATGGTCTGTGAATAGTCAATGCACAGCCGTTTCTTGTGAGGTTGTAGAGGGTTCTTAACAATAACGACCTGGGCGCGCCATGGCGACGAACAAGGCTCGATGATATCCTCTGCTAAAAGCCGAGAAATCTCAGCCGCAATAAAAGACTGGTCTTCCTGACTGAAACGTCGTGACTTTGTTATAATCGGTTTGCATCGAGGAGGGATACTGGTAAACAGTGAGGGTTCATCCAGTGAAGCTGCTGACAATGCACAGAACGGTAATCGAGGTCGTATATTAGAAATAGTGAGTTCAGGTTTGGATCCGCCGAACTCAATGGTGAGCTTCTTATGCTGCTTTTGAAAATCCAGCCCGAAGATAAGATCACTACATAAATCCTTGAGCACCGAAAGCCGGGTGGAGGGATACCTGTGACCATTAAGTGTTATTTCAACCATACAAAAGCCAGAAATTCTGGTATTAAGTGATGACTGAGCCATCGCAATTGCCTGGTCCGATGGGAAAACATGTAGCTTTAACTCTGCAACAATCTGTTCCCTAATGAAACTATCAGTGCTACCTGAGTCAATTAAGGCATCTAAAGTATGTCCATTAATTGATGCTTTTGTAGCTGCATGGAATAGGTTCTGAGGACAAGCAGCTGTAATTGGTGTCGTTGCACAAAGAGTGGCTGAAACTCTAGGTGTGTTTCTTCGAGAGGAAACCCGAGAGGAAGCACGATAGATGTTAGCCGGAACATCTTGATAGGCCCTTACCGGGGCAGTTCGGTAGGACTTAGCTTGATAAGCCCTCGTAGAGGCTCTTGATAGGCAAACCTTTGCAAAATGACCCTTTTTGTTGCAATGACTGCAAAACGCATTGCGAGCAGGGCAGAATTTCCGAGGGTGAAACTCATCACCACAAAAGAAGCATTTCTTAGATTGCCAAGAGGCTGCCACAGCGGGGTCATCATCCTCTTCATCAGTGAAGTCATCAGATTGATCGTCAGGGATAAAGACCTCTCTAATAGAGTTCACCTGTGGCCTCTTAAATTGCCTGACTGTAGTTAAGGCAGTAGACCGAGGTCTGGGCACTGTATAAAGGTCTGCATTTCTTTTTGCCAGATCTAGAGAGCAAGCCATGTCATAAGCTCTCTGAAGCTCAAGTGTCTTACTTTCCAGTAGACGCTGGCGTATAAATGGGGAGGCAAGCCCGCAGATGAAAGCATCACGGATCATTTCTTCACGGTACAGCTCAGCTGAGACCGCCTGAAAGTTACAGTCCATATTAAGTCTGCGAAGCTCTTGGAGGAATTTATCAATGGATTCCTCCGGCCCTTGTTGGGCTGTAGCTAGTAGATGTCTGGCATAGACCTCATTCGGTGTCTTAGTATATAGTCTCTTAAGCGTCCGAATTGCCTCCTCGTAACTGCCCCATTCCTCCACATACTGAAATACATTCGGGGTGACACAGTTGATGAGTATCCGCAACTTTGAGTCATCATCAGCCTTGCAATATTCCAGAAAATTGTCAAACGTGCGATACCAGTGTTTCCACACCTTACCGGCTGCTGGGGTGTTTGGGTCCAAGTCAAGATGCGATGGTTTAAGGATGTTTTCCATGATGGGTGATTCCCTGGATCCTTAGTTCCGAGTTCGTCCAAAAAGTTTGAGTGCGAAGTTTTCCAAAGTTGATTAAATTGTGGTAAGAATGAGCCTTACGCGTGGTGAACTTAAAGTAAGCTTTAATCAACTAAAAAGGTGCTACATACAAAAGAGGTCTTACTCTATGCCTCTCCAGGATCCAACTGATCAGTCAAGTATTTATCCTGGACTAATCACAGGAAGTGATGCAATAAAGTTCGAGTCACAGGAAGCTGTATTGTGTTACCACAGTGACTATACTTCAAAAAGTACTTCATTGGCTGTAAAGGGCTTTGGGACATCTGAGGTTGTGAAAGGCGCTATAGAAATGCAAGTTCATGAATTTAAAAGAAAGACTTGCATTTCTATAGCGCCTTTCACAACCTCAGGTCATCCCAAAGTGCTTTACAGCCAATGAAGTACTTTTTGAAGTTCAAGAGTGAGGGCTCAGGGCTAATTCCATTTATAATGATGGTGGTGACAGTGAACGGACACCACCGTTTATTGGACAGATGATGCATGAGGTTTTGAGAATGTCGGCCTTATATTCATCTCCATCTGCCAGCCACCTGTGTTTGAAGCGTAAGCTTACGTGAATCTGGCATGGATGAGTGCATCCCTTGCCAGACGGCCAGCAATGTGGTCATGTGCGGCTGCATTGGCCACATCCGGCCCCGCAACATGTGACTCCCCGTCCTCCTCCTCATTCACCTCCTCATCCTCCTCCTCAATCTCCTCCTCGTCCTCCTCCTCGTCCTCTTCCTTGTTCTCTTCCTCTTCTTCCGAGGAGTGTGTGTGCTGAGTCACTTGTTCGTCTGGCAGCACTGAGCCACGCTGCTGTGCAATGTTGTGCAGGGCACAGCAGACCACAATGATTCTGGACACCCTGGCTGGTGCATACTGTAGGGCTCCACCAGATCTGTCCAGGCATCGGAAGCGCATTTTGAGCAAGCCGATGTTTGCTCGATGATGCTTCTGGTGGATAAGTAACTCAGATTGTAGCGCTCCTCAGCCTCGTTTGTTGGCCTCCTCATCGGTGTCATGAGCCATTTTTTCAGGGGTATAACCCTTGTCGTCAAGAAGCCATCCACAAAGTTGGTTTGGCGGATAGAAGAGCTGAGGCACAGTAGACTGGCGCAGGATGAAGGAGTCATGGCAACTGCCAGGGTACTTAGCGCAAACATGCATGATGATCTTCCTGTGGTTACACACCAGCTGGACGTTCAGGGAGGGGAATATCTTACGGTTGAGAAATACAGCTGGGTTGTGATAGGGGGCCCTAAGGGCTACATGTGTGCTGTCTATGACGCCCTGTACCATTGGCAAGCCTGCCATACTGGCAAAGCCAACCACACACACGGTCACACTTGGGCCATCCGTGGAGAAGTGGATGTAATTGTGTGCCTTTTCAAAGAGGGCATCGGTGACCTGTGTGATGCAGGTGTGTGCGGCCGACAGGGAGATGCCGCTGATGTCTGCAGCTGATCCCTGGAAGGAGCCCGAAGCAAAGAAGTTGAGTGCGGTGGTGACTTTGACAGCCACTGGTAAGGAGTGTCCACCCGCTCCTCGGGGATCCAGGTGTTGGTGTAGCATTGCGCAGATGTCAGCGACTGCGTCTCTCGAAAGTCTCAGCCTCCTTTGGCACTGCTGCTCAGTCATGCTGAGGAAGCTGATCCTCTGCCTGTAAACTCTGTGTTGGGGGTATCTCCTGCGGCGAGGTGCAGCCCTGCGCTGATGGCCTCTGCCCTGTGCAGCATCAGGTGGGTGAGGAGGAGGTTGGCGCTCCTGGTGCTGGTGCTGCTGTTGTGGCTGGTTGTGGTGCTGCTGCGGCTGCTCTTCCTCCGAATCTGACGACCAGGATGAGAGGATATAAATGGTTCCCAGATCACTGCTATAGATTTCAATTGAGGCAAGAAGCTTGCAAACGCACAGTCGAAGTGGCCTGAAATTATTCCAATCAGGTCATACTGCAGATGACTGTCAGGTTAAACAGTCACAATGTCAGTAAAGTTGCTAAATCTTATCCCAAACCTTCAACAACAAAGTTGTGGCATTTGAATGTCAGCCATGTTGCAGGAACGCTTTTAAGCGGCTGCAGCAACTGACAACAAATCATGTCCTCGAGAAACCCAACTCAATGCAGCTGCCGTATTTCTCGGAAGACAGCAAACAGCAGCCAAAAGCACCAAAATCGGAATCGCTGATTAAAATAGGATTAGCAAGGCACTTAATAGGCTGCTAACTGCCTTAACTGCCTGTCCCGCCGTTTGCTGTCAGGTCATTTCGGGAGCGGCTGACCCGACACTCACGAAAGTAGTGTGGGGGCGGGTTGGAGGCGGGTTCGTAGGCAACCGGCATTTTTTCCCATTTTCGTTGCCGACCCGCCTCCAATCCCGCCCTCTGAGGCCCATTAAAATCGAGCCCATTGTGTCCACCGTGGCCCGGTGGGTAGCACTCTTGACTTCTGAGTCAGAAGGTCATGGGTTGAAGCCCCACTCCAGAGACTTGAGCACATAATCCAGGCTGACACTCCGGGCTGGATTTTACTCACCGAGACGAGTTGGATTGCGGGACTGCTGCCTTCCGGGTTCTAGTCCCGCCCCCAGCGATGTCCGATGCACAGACGCTATTTTCCCCTGATTGGCCTTGTTAAGCCCGCCCTGCGGGCTTGCTGGCCAATTAAGGGAAAGCCAGTGTCAGATGACGTCAGTTGATGACGCTTCATCTGCCGGTTTTCTTAAAGGGACATGAACCAGTTATTTTTGACAGATGATTTGTCAGTGTTTGACAGTATTGAGGTGCTGCCAAACACTGACAATCACTGTACAAAGGTGAGCCCTTGTACCCAGGCTCTCCAATGACTCTCTCCTTAGGATAAAACAGATGGCAGCTGCAGGTGAGGGTACAGAAGCAATCTGTCACTTCTCCCAATGAGGTGAGGCCACACAAACAGCTTGTCACCTACAGAAAAATCTAAACACATTAAAAATGACTTTCCCAACATTTTCTTACCTCTGATACTCACCAGTGTCCCATTGCATCCTTCACACCACTTCTGCAGCTGTCATCTATACACAAACATTACAACAGACCCACAGCTGCCTCACTTACTCTGGCGGGGTTCCCCAACGTCGGGAAGCCCGCAGCAGAAGTCTAAAATTTGGAAAAAGCCTCTTAACTGCCTGTTAACTACCTGTTAACTGCCTGTTAACAGGCAGTTAAGTGGCTATAATCCTCTTCCCACCGCTAGGAGTCGGGTCCCTGCGCAAATCGGTGACCCGACTCCCGGGAAGATTGGTTAGAAGCGGGTTGGGAGCGGGTTCGGGACTCATTCCCATTCTTTTTGATTTTCCCAGCAGTCCCGCCTCTAAACCCCCCTCCTCAGGGCTGTTAAAATCCAATCCTCCTAGTGCAGTACTGAGTGAGTGCTGCACTGTCGGAAGTGCCGTCTTTCGCATGAGGCGTTAAACTGAGGTCCCATCTGTCCTCTCAGGTGGACGTAAAAGATTCCACAGCATTCTTTCAAAGAAGAGCTGGAGGAGTTCTCCCCGGCGTCCTGGGCAAATATTCATCCCTCAATCAACATCACTAAAACAGATTATCTGGTCATTATCACATTGCTGTTTGTGGGAGCTTGCTGTGCACAAATTGTCTGCCGTGTTTCCTACATTACAACAGTGACTATACTTCATTGGCTGTAAGTGCTGCCATGCACTGGCATTTCTCAATGGGAGTGGGAAGTCTGGCTGCTGACACCAATTGTAGTATCCCTTACTGCCAACTGGACGCGACACCAGAGACTGACCCTGGGGCCTCCCTGATTCAGCTGAGAGAAACACTCTATAACCATTTGAAACTCGGTAGAATAAATGGAATGTTAATGCAGGCGAACAATCATTGCGTTTCAGTGGAGAATCCTACTTTGCCCGCGACCATGGCAGTGACTTTCGCACTGACGCTCCACGCTTAAAGCAACAGTTACCGGCAGGGACGATTTCTCTTCCTGTCGTCTGGCTCTGATCGGAGTCCTGATGCAGCTGTCAGACGCTCAACGCTGCCAAGTGTCTCAATGCTTCATCCTATTCTTAGCCCCACAGCATCAAGATAGCTACTGGTAGCTGACTGCACTAATAAAAACCAGATGCTCTTGGGGTGACTCAGGTGGATTGTTCCATTACACCAACACAAAAACATTGGTAACTAAGGGCACCACGGTGACAGTTTGGAGAAGACCCAATGTTTCTGCAGTTGCCTGGAGAGGGTGGAGAGGAATGGTACCAGGTGTTGGCCGTGGCTCAGTGGGCAGCGCTTTCGCCTCTGTGTCAGAAGGTTGTGGGTTCAAGCCCCACTCCAGAGACTTGAGCTCAAAATCCAGGCTGACACTCCAGGGCAGTGCTGAGGGAGTTCTGCACTGTCGCAGGTGCCATCTTTCGGATGAGACATTAAACCGAGGTCCCGTCTGCCCTCTCGGGTGGATGTAAAAATCCCAGGGCACTATTTCAAAGAAGAGCGGGGGAGTTCTCCCCGGTGTCCTGGCCAATATTTATCTCTCAATCAACATCACTAAAACAGATTATCCGGTCATCATCACATTGCTGTTTGTGGGAGCTTGCTGTGCGCAAATTGGCTGCCGCGTTTCCTACATTACAGCAGTGAGTGACTACACTTCAAAATACTTAATTATCTTTATAGTGCTTTGGGTCGCCCTGAGGGTAATTTTGGCAAAAAGGTGAAAACAGGCGCTCAGTGGGTGCAGTGTTAATGAGACAGGCGCTCAGTGGGTGCAGTGTTAATGAGACAGGCGCTCAATGGGTGCAGTGTTAATGAGACAGGCGCTCAATGGGTGCAGTGTTAATGAGACAGGCGCTCAATGGGTGCAGTGTTAATGAGACAGGCGCTCAGTGGGTGCAGTGTTAATGAGACAGGCGCTCAGTGGGTGCAGTGTTAATGAGACAGGCGCTCAGTGGGTGCAGTGTTAATGAGACAGGCGCTCAGTGGGTGCAGTGTTAATGAGACAGGCGCTCAATGGGTGCAGTGTTAATGAGACAGGCGCTCAGTGGGTGCAGTGTTAATGAGACAGGCGCTCAGTGGGTGCAGTGTTAATGAGACAGGCGCTCAGTGGGTGCAGTGTTAATGAGACAGGCGCTCAGTGGGTGCAGTGTTAATAAGACAGGCGCTCAGTGGGTGCAGTGTTAATGAGACAGGCGCTCAATGGGTGCAGTGTTAATGAGACAGGCGCTCAATGGGTGCAGTGTTAATGAGACAGATGCTCAATGGGTGCAGTGTTAATGAGACAGGCGCTCAGTGGGTGCAGTGTTAATGAGACAGATGCTCAGTGGGTGCAGTGTTAATGAGACAGGCACTCAGTGGGTGCAGTGTTAATGAGACGAGCCTGTTTGAAAGTCCAGATTTAGCAGACAATTTTGGTCCTAATTGCTGATTACCATAATTTGACCTTGCCTGGAGGCGCTAAACCAGAAATCTGCAGGTTTAGCACTCAAGCGCTGATTAGATGTAATTTTCGTGGAGCAGTGTAAGACATCTAAATTCACTCTTGTCCTTTAACCCATCTGACAATTTCCAAAGTTCAGATCGTTGAACAGACAACACTAAACCCAAGGATTCGAGAATAACTTTCCCTTCTACTTAAAATCAGCAAGAGGTTACAAGTAAGCTCACAGAAAACTGTTGCATATAATACTCCCGATTATATCTACGCATACACAGGTTTATTATAGTTACTTTAAGCTCAAATGATGATAACAACAACAACAACAACTACTTGTGTTTATATAGCGCCTTTAACGTAGTAAAACGTCCAAGGCGCTGCGCATTTTAAGACAACAAATTTGACACCGATCCACATAAGGATAAATTAGGCCAGGTGACCAAAAGCTTGGTCAAAGAGGTAGGCTTTAAGGAGCGTCTTAAAGGAGGAAAGAGAGGCGGAGAGGTTTAGGGAGGGAATTCCGAGAGAGGAGAGATGAAAGGAGGCATGACAACAGGCGAGTGCAGTCAGGGAGGGAGAGAGAGAAAAGGAAAATAGGGGGAAAAAGTATTGAGTGGCTCGGGTCCGGAGCGGCAGCCAAAGTGCGCATGCGAATGGACGCGGGAAAAGCTCAGGTTTCAGAGGCCTGTTTAAATATAATAATTCATGAGATACATATTTATGGCAATGGATGACCACGGATACAGTTGAAGAGTACAGCAGCTTAATGAGCCAACACTATATACGTACCAACACCAGCAAGTGGTCAGTTCGGCGATGGCCAGACGCACGACTTTAACTGGCAACTGACCAGGTCGCCCCCGACTGCAGCAGCCCCGTGTGTCTTAAAGCAGCGTCTCTTATACCCTAAAAACCTGGGCAGGCCCCTCAATGCATACGTGTCCCAAACTGCGTGACAAATGGTCGGCAGTTGTTTTCCTCTTCTTATCAGTGGGGCCCCAAAGCCGTTCTCAGCTTTTGCCTGAAGATGTTCCTGTCTTTGTAACAGCCAACCATTTGCTCCTGCTCAGGGTCTGTCGCTTCCTTATCTGATCAGTAGCTTTCGTGCAAAGTTCCCGCAGGAACCAACCTCTCAACCTCCCGAAGCATGCTGGTATATTAAATTTGGTCAACTTTTTAAGTTTGGTCAAGTTATAGCAAATTCTCACAGCAAATGGCTTGTTCTTGCAGTAGTATACGTGGACTCCTTGCACCCACTTACACTGACGGTGTGGAATGCTCTGGCTGGCAGACAGCGGCACGTTGCAGGATGGCTCAGGGACGGACCGAGGGAGAGGGCGCACAGGTTCTCGAATGTGGCACTGGAGGGTCCTGGTGGAGGAGTAGGGATGTGTCCTGTCCTTCTCTCCTGCAGCAGCTGGTGCTGCTCTGCCTGGCCTTCATGTCCTCCTCCCATTCCTCGTCCAGACCAAGGGGGGTCCTCTTGCCCATGACCAAGCACTCCCTTTCTCCTGGTCACTCCTATAAGGTGTCCAATAAGGTAGAGTAGCACAGCACTCACTCTTTTTTAGGTGAAGTCCTCAGAGAATTTCTGGAATAAACTTCTGGAATGAAGAGAACTTTTTTCACCCAGAGGGTGGTGGGGGTCTGGAACTCACTGCCTGAAAGGGTGGTAGAGGCAGAAACCCTCATCACATTTGAAAAGTGCTTGGATATGTACTTGAAGTGCCGTAACTTACAGGGTTACGGACCAAGAGCTGCAAAGTGGGATTAGGCTGGATAGCATTTTTTAGGCCGGCACAGACATGATGGGCTGAATGACCTCCTTCTGTGCCGTAAATTTCTATGATTCTATGAAATGTTGCTCGAGTGTTGGTGAAGTCTTGACAAAGTGTCTCAGAAAGTCTCTCGATGTGTTTCAGAGGTCCTCTTCACAGCTACAGCAGCAATGACCATGAAATGGTGAGTATCCCTTTGAGTAGCGCTTGAAATAGACATCAACGCTGTGTTCACTCCCAAACAGCTGGTCGCTGTTAGGAGGGCGTTAGTTGAAGCGCAAGTCACCAAAAAATTCCCGTGCAGCCTATTTAATGAGCGCTAGCAGGCATTGTAAGTGGCAATCAGCTGTTTAACAAGCCTCTGGGCAGCCTTTCCTGGTGCTGGCTTCAACTCCTTTTTGAAAAAAATGAAAGAAAGACTTGCATTTATATAGCGCCTTTCACGACCACCGGACATTCCAAAGCGCTTTACAGCCGATTAAGTTTTTTTTTGAAGTGCGGTCACTGTTGTAATGTAGGAAACACAGCAGCCAATTTGCTCACACCAAGCTCCCACAAACAGCAATGTGACCTGACAATCTTTTTCAGTGATCTTGATTGAGGGATAACTATTGGCTAGGACACTGAGGAGAACTCCCCTGCTCTTCTTCGAAATAATGGCCGTGGGATCTTTTACGTCCACCGGAGAGAGCAGAAGGGGCCTCGGTTTAGCGTCTCATCCGAAAGACGGCACCTCAGACAGTGCAGCACTCCCTCAGTACTGCACTGGAGTGTCAGCCTGGATTTATGTGCTTATGTCTCTGGAGTTGGACTTGAACCCACAACCTTCTGATGCAGTAGGTGAGAGTGCTACCCACTGAGCTATGGCTGACACTCCAAGGTGGCCTCTTGCGCTAAATGTGGGCTACACCGGTGTTTCAGCTTAAGACCCCATTTTGGCCACCTCTTTACCACTTTAGCACCTAAAGTATTCGGCAAACATAGCCCCCCTGAGGTCGTGAAAGGCATAAAAGTCTTTATTTTCCTTTCAGGGGTGAGGGGTTACTGTTGTGTGGAGAGACTGGAGAAGCTGGGATTGTTCTCCTTAGAGCAGAGAAGGTTAAGGGGAGATTTAATAGAGGTGTTCAAAGTTATGAAGGGATTTGATAAGAGTAAATAAAGGGAAACTGGTTTCCACTGGCAGGAGGGTCGGGAACCAAAGGACACAGATTTAAGATAATTGGCAAAAAAGCCAGAGGGGAGACGAGGAGAATTTTTTTTTTTTACGCAGCGAGTTGTGATCTGGAACGCGCTGCCTGAAAGGGTGGTGGAAGCAGACTCAATAGTAGCTTTCAAAAGGGAATTGGATGGACACTGAAAAGGAAAAATTTGCAGGGCTCTGGGGAAAGAGCAGGCGGTGGGAGAGGGGCTAATTGGAGAGCTCTTTCCAAAAGCCGGCACAGGCACAATGGGCTGAATGGCCGCCTTCTGTGCTGTAAGAGTCTATGGGGTAAAAATTCACTTGGTTGCGCCACCCGTTAGCGCCTTAAGAGGGCGCTAATGGGGCGCAAAGCCGCTAACGCCTGGGCGCAGCGATGTTTGCGCCGCTCGAGAACTTAACTTGAGATTGTGCAGCGGCGCTAAAACTTACCGCTGCGACCACCTGCGCGCGCAGATTGTGACGTCATTCCATGGTGCAACGCCCTTGGGGCGCCCCGTAGCGGAAATTGAGTGGCGCCCCCTGCCTTACCGCCTGGCGCTTCCAACGACCAGAAGACTGGAACGCTATCAATCGCTGTGGGGCTGGGGGGGGCGCTATTTAAAGGGGGCCTCTTCCTGTCTTTTATTGTTGGTGGCATTTTTGAACTACGCATTCTGAGAGAGAGAGGGAGAGACTTCTGGAGAGATTCAACGTTGTGTGAAGGAGTTTTGGGTACTGAGCAGCACTTTGCAGGTTCATTTTGATTTGTCATTCCTTGTATCGATTTAGCAGAGACCGTGGGAGCTGCACTCTGAGCTCTTTGCCTGGTGCTCTCCATTGTTCTTTCCAGCACATTTGATGTGCAAGTCTCTCCAGGCCGAGATTCAAGGCAGCAATGAACAGGATGTGGATGGAAAGCAAGATTAACCATCCCCTTTAAGAACTGGCCCGTGCCATTGTGTGTGTGTTCCATTGCTGACTGACATTACATGAGCTTCGCCAGCGCTCCGAGTTAGCGCCTCACTGCTCGGCCTTTGCGCCTTAAGAGAGGTGTGCAGCGCCTGCTTTAGCGCTCCACTCACCTCCCGGGGCGGTAAAAGTGAAGTTTCCCGTCAGTGCCGATAATTAGCGCCAGGCGCTAATATTTGCGTCCGGACGATATTTGCGCCCCAAATGGGGCGCGACCTAATTTCTACCCCTATGATTCTCTGATTCTATGAACCTCTTGGATTATTGATCCATAACCACGAGACCACCATAAAAAAAAGACTTGCATTTATATAGCGCCTTTCACGACCTCAGGATGTCCCAAAGCGCTTTACAGCCAATGAAGTACTTTTGAAGTGTAGTCACTGTTGTAATGTAGGAAACGCAGCAGCCAATTTGCTGACAGCAAAATCCCACAAACAGCACTGTGATAATGAGCAGATCATATTTTAGTGATGTTGATTGAGGGATAAATATTGGCCCCAGGACACCGGGCAGAACTCCCCTGCTCTTCTTCTCAGGGTCATCCAGCGATGGCCAATAAATGCTGGCCTCGCTGGTGACGCCCGCAGCCCAATAATTAATTAAAAAGAAATTAAAACTAACTTGCGTAAACAAAAGACACTTTTTGTGCTCTGGCTTTGTTACGAGCCAGTTTCTTCCTGAAGGCAATTAGAAAAAGTCTAAAGCTTCAAATGATCTGGCAGATAACAGGATAATGAACATAAGCCGATAGACGTCGCGGGTAACTGACGATTGCAAAACTTCCCTGGAATTCTTCCAGTCAAGTACAGATATCGCTGGCTGCAGCCCAGTCAGGTGTCCTGTACAAGGTCAGGGGAGAAGGAAGGTGGTGCTTGTGACTGTTTGAATACTCATCCAATTCATACCATGGCTTCCTCAGCTGCCTGGACCCCAAGCTCTGGAATTCCCTCCCGAAACCACGCCGCCTCGCTCTCCTCCTTTAAGATGCTGCTTACAACCTACCTCTTTCACCAAGCTTTTGGTCGCCTGTCCTAATGTCTCCTTCTTTGACTCGGTGTCAAGTTTTCTCTGATTATGCTCCTCTGAAGCGCCTTGGGCCGTTTTACTGCATTAAAGAAAGAAAGAACTTGCATTTCTATAGCGCCTTTCACAACCTCAGGACGTCCCAAAGTGCTTCACAGCCAATTACATACTTTTGAAGTGTAGTCGCTGTTGTAATGTAGGAAACACGGCAGCCAATTTGTACACAACAAGGTCCCACAAACAACAATGAGATAAATGACCAGATAATCTGTGTTTTTTTTAGTGATGTTAGTTGAGGGGTAAATATTAGCCAAGACTCCAGGGAGAACTCCCCCGGCTCTTCTGTGAAATAGTGCCCGTGGGTTCTATTAACATCCAACTCAACAGGCAGACGGGGCCTCACTTTAACGTTTCATCTCAATGGCGGCACCTCCGATAGTGCAGCACTCCCTCAGCACTGCACTGGGAGTGTCGGCCTGGATTATATGCTCAAGTATCTGGAGTGGGACTCTGAACCCACAACCTTCTGGCTCAGAGAGCGAGAGTGCTGCCCACTGAGCCACGGCTGACACCTGAAGGTGTTATATAAATGCAAGTTGTTGCCGTTGTATGAGAAGAGGTCACCAAGAAAAAAATATTTTGCAGGTTTACCTGACTAATGAAGCTACACAGCTATCTTAATTCAAGGTACAAGCCCTGGTATAGTTTATATCAATAAACCTTTATATTTAAAGCGTACAAACTATCTAATTTACTTTAATTCTGATGATAGATCCCTGTAAGGATAATATAAATCCACTCCCACGCGGACAATGGATTCCAAGCATCTCCATGGTAACCCTAACAACTGACGTCTCAACCCACCAATCAGTGCTCGACAAACAGAAGGATACTTCAGACCAATGAAGTATGAATATATTTCGATGCAAATGATAATTAATCGTGTTTTTTAGTGATGTTGGTTGAGGGATAAATGTTGGTCCTCGGACACCCAGGGAAGAACTCCCCTTGCTCTTCTTCAAAATAGTGCCGTGGGATCGGGTACGTCCACCTGAGCAGATAGACAGGGCCTCGGTTTAACGTCTGATCTGAAGGACTGTAGGGGCAGTCAATGTTTGATCATGGTGTCATCACAGTCATGCCCAATTGTGCCTTCACTCGACATCCGCGGGTTCTGTTTTGTGGAGTAGCACCCCAGGATTACCAGCTTACCTCTAATCATTGCTCACTGCAGAATACATGGGACGCCCGCCATATTTTTTGGTGGATGAGAGAGAGAAAGAGAGACAGGCTGAGAGATTCAGGGAGGGAATTTCAAAGCTTAGGGACTAAATGGCTGAAGGCATAGCCGCCAATGGTGGGGTGGGGGGGGGGGGTAGGCAGGGTGAAGGAATCATTGAATCATTACAGCACGGAAGAAGGCCATTCGACCCGTCGAGCCCGTATCGATTCTCAGCTAGTCCCACTCCACTGCCCTTTCCCCGTAGCCCTGCAAATTTTTTTCCTTCAGATACTTATCCAACTCCCTTTTCAAAGATAAGATTGAGTCTGCTCCACCACCCTTTCAGGCAGTGCATTCCTCTCAATCTTCTCTGCTCCAAGGAAAACAACCCCAGCTTCTCCAGTCTATCCACGTAACTGAAGTCCCTCATTCCTGGAATCATTCTTGTAAACCTTTTCTGCACCTTCTCTAAGGCTTTCACATCCTTCCTAAAGTGTGGTGCCCAGAATTGGACACAATACTCCAGTTGGGGCCGAACCAGTGTTTTATACAGGCTCATCATAATTTCCACACTTTTGTACTCTAGGGCTTGATTTTGCCAGGCCCGAGGAGGCGGGAATGGAGGCGTGTGGGGTGTTAAAATTGCAAAAAATGGTGGGCAGGCCCGACCCCGCCTCCAAGCAATTTTCCCAAATGCGTGGTTTCTGATCCCGTCTCCGTCCTGCCTCCAAGAGGCGGGATAGGCGCTTAAGGCCCTTAACAACCACTTAATTGCCTCTATAATCCCATTTTGAGGCCTTTCTGATTTTAAGACTTTTCTGACGTGATGCACGCCTCCTCTGAAACACGATGGTGAAACCTGGTGGTGGTGGTGGTGAAAATCTGGGAGCAGACTTAGGTCTCCTGCTGCTTATTTTGCCTCCAGGTCGCTCTCACAGCAAAGGCCAAAAGCTTCCCAGTCTTTGCAGACCTTAAATGCAGCAGCAATGATGACATCATCAGAGGCGACTTTCAGACTGAAAACACTAATTGGGTCATGGGTTCCCACATGCTGGAACTCAATTACCCAATTAGGGGAAAATCAAATAATTCTCCCACATCCAATTGGAGTCGGGTGGCTAACACGAAAAGTGGATGACACGACCCCAGCCCGCCCCAATGACAAAATCGAGCCCATATGCCTCTATTTATGAAGCCCAGGATCCCGTAAGCCTTTTTAACTGCTTTCTCAACCTGCCCTGCCACCTTCAACAATTTGTGCACACATACCCCTAGGTCTCTCTGTTCGTGCTCCCACTTTAGGATTGTACCATTTAGTTTATGGCCCAAAAATTCGGCCGTTCTCGGGTGAGTACTCAGTGCGTACTCACCCGTATTCATTCCCGAAGTGCCGGTTTCCTGCATGCACTGCGCATGCGTGGGAAACCGGCACTTCCGGTATGGTGAAGGGGGCGGTTCCTAGGTGAACCGCGTGCGCACTAGAGGCTGCGCGCACACAGCACACTGAGGTTTTTTTTCAGGTTTCAACGCGAGGGTAAGTATTGAATATTCTACGCTAGTAAAAAGGAGGCGTAAGACCCCTTTTGAACAAGGTAAGTAGTTAATTAAGTATAATTTTTAATTTTTTTCAACAGGTTTATCTTTTTTAGAGACTTTAAAGAAAGGTAAGTTTATTTTTATAACTTTTAAAAAGTATTTTAATTTTTTCAAAAATGTAAATTTTTGTTTAATGTGGTTAATTTATTTAACTACAGTTATTTTATTAATGTGATGGTTTTTTAAAAAATTTATTTGAGGTTTAGCTGTTCTTTTGGGGCCGATTTCAATTCACAGATTTGACAGGTCTCCTGTCAAATCTATGAATGAAAGATGGTCTGCTGCCATTGGCTCTCCATGGTCCACGTGATCCCAGGGGTCGCATCGCACTAACTGCGTCCCTGGAATACGCAAGCACTGCGCGCTGGCACTAGGGAGAGGCCCGGGACCCGAAGTTCCTGCGGGGGCAAACAAGAACGGCAGACGCGGTAGGTGATATCGCGTGCGATCCTTACCCCCATGGCAAGCCTCCGAATCGAATTTCTAGGCCACTATTTCCTCTCTTCATTCTTTCTACCAAAATGTATCACTTCGCACTTTTCTCCGTTAAATTACATCTGCCACGTGTCCGCCCATTCCCCCAGCCTGTCTATGTCTTCCTGAAGTCTATCACTCTCCTCCTCACTGTTCACTATACTTCCAAGTTTTGTGCGTCTGCAAATTTTGAAATTGTGCCCTGTACACCCATGTCCAAGTCATTAATATATATCAAGAAAAGCAGTGGTCCTAGTACCGACCCCTGGGGAACCCCACTTTATACCTTCCTCCAGTCCGAAAAACAACCGTTCACCACTACTCTCTGTTTCCTCTCACTTAGCCAATTCCGTATCCATGCTGCCACTGTCCCTTTTATTCCATGGGCTTCAACTTTGCTGGCAAGCCTATTATGTGGCACTTTGTTGAACACCTTTTGGAAATCCATGTACACCACGTCAACCACACTGCCCTCATCAACCCTCTGTGTTACCTCATCAAAAAACTCGATCAAGTTGGTTAAACACGATTTGCCTTTAACAAATCCGTGCTGGCTTTCCTGAATTAATCCACACCTATCCAAGTGACCTGTTAATTTTGTCCCTGATTACTGTTTCTAAAAGCTTCCCCACTACCAAGGTTAAACTGTCTGGCCTGTAGTTGCTGGGTTTATCTTTACACCTTTTATTGAACAATGGTGTAACATTTGCAATTCTCCAGTCCTCTGGCACCACCCCCCATATCTATGGAGGATTTGAATATTATGGCCAGTACCTCTGCGATTTCCGCCCTCAATTCCCTCAGCATCCTAGGATGCATCCCATCCGCACCTGGTGATTTATCTACTTTAAGTACAGCCAACCTTTCTAATAACTCTTCTTTATCAATTTTTATCCTATCAAGTGTCTCCACTATCTCCTCCTTCACTATGTCTATGGCAGCATCCTCTTCCTTGGTGAAGACAGATGCAAAGTACTCATTTAGCACCTCAGCCATACCCTCTGCCTCCATGTGTAGGTCTCCTTTTTGGTCCCTGATCGGCCCCACCCCTCCTCTTATTATCCTTTTGCTATTTATATCCCTGTAGAAGACTTTTGGATTACCTTTTATGTTAGCTGCCATTCTATTCTCATACGCTCTCTTTGCCCCTCTTATTTTCTTTTTCACTTCTCCTCTGACCTTTCTAAATATAGCCTGATTCTCAGATGTATTTGCATCCAAGAACACTACCATGTTCATCCCCAGGGATGCGCAAGAGGCCAGAAATAGAGGAACGTAGTAGCGTTCTTGGAAGGCTGTAGGTCTAGAGGAGGTTGCAGAGATAGGGAGGGGCGAGCCATGGAGGGATTGGAACAATTTCAAAAACACTAACCTAGATTAGCTACACAGTGTGCGTCTTGTTCAAAGCTGACATTCCGATATCTGAAGACTAAAATAGACTGTGAAACTTCAACGAGTTACGTTGAGTCTACAGCACAGAAACAGGCCATGCGGCCAAACTGGTCCGTGCCGGTGTTTATGCGCCACACGAGCTTCCTCCCTCCCCTCTTCATCTCACCCCATCAACATATCCTTCTATTCCTTTCTCCCTCATGTGTTTATCTAGCCTCCCCTTAAATGCATCTCTGCTATTCGCCTCCACCACTCCCTGTGGTAGCGAGTTCCACATTCTAACCACTCTCTGGGTGAAGAAGTTTCTCCTGAATATGTGGTCTAGCCAAGGTTCGATACAAGTTTAACATAACTTCCCTGCTTTTGAATTCTATCCATCTAGAAATAAACCCCAGGGCTTAGTTTATTTCTTTATGGCCTTAACCTCCGTCGCTACTTTTAGTGATTTGTGCAATTGTACCCCTAGATCCATTTGCTCCTCTACCCCATTTAGACTCTTATTATCCAAGCAGTATGTGGTCTCCTACCAAACTACCATGAAACTTGAACATACCATGATTAATGGGTTTACTTTGAGCTTGTTTGGCAACATAATATTGGGCTTCTTTTGGGCGAGTATTCAGTTCATTTTGGGCTAGAAGTTGATTTTACTTTCTGGCATCCCTGAAGACCAGCATTTATTGCCCATCCCTAGTCACCCTGAGAAGATGTTGGTGGGCCTTTTCCTTGAAACCACTGCAGTCCACGCGGTGATGGTGAAGGGATAATTACAAGTCCTAGCCCTTTTCGGGCTACCCCAGATCAGGCGTATTCCCCAGACGTTCACCTTCAACTAAAGTTAGCGGTAGCCGAATCCTAGAGACGCTTAATTGGGTCTAAAGGTCAGACTACCTCTCCCTAAAGGAAAGAAACGGCCTGAAGATGTTACCGTCCTCCGGATAGCACTTTTAGCAAGTTTAACTAGACTGTAACCTTCCGGATATTATGAGGGTCCAGAACCCCCCCGCCCCCCCAGAATTCTGCAACTCCTCTCTGAAGAGTGTACAGAAATTGAGTTCGCGAGGTTGATACAGAAATACTACTTGAGACTATTTTAAAAATATAGGGGGGAAAATTCAGTTGGTTGCGCCTCCCGTAAGCGCCTTAAGAGGGCGCTAATGGGGCGCAAAGCATCTAGCGCCCAGGCGCGACGAAGTTTGCGCCGCTTGCGAAATTAACTAGACATTTTGCGGCGGCGCTAAACACTACCGCCACGATCTCCTGCGCCGGCAGATCATGACGTCAGTTGAGTGCGCAACGCCCCGGTATCGCCCTGGAGTGGATATTGAGTGGCGCCCCCTGCCTTACCGCCTGACACTAGCAACGGCAGGTTGAGGGGAGCGTTCTGAAGTCATGAAGGGAAAGGGGGAGCGCTATTTAAAGGTGACCGCTTCCTGTCTTTTACTGTTGGTGCCATTTTTTAACTACGCATTCTGAGAGAGAGAGAGAGAGACTTCTGGAGAGATTCAACGTTGTGTGAAGGAGTTTTGGGTACTCAGCAGCACTTTGCAGGTTCATTTTGATTTGCCATTCCTTGTATCGATTTAGAAGAGACTGTGGGGGCTGCACTCTGAGCTCTTTGCCTGGTACTCTCCATTGTTCTTTCCAGCAGATTTGATGTGCAGGTCTCTCCAGGCCGAGATTCAAGGCTGCAATGAGCAGGATGTGGGTGGAAAGCAAGATTAACCATCCCCTTTAAGAACTGGCCCGTGCCATTGTGTGTGTGTTCCATTGCTGACTGACATTACATGAGCTTCGCCAGCGCTCTGAGGTAGCGCCTCGCTCCTCGGCCTTTGCGCCTTAAGACAGGTGTGAAGCGCCTGATTTAGCGCTCCAATCACCACCAGGGGCGATAAAAGTCAAGTTTGCAGTCGGTGGCGATAATTAGCGCCAGGCGCTAATCTTTGCGCCCGGCCGATAATTGCGCCCCAAATGGGGCGATACTGAATTTCTCCCCCATATAGATTTATTAAAGAACCGACATTTAGTTAACAGCTGGTATGGCAATTGCAACTTTAACCGTTCAAAATACAAATAGCTTACATTTCTTATCAGAGACCCTTATTCTCAAATCTTAACTTCGTTACAGTTCCACACTTCTACTTATTTCTTAATCCAGAATATCCACCAAAATCAAATACCTTGATTACCCAAGACTCAGAGTTGAAAACTTACAGAACGTGCCTGTGAAGTTGAGAAATGCTTGCCCTTCCAGCGACTTCTGACTCTCTATCTGAAAAGCTCTATTTTTATACCTTTTTTTAGTGGTATTTTCTTTAAAGTTTCCTGCTGATGTAAGCTAATTATCTCTAGTGATTCTCTATTGAATTCTTTTCTATTCTTACTGTCATTTCAGCTGACAACTTTTAGAATTCTGTCTCTACCTTTAGGTGTTTCAAAAACTTATCATTTTTATGGGTATTGTCGATTTATCTATTTGATGCTATTCTTAGGAAGTCTTTCTATTGAATTCTTAATATCACTTAACTGCTTGTAAGCCAGACGTCGTGACTCCGTGGTGTTCCAAGTTTAACACATAAACAATGTGATTGCTTGGTGTCATCTATTGATATTATATCTTCAAAGCCTCTCTGTAGGTATCTTTTACAATTTGCAAATTGAAAACACTTCAACCAGGATGTTTTTTGCATTTCTTAGCTATTTCAATTGGTTGCATATTTGATCGTGTTTCCTGTTTCTAAGTTTAACATAAAACTATTTTACGGCAGGTATTTCTTTTACTTGATGTCATTTTTTCAAAGGCACTTGGTTTTTTTAATGTTCTGTGCACCTGTTCGACGTGTTAGATTTTGACACTTTACTTGGGTCATTCCATTGTGTTTCTCCCAAACTCCAGACCTTCTGGAAGCGCCAATGGTTTGCTTCAATAGGGGCATTGTTTTTGTGTTTACAACCATCTCCCATTTCAAAGCTTGTGGTGTTTTACAGCTTTTGTTAACACTTCACCTTATCTCAGAAGCCTGTATTGTGTTTGCAGCCTGTGTCGCCGAGGCTTTCCAGACTTTTAAACTCAGTATGTCATGTATTAATAATATCAGAAATCTGTTTATAGGATGGTGTATTTTTCTGAAATATGGCTATTCCATTACAATGGTACTCCCACAGTAGAGTTAGGCAGGGAATCACAGAATATTGACCCAGCCACCACTAATGGAGAGACTAGAGAAGCTGGGGTTGTTCTCCTTAGAGCAGAGAAGGTTAAGGGGAGATTTAATAGAGGCGTTCAAAAGCATGAAAGAAAAGAAGGAAAAGCAAGACTTGCATTTCTATAGCGCCTTTCACGAGCTCAGGTTGTCCCAAATCGCTTTACAGCCAATGAAGTACTTTTGAAATGTTCACTGTTATAATGTAGGAAACTTGGCAGCCAATTTGTGCACAGCAAGCTCCCACAAGCAGCAATGTGATAATGACCAGATCATCTGTTTTAGCGATGTTGGTTGAAGGATAAATATTGGCCCCAGGATACCGGGGAGAACTCCCCTGCTCTTCTTCATAATAGTGCCGTGGGATCTTTTACGTCCACCTGACAGGGCAGACGGGGCCTCGGTTTAATGTCTCATCCAAAAGACGGCACCTCCGACAGTGCAGCACTCCCTCGGTACTGGACTGGGAGTGTCAGCCTGGATTATGGGCTCAAGTCTCTGGAGTGGGACTTGAACCCTCAACCTCCTGACTCCGAGGTGAGAGTCACAGCTGAATTGGCTGAGAGAAGTTGCACCTATTTTTTTTTTGGTGGTGGTGTTGACCGAGGGAGGAATGTTGGGCGGGACACTGGGAGAACTCGTTGCTCTTTCTCAAGTAGAGCCATGGGATCATTGCTTGGGTATTTGTGTGGGGGAGCGGGGGGGTGTTGGTTGCTGGTAATCGCTCCAGTTGACACAGAGTCCATTCTGCTGAGTGCCTGGTTTCTTTGCCCACGCAGATTCCTTCAGCTGACCCTGGCACATCAGAGGGCCTTCGACGAAGGTCTTGCATCAGATCTCAAGAGGTGGGCTGCTTCGTGGCCTGACTCCTTTAATTGGCATTGGCAGCGGGCAATGTAATCCCACACTTTAATTTGAGAGCAAGCGATACTTTGAATGAGGACGACAGCTGCCTCAAACATCCAAGTGAGTAACTGACTGAAGTGTCTGTGGTACACCCACACTGTGTGGAGGAAGCCATGTCTTCTACCTCTTATTGCGGGCATACCATTTGCGTTTGGTACCCGTATCTGCGGCTGACAGCAGCATCAAGGCCCCCTCTGACACTCAGACTCGGCACCAAGTCATTGCGTGCGACACTCCAGTGCACTGCTGAGGGAGTGCTGCACTGTCGGGAGGTGTCAGATGAGACGTTAAACCGAGGCCCCATCTGCTCTCTCAGGTGAACGTAAAACCCATGACACTATTCGAAGAGCAGTGGAGTTCCCCCCAGTGCCCTGACCAATATTTATCCCTCAACCAACATCACTAAAACAGATTATCTGGTCATTATCACATTGCTGTTTGTGGGAGCTTGCTGTGCACAAATTGGCTGCCACGTTTCCTACATTACAACAATGACTCCATATCAAAAAAAGTACTTCATTAGCTGTAAAGCGCTTTGGGACGTCCTGAGGTTGTGAAAGATGCTGTATAAGTGTAAGTCTTTCTTTTCTTCTTCTTCCCTCTCCCCACCTTCAAAAGCCCCCTTAAAATCTATCTCTTGGACCTCCTCATAGACCACCTCCTCGCCTTAGGAAGACCCCTGGGTTGTCCGTTTTAAAAATGTATTCATTCATGGGATGTGGGCGTCACTGGCAAGGCCAGCATTTATTGCCCATCCCTAATTGCCCTTGAGAAGGTGGTGGTGAGTCTCCTTCTTGAACCGCTGTTCTTTGTAGCAGTTTGATACAACTGAGTGGCTTGCTAGGGCATTTCAGAGGGTTTTTGAGAGTCAACCACATTGCTGTGGGTCTGGAGTCACATATAGGCCAGACCAGGTAAGGACGGCAGGTTTCCTTCACTAAAGGACATTAGTGAATCAGATAATCCGATAGTTTCATGCTACTAGCTTTTTATTCCAGATTTTACCACTATGCTACTGTTCCCTATTGACCACCTCGTCTCCTTAGGAAGACCCCTGGGTTGTCCTGCTACATTAAAGCCACTTTACCAATGCCCGTTGTTGATGTTGATTTCACAGATTGGCAGCTTTTGGAGGTAGTTCAACCAAAAAGATGAAACAGCCTCAATCCCCAAAAAAACGAATGAGGAATGTTCAACTGAAAGGAATATCGAGCGGAGCACTCTGACACAAGGAAGGAGGGGCAGGCATTGTTGTTGGGATGACGCGCTACATCAGAGGATCATAGGATGATACAGCACAGAAAGAGGCCATTCGGCCCATCGTGCCTGAGCCGGCTTGTTGAAAGAGCTCTCCAATTAGTCTCACTCCCCCTGCTATTTCCCCACAGCCCAGCAAATTTCTCCTCTTCAAGTATTTATCCAATTCCCTTTTGAAAGTTACTATTGAATCTGCTTCCACCGCACTTTCATGCAGTGCATTCCAGATCATCATAACTCACTGCGTAAAAAAATTCTCCTCATCTCCCCCATTGTTTTTTTTGCCGATAACCTTAAATCTGTGTCTTCTGGTTACCGACCCTCCTGCCACTGGAAATAGTTTCTCCTTATTTACTCTATCAAAACCCCTCATGATTTTGAACACCTCTATTAAATCTCCCCTGGACCTTCTCTGCTCTAAGGAGAACAATCCCAGTTTCTCCAGTCTCTCCAGATAACTGGAGTCCCTCATCCCTGGTACTATTGTGGTAAGTCTCCTCTGCACCCTCTCCAAGGCCTTGACATCCTTCCTAAAGTGCGGTGCCCAGAATTGGACACAATACTCCAGCTGAGGCCGAACCAAACATCCGACATTTGGATCAATTCATTCGGAAGGGATTTAGACCGTCAGGAAAATTTAGATGGACTGAATCAGAAGGTGGAACATGAGTAAAGAAGGCTCAAATCCAACACCATCAGCCCCACTGGCGCTCTGTGACACAGCTGTGCATTTGTGGGGGGCTGACACAGTGACAGCACCCCACCTGTTGTTCAAGTGTCAGTTGTGGCTCAGTGGTTAGCACTCTGGCCCCTGAGGTCAGAAGGGTGTGGATTCAAGTCTTCGCTCCTTGAAACCTGAGCACAAAAAATCCGGGCCGACACGCCCAGTGCCGGTACTGAGGGAGTGCTGCACTGTCGGTAAGTGCCGTCTTTCAGACGAGACGTTAAACCCAGGCCTGTTCAAGTGGATGTAAAAAAGAAACAGACGCGACCTGCTGCCAAGCAAGTTGATGTAGTTGCCCGTGCGCAGTTTCGGCTGTTCGCTAAGTGAAGAGAAAATATTGTCGCCATCACAAAGAAAACACTTCCGGGGTGGGGGTTGGTGGAAAGTGGTCGCTGCTGCCGAACACGGCCACGTCAGGAAAAGAAAATCTGGGCCAGCTAAACTCAGCAAACGTCCATTTTTAATTAATTTTCTTCTCCTTTCCCTTCACACGAGCTCGCGCTCCGAACAAATAAATCACCGCAACCCTCCCCCCGGGGAAAATATCATACATTGATACTTAAACCAACCCACGCTATTATTATACATTATTAAACCAGCCCATAGCTCCATAGATTCCACTGATTCAGGCCTGCGATATGACTATATTATTATACATTCATACTTAAACCATCACAGATTTATGCGCAGAACGCTTGGTCGTTGGCAGCAGTCACCCTTGTGGCACTATTTTGAAGTACGGAAGGAGTTTCAGGCCAACATTTAACGCCCAAAAAGGGATGAACTGGTGATTTTTCTCATTGCTGTTTGTGCGACCTTTTGGCTGTTTGTACAGAAACAGCAGTGACGACATTTCATAAGCTGTGAAATGCTTGAGGAGATCCCGAGGATGGAAAAAGCTTGATACCAAAGCAAACGTTTTCTTTGTGGTTTGTGCCTTTTCCCTTTTTTTCTCTCTCTCCCACCACGGCAGCTGTCTCTCATTCTGCCAGCATTTCACACTTCACACTTTTGAGCCACCTTTTGTTTCTTAACCTGTCCTATTACCAGCTCGTCTTGCCTTGAGCATCTCTTAATGTCTCTACTTACCATAGACCACCCCTTTGTTCTTTTATTCCTCCCCCCAGCCTCCCCGTTGCTTTTTAATCTGTTTCATTTCCTGCTTTTTTCTCAGTTCTGACGAAGGGTTTTGACCTGAAACGTTAACTCTGTTTCTCTCTCCAACGTTTTCTGTTGTTGTTTCAAACGTTTTCTTTGCTTGAAATAAGCACCAGATTTAGGGATCCAGCGCATCTCTTAATTTTCGAGGGTGAAGAGTGTCTAGTGCCACGGTGTCCCCTCTCCTCTCTCCCACCTTGCCCTGTGTCCCCTCTCCACTCTCCACCCTGCCCTGTGTCCCCTCTCTTCCCTCCCACCTTGCCCTGTGTCCCCTCTCCTCCCTCCCACCCTGCCCTGTGTCCCCTCTCCACTCTCCCACACTGCCCTGTGCCCCTCTCCTCTCTCCACCCTGCCCTGTGTCCCCTCTCCTCTCTCCCACCCTGCCCTGTGTCCCCTCTCCTCCCTCCCACCCTGCCCTGTGTCCCCTCTCCTCCCTCCCACCCTGCCCTGTGTCCCCTCTCCACTCTCCCACACTGCCCTGTGCCCCTCTCCTCTCTCCACCCTGCCCTGTGTCCCCTCTCCTCTCTCCCACCCTGCCCTGTGTCCCCTCTCCTCTCTCCCACCCTGCCCTGTGTCCCCTCTCCTCTCTCCCACCCTGCCCTGTGTCCCCTCTCCTCTCTCCACCCTGCCCTGTGTCCCCTCTCCTCTCTCCCTCCCTGCCCTGTGTCTCCTCTCCTCATTCTCCACCCTGCCCTGTGCCCCCTCTCCTCTCCCACCCTGCCCTGTGTCTCCTCTCCTCTCTCCCACCCTGCCCTGTGTCCCCTCTCCTCTCTCCCTCCCTGCCCTGTGTCTCCTCTCCTCATTCTCCACCCTGCCCTGTGTCCCCTCTCATCTCCTCTCCTCTCTCCCACCCTGCCCTGTGTCCCCTCTCCTCTCTCCCACCCTGCCCTGTGTCCCCTCTCCTCTCTCCCACCCTGCCCTGTGTCCCCTCTCCACTCTCCCACCCTGCCCTGTGTCCCCTCGCCCTCTCTCTCCCACCCTGCTCTGTGTCCCCTCGCCCTCTCTCTCCCACCCTGCCTTGTGTCCCCTCTCCTCTCTCCCACCCTGCCCTGTGTCCCCTCACCCTCTCCTCTCTCCCACCCTGCCCTGTGTCCCCTCGCCCTCTCCTCTCTCCACCCTGCCCTGTGTCCCCTCTCCTCTCTCCCTCCCTGCCCTGTGTCCCCTCTCCTCATTCTCCACCCTGCCCTGTGCCCCCTCTCCTCTCCTCTCCTCTCTCCCACACTGCCTTGTGCCCCCCTCCTCTCTCCCACCCTGCCCTGTGTCCACTCACCCTCTCTCTCCCACCCTGCCCTGTGTCCTCTCTCCTCTCTCCCACCCTGCCCTGTGTCCCCTCACCCTCTCTCTCCCACCCTGCCCTGTGTCCCCTCACCCTCTCTCTCCCACCCTGCCTTGTGCCCCCTCTCCTCATTCCCCACTCTGCCCTGTGTCCCCTCGCCCTCTCTCTCCCACCCTGCCTTGTGCCCCTATTCTCTTTCCCCCCCCTGTTCTGTGTCTCTCTCAGGGTGGGGAAAGAGGAAGAGGGGGCCCAGGGCAGGGTGGGGGAAGAGATGGGGCCCAGGCAATGTTACCTCTAATTTATTTTATTACGTGCGCGGTCCCTTTAAATTTGCTGTGCCGTCACTATGCCGCGCTCCTTGGGGGTACCCGGGGCAGGGTGGGGAGAGAGGAAGGGGCTACATGGTGGTCTCAGGGAAGTGGAAAGGGGGCACGTAGTGTGCCAGAGAGGAGGGGATGCCACATGGTGGAGGTGCAGGGAGGAGCAGCAAAGGTGAGGACAATCTCCAGTCAGGATACAGTAACAGAGAATATTGGGAACTGAACATGGCATCACCAATGACATGAATCTGTCATTCATGACTTATGAAATAATACTGAGTGGCCTGCGGGTGGCGCTGTCCAGGGCACGGGCCCAGCTTGCGCAGGACATTTTTAACACGAACTAGTGAAAGACACAACTAGACCTCCATGTTGTAAAACAGTTGATTAAAGCTTTGTTTAACGCTTAGACCAAGTGCCTCGTAGTTTTCTTACATCAACCAAGTTGTTGATAACTCCAATGTGTGTTAGTCGTGGCTCAGTGGGTAGCACTCTTGCCTCTGAGTCAGGAAGGTTGTAGGTTTAAGTCCTGCTCTCTGAGACTTGAGCACAAAAACCTAGGCTGATACTTGCTACTGAGCGAGCCCACAACTGCCAGGGGTGCCGTCTTTTGGATGAGACATTAAACCGAGTTCCCCGCCTGCCCTCTCGGGTGGATGTAAAAGATCCCTTGGCACGATTTCAAGAAGAGCAGGGGAGTTCTCCCCCGGTATCCTGGCCAATATTTATCCCTCAATCGACATAATTAAAAACAGATGATCTGGTCATTATCACATTGCTGTTTGTGGGAGCTTGCTGTGCGCAAATTGACTGCTGCGTTTCCTACATTACAGCAGTGACTACACTCCAAAAGTACTTCATTGGCTGTAAAGTGCATTGGGATGTCCTGAGGTCGTGAAAGGCGCTATAGAAATGCAAGTCTTTTATTACCGTTCTACTGGAGATCTTTCAGAGGTTTATGTGTGGCGAAAGCATATGGGTTCGTAGTTTGTTGCTGGCTGACCGATTCAGCAGACCTCTGGGGCACGGAGAGGATTCTCTCCACATTGAAGCTAGAGTTTATTTTTTAGATTCCCGTTGTCCTTGCTGTTCTCATTTGGAAGCCTCAGTGCTTAGGGGACGGGAGTCTCGTAAAATCCATCCTTTGCGGGCTTTACAGGTCAGTACTCCTCACGAAAGCCAACGTAAGTCCAAGGTATGTGTGTCATATGTCAAAAGTTAAACCGAGGCCCCGTCTGCTCTCTCTCAGGTGGACGTAAAAGATCCCGTGACACTCTTTCGAAGAAGAGCGGGGGAGTTCTCCCTGGTATCCTGGTCAATATTTATCCCTCAATCAACATAACAAGAACAAATTATCTGGTCATTTATCGCATTGCTGTTTGTGGGATCTTGCTGTGCGTAAATTGTCTGCCACGTTTCCTACATTACAACAGTGACTACACTTCAAAAAGTACTTCATTGGCTGTAAACTGCTTTGGGACGTCCTGAGGTGCCGAAAGGCGCGATAGAAATGCAAGTTCTTTCTTTCTTTCGGGCGATCTCAGGGGCCTCAGGTCAATCTTTGTAAACCAGGATGACTATGTCCTTGTGGGTTTTTTTTAACACCGTTATCTGGCCCCTCAATGTGCTGGAGCTTAGTTCGGCACTCCGAAGTGTTTCTTATCGGACTGGTATAAATCAAGCTTCCTGTGAGCTACCTCGCCAGATACAGCTGAGCTCAAGTTTCCGAACTGACAAAGTCCTCTTAAGTGCTTTCTATCAGGGCTGGCCTTGTTTTAGGACCCTTATCTGGACTGTGATGATGTTGGATGAGCTCACCGGTGATGTCAAGCACCAGGAATCCAGTCCCAACATGACATTTACCAGAACAGCCCGTGCTATCTCGCTTATCCAAGTGACTTACAGGTCCTGCACCGCCGCCAGACTACAACGTAAGGAGGACGTAGCAAGGTTGCAACTGCAGCTTAGCTGCTGATTACTGCAAGGGGGCCCCGAGGGGAGATAAATATTTTGAAGATGTTCAACAGGGGGCTGCTCCTTTCGAAAGAGAGACAGCGAAAGGGAAGAAAGCACGAGCATTGAGCAGTTTAGTGATGGGAGACACGTGGAAGAACCTCAAAGGAAAGCCCTGGGTAGCAGTGAGCATGTCCCACTGGGTTACTGAGCACATTAAGTGCCGAATGCAAACTCTGGTGTCCACCTTGGTTCTGTAACCCTTAAAACCCGTGTCTAACAAAAATCTATCCAACTCACAGCTTTGAAATTTTCAATTGACCCCCAGCCGCAACAGCTTTTTGGGGGAAGAGAGTTCCAGATTTCCACTACCCTTTGTGTGAAGAAGTGTTTCTTGACATCACCCCTGAACGGCCTGGCTCTAATTTTAAGGTTCTGCCCCCTTGTTCTGGACTCCACCCACCGGAGGAAATAGTTTCTCTCTATCAACCTATCAACTCCTTTAATCATCTTAACACCTCGATTAGATCACCCCATAATCTTCTATATTCGAGGGAATAGAGGCCTAGCCTATTCAACCTGTCCTCATAATTTAACCCTTTTAGCCTCGGGTATCATTCTGGTGAATCTGCGCTGCACCCACTCCAAGGCCAATATATCCTTCCTGAGGTGCGGGGCCCAGAACTGAACACAGTTCCTTCAGATGGGGTCTAGCTTTATACAACTGTAGCATAACTTCCTCCCCCTTTCTATTCCAGTGTCATTTTCTCCACGTAATAGACTCCAATAATGGCGAAACAGGCCAATTACCCCTGAAATAATGAACCCTTCGAAGGCTTTGCTTTAGTAAGTATTCTTGGTTCCTCGATGTTGGATAAATCACTGCAGGTGTCTCCTGGGAAGAATTCCTTGCCTGTTACAGTTGAGTAATTCAGTAGTTGCAGCAATGTATCAAAGATATGTGTAACTGATGTGATTTGTAGTTTACAGTCAGCATACTGCTGAGGTAAGGGACTGGTGGGGGAGTGTGGGTGTGGGAGTGTGGGAGGGGGAGTGTGGGAGGGGGAGTGTGGGAGTGTGGGAGGGGGAGTGTGGGAGGGGGAGTGTGGGAGGGGGAGTGTGGGAGTGTGGGAGGGGGAGTGTGGGAGGGGGGAGTGTGGGAGTGTTGGAGGGGGAGTGTGGGAGGGGAAGTGTGGGAGGGGGAGTGTGGGAGGGGGAGTGTGGGAGTGTGGGAGGGGGAGTGTGGCAGGGGGAGTGTGGGTAAGGGAGGGGGAGTGTGGGAGGGGGAGTGTGAGAGGGGGAGTGTGGGAGGGGGAGTGTGGGAGTGTGGGAGGGGGAGTGTGGGAGGGGAAGTGTGGGAGGGGGAGTGTGGGAGGGGGAGTGTGGGAGTGTGGGAGGGGGAGTGTGGCAGGGGGAGTGTGGGTAAGGGAGGGGGAGTGTGGGAGGGGGAGTGTGAGAGGGGGAGTGTGGGAGGGGGAGTGCGGGAGGGGAGGAGGAGTGTGGGAGGGGGAGTGTGGGAGGGGGAGTGTGAGAGGAGGAGTGTGGGAGGGGGAGTGTGGGAGGGGGAGGAGGAGTGTGGGAGGGGGAGTGTGGGAGGGGGAGTGTGAGAGGAGGAGTGTGGGAGGAGGAGTGTGGGAGGGGGAGTGTGGGAGGGGGAGTGTGGGAGGGGTAGTGTGGGAGGGGGAGGAGGAGTGTGGGAGGGGGAGTGTGGGAGGGGGAGTGTGGGAGTGTTGGAGTGGGAGTGTGGGAGGGGGAGTGTGGGAGGGGGAGTGTGAGAGGGGGAGTGTGGGTGTGGGAGTGTGGGAGGGGTAGTGTGGGAGGGGAGGAGGAGTGTGGGAGGGGGAGTGTGGGAGGGGGAGTGTGAGAGGAGGAGTGTGGGAGGGGGAGTGTGGGAGGGGAGGAGGAGTGTGGGAGGGGGAGTGTGGGATTGGGAGTGTGGGAGGGGGAGTGTGGGAGGGGGAGTGTGAGAGGGGGAGTGTGGGTGTGGGAGTGTGGGAGGGGGAGTGTGGGAGGGGGAGTGTAGGTGTGGGAGGGGGAGTGTGGGAGTGTGGGAGGGGGAGTGTGAGAGGGGGAGTGTGGGAGGGGGAGTGTGGGAGGAGGAGTGTGGGAGGGGGAGTGTGGGAGGGGGAGTGTGGGAGGGGGAGTGTGGGAGGGGGAGTGTGAGAGGGGGAGTGTGGGTGTGGGAGTGTGGGAAGGGGAGTGTGAGAGGGGGAGTGTGGGTGTGGGAGTGTGAGAGGGGGAGTGTGGGAGGGGGAGTGTGGGAGGGGGAGTGTGGGAGGGGGAGTGTGAGAGGGGGAGTGTGGGTGTGGGAGTGTGGGAGGGGGAGTGTGAGAGGGGGAGTGTGGGTGTGGGAGTGTGAGAGGGGGGAGTGTGGGAGGGGGAGTGTGGGAGTGTGGGAGGGGGAGTGTGAGAGGGGGAGTGTGAGAGGGGGAGTGTGGGAGGGGGAGTGTGGGAGGGGGAGTGTGGGAGTGTGGGAGGGGGAGTGTGAGAGGGGGAGTGTGGGAGTGTGGGAGGGGGAGTGTGAGAGGGGGAGTGTGGGAGGGGGGAGTGTGGGAGGAGGAGTGTGGGAGGGGGAGTGTGGGAGTGTGGGAAGGGGAGTGTGGGAGTGTGGGAGGGGGAGTGTGGGAGGGGGAGTGTGGGAGTGTGGGAGGGGGAGTGTGAGAGGGGGAGTGTGGGAGGGGGAGTGTGGGAGTGTGGGAGGGGGAGTGTGGGAGGGGGAGTGTGGGAGTGTGAGAGGGGGAGTGTGGGAGTGTGGGAGGGGGAGTGTGGGAGTGTGGGAGGGGGAGTGTGGGAGTGTGGGAGGGGGAGTGTGGGAGGGGAGGAGGAGTGTGGGAGGGGGAGTGTGGGAGGGGGAGGAGGAGTGTGGGAGGGAGAGTGTGGGAGGGGGAGTGTGGGAGGGGAGGAGGAGTGTGGGAGGGGGAGTGTGGGAGGGGGAGTGTGGGAGGAGGAGTGTGGGAGGGGGTGTGGGAGGGGGAGGGAGAGGGTGAGTGTGAGAGGGGGAGTGTGAGAGTGTGGGAGGGGGAGTGTGGGAGGGGGAGTGTGGGAGGGGGTGTGTGGGAGTGTGGGAGGGGGAGTGTGGGAGGGGGAGTGTGGGAGGGGGAGTGTGGGAGGGGGAGTGTGGGAGTGTGGGAGTGTGAGAGGGGGAGTGTGAGAGGGGGAGTGTGGGAGGGGGAGTGTGGGAGTGTGAGAGGGGGAGTGTGGGAGGGGGAGTGTGGGAGTGTGAGAGGGGGAGTGTGGGAGGGGGAGTGTGGGAGTGTGGGAGGGGGAGTGTGGGAGGGGGAGTGTGGGAGGGGAGGAGGAGTGTGGGAGTGGGAGTGTGGGAGGGGGAGTGTGGGAGGGGGAGGGGGAGGGGGAGTGTGAGAGGGGGAGTGTGGGAGCGTGGGAGGGGGAGTGTAGGTGTGGGAGGGGGAGTGTGGGAGTGTGGGAGGGGGAGTGTGGGAGGGGAGGGGGAGTGTGGGAGGGGGAGTGTGGGAGGGGGAGTGGGAGGGGGAGTGTAGGAGGGGGAGTGTGGGAGTGTGGGAGGGAGAGTGTGGGAGGGGGAGTGTGGGAGGGGAGGAGGAGTGTGGGAGGGGGAGTGTGGGAGGGGGAGTGTGGGAGGAGGAGTGTGGGAGGGGGAGTGTGGGAGGGGGAGGGAGAGGGGGAGTGTGAGAGGGGGAGTGTGGGAGTGTGGGAGGGGGAGTGTGGGAGGGGGAGTGTGGGAGGGGAGGAGGAGTGTGGGAGGGGGAGTGTGGGAGGGGGAGTGTGGGAGTGTGGGAGGGGGAGTGTGGGAGTGTGGGAGGGGGAGTGTGGGAGGGGAGGAGGAGTGTGGGAGGGGGAGTGTGGGAGGGGGAGTGTGGGAGGGGGAGTGTAGGTGTGGGAGGGGGAGTGTGGGGGGGGAACGAGGATCCAGTGCCGATGCAGCGGTTAACCCTATGAGATCTGAATCGCTGTTTCGCGGTGCTTCCAAGGGTCAGTTTGTTAAGTCATAAGATCGAATAGGGTGCTGGGGTGTATTTATTGGACAATTAACTATAAGACAAAGTTCAGTCTAAGACAAACCTTCGTTCAGTCCGTAAGGGTGACCCCAAGCTTCCGGTCGCCTGTCACTTTAATTCTCCGCTCCACTCCCACTCTGACCTCACCGTCCTCGGCCTCTTACACTGTTCCAATGAAGCTCAGCATAAGCTCGAGGAACAGCACCTCATCTTTCGATCAGGCATTTTACTGCCTTCTGGACTCAACATCGAGTTCATCAATTCCAGACCATAACCTCTGCCCCTACCTTTTTCCATTTAGAGATTAATCTCCCGGCCACTGCTGCGAGCAAAAACCCAGGAGAAAAATCACAGGGTTTCATTTTCTTTGCAGACTTTGGTTTATTAGTTACAAAAATAATGGGGAGGGGAGGAAGAAACAGGGCTGTTTGACCAAGTGGGGCAGTTGGAGGTGCGAGGCCAATGTGATGAAACCGCCAGGATTATGTCCAATCAGAGTTGGCAACCCCTACCGCCAACACCCATTGGGTAGGTTCGCACATTAAGACTGGCCACGTGGGTGCTGCACCAGACTGTGATTGGCAGCCCCTGAAACTGCGCTCCAGTACGAGTTAACGCAGTCAGGCAGTGGTTTTGGGAGGGGGGGTGGTGGGGAGAGACGGAGAGAGTTCCGAAGAACTGGAACGACGGCGACGGACAGCTCAGCTACCGGTCGAGGTGCCACTAAACGCACCGTTGTTTTGGCAGCAATATCTGAGCCGTTAAAGGATGCAGGGAACTGGGAAGAGAGTAGGTGCCTGTGACTTGTGGTTAGCACAGGTACGATTGGCCAAGTCCATCACTATTGACACAGAATCATAGAATCATAAGAACATAAGAACATAAGAAATAGGAGCAGGAGTAGGCCAATCGGCCCCTCGAGCCTGCTCCGCCATTCAATAAGATCATGGCTGATCTGATCCTAACCGCCAATCTACTATCTATCACAGAACCATCTCCTGCATCTAACAGAATTGCACACACGAAATAGGAGCAGAATCAGGCTACACAGTCCCTGGGCCCGCTCCACTACCCACAGGGCCATGACCGATCCGAACCTAGACTCATGTCCAAATTCCTGCCCGCTCCCCGTAACCCTTAATGCCCTTTACTTCTAGGAAACTGTCTATTTCTGTTTTAAATTTAATTAATGTTGTAGCTTCTACAGCTTTTTGTGGCAGCATATTCCATGGACCTACCACCCTCTGAGTGAAGTAGTTCCTCCTCATCTCAGTTTTGAAAGAGCAGCCCCTTATTCTAAGACTATGGGGTAGAAATTAGGTCGCGCCCCATTTGGGGCGCAAATATCGTCCGGACGCAAATATTAGCGCCTGGCGCTAATTATCGGCACTGACGGGAAACTTCACTTTTACCGCCCCGGGAGGTGAGTGGAGCGCTAAAGCAGGCGCTGCACACCTCTCTTAAGGCGCAAAGGCCAAGGAGTGAGGCGCTAACTCGAAGCGCTGGCGAAGCTCATGTAATGTCAGTCAGCAATAGAACACACACACAATGGCACGGGCCAGTTCTTAAAGGGGATGGTTAATCTTGCTTTCCATCCACATCCTGTTCATTGCTGCCTTGAATCCCGGCCTGGAGAGACCTGCACATCAAATGTGCTGGAAAGACCAATGGAGAGCACCAGGCAAAGAGCTCAGAGTGCAGCTCCCACGGTCTCTGCTAAATCGATACAAGAAATGGCAAATCAAAATGAACCTGCAAAGTGCTGCTCAGTACCCAAAACTCCTTCACACAACGTTGAATCTCTCCAGAAGTCTCTCCCTCTCTCTCTCAGAATGCGTAGTTCAAAAATGCCACCAGCAATAAAAGACAGGAAGAGGCCCCCTTTAAATAGCGCCCCCCCCAGCCCCACAGCGATTGATAGCGTTCCAGTCTTCTGGTCGTTGGAAGCGCCAGGCGGTAAGGCAGGGGGCGCCACTCAATTTCCGCTACGGGGCGCCCCAAGGGCGTTGCACCATGGAATGACGTCACAATCTGCGCGCGCAGGTGGTCGCAGCGGTAAGTTTTAGCGCCGCCGCACAATCTCAAGTTAAGTTCTCGAGCGGTGCAAACATCGCTGCGCCCGGGCGTTAGCGGCTTTGCGCCCCATTAGCGCCCTCTTAAGGCGCTAACGGGTGGCGCAACCAAGTGAATTTTTACCCCTATGTCCCCTAGTTCTCGTCTCACCCGTCATCGGGAACATCCTCCCCGCATCCACCCGATCCAACCCCTTCACAATCTTATATGTTTCAATAAGATCGCCTCTCATTCTTCTGAACTCCAATGAGTAGAGTCCCAATCTACCCAACCTCTCCTCATATGACCACCCCCTCATCCCCGGGATTAACCGAGTGAACCTTTTTTGCACTGCCTCGAGAGCAAGGATGTCTTTCCTTAAGTAAGGACACCAAAACTGTATGCAGTATTCCAGGTGCGGTCTCACCAATACCTTGTACAACTGAAGCAATACCTCCCTATTTTTATATTCTATCCCCCTAGCAATGAAAGCCAACATTCCATTTGCCTTCTTAATCACTTGCTGCACCTGCATACTAACCTTTTGAGTTTCGTGCACCAGGACCCCCAGATCCCTTTGCACTTCAGTACTCTCCAGTTTCTTGCCATTAAGATAATAAATTGCTCTAGGATTTTTCCTGCCAAAGTGCATCACCTCACACTTTCCAGTGTTGTATTCCATCTGCCAAATCTCTGCCCACTTACTTAGCCTGTCTATGTCCCCTTGCAGGTTTTTTATGTCCTCCTCACTCACTACTTTCCCTCCCATCTTTGTATCATCTGCAAATTTTGATATGTTACACTTGGTCCCTTCCTCCAAATCGTTAATATAGATTGTGAAGAGTTGGGGACCCAGCACTGACCCCTGTGGAACACCACTAGTTACTGATTGCCAGTCTGAGAATGAACCATTTATCCCAACTCTTTGCTTTCTGTTAGATAGCCAATCCTCTATCCATGCCAGAATATTACCCCCAATCCCGTGATTTTTTACCTTAAGCAATAATCTTTTGTGTGGCACCTTGTCAAATGCCTTTTGGAAGTCTAAATACACTACGTCCACTGGTTCCCCTTTATCCACTCTATATGTTACTTCCTCAAAGAACTCCAGCAAATTTGTCAAACATGACTTCCCCTTCGTAAAACCATGCTGACTTTGTCCTATTAAATTATGATTATCCAAATGTCCTGTTACTGTTTCCTTAATAATGGACTCCAAAATTTTACCTACCACAGATGTTAGGCTAACCGGTCTATAGTTACCAGCCTTCTGTCTACTGCCCTTTTTAAATAAGGGTGTTACATTAGCAGTTTTCCAGTCTGCCGGGAGTTTTGAAAAATTATTACCAATGCATCTACAATCCCTACCGCCACTTCCTTCAAGACTCTAGGATGTAAGCCATCAGGTCCAGGTGATTTATCCGCCTTGAGTCCCATTATTTTACCGAGTACCACTTCCTTAGTGATTTTGATCGTGTTTAGCTCCTCTCCCCCTATAGCCCCCTGTTTGTCCAGTGTTGGGATATTCTTAGTGTCCTCTACTGTAAAGACTGATACAAAATATTCATTCAGTGTTTTTGCCATCTCCATATTTCCCACCATTAATTTCCCGGTCTCATCCTCTAAGGGACCAACATTTACTTTAGCCACCCTTTTTCTTTTTATATAACTATAAAAACTCTTACTATCTGTTTTTATATTTTTTGCTAATTTACTTTCATAATCTATCTTCCCTTTCTTAATCAATCTTTTTGTTATTTTTTGCTGCCGTTTAAAGTTTTCCCAATCCTCTGTCCTCCCACTAGATTTCGCTACCTTATATGCCCTTGTTTTTAGTCGAATACTATCCTTAATTTCTTTACTTAGCCACGGATGACTGTCCTTTCTTTTACACCCTTTTCTTTTCAGTGGAATATATTTTTTTTGGAAGTTGTAAAATAACTCCTTGAATGTCCACCACTGATCATGTGTCGTCTTACCCTTTAATCTATTTTCCCAATCCACTCTACTCAATTCTCTTCGCATACCTTCATAGTCTCCTTTATTCAAGCTTAGCACGCTTGTTTGAGATCCAACCTTCTCACCCTCTAATTGAATATGGAATTCAACCATGTTATGGTCACTCATTCCAAGGGGATCCTTTACTAGGACATTTTTAATTAATCCTGTCTCGTTACACAGGACCAGATCTAAGGTTGCTTGCCCCCTGGTCGGTTCAGTTACATACTGCTCAAGAAACCCATCCCTAATACACTCAATGAACTCATCCTCAAGGCAGCCCTGCCCCATTTGATTTGTCCAATTAATATGATAGTTAAAATCCCCCATAGAATGGTTACAGCAAAGAAGGAGCCCATTTGGCCCGTTGAGCCCGTGCCGGCTCTCTGGAAGAGCACTTCAGCTAGTCCCACTCCCCCGCCCTTTCCCCGTAGCCCTGCAATTTTTTTTCTTCAGGTACTTATCCAATTCCCTTGAAAGCCACGCTTGAATCTGCCTCCACCACCCTTTCAGGCAGTGCATTCCAGAACTTAATCACGCGCTGCGTAAAAAAGTTTCACCTTATGTGGCCTTTGGTTCTTTTGTCAATCACCTTAAATCTGTGTCCTCTGGTTCTCGACCCTTCTGCCAATGGGAACAGTTTCTCTCTATCTACTCTGTCCAGACCCCTCATGATTTTGAACACTTCTATCAAATCTCCTCTCAACCTTCTCTGCTCTAAGGAGAACAATCCCAGCTTCTCTATCCATATAACTGAAGTCCCTCATCCCTGGAATCATTCTCGTAAATCTTTTCTGCACCCTCTCTAAGGCCTTCACATCCTTCCTAAAGTGCGGTGCCCAGAATTGGACACAATCCTCCAGTTGAGGCCTCGGGTGACTGTCTGTGTGGAGTTTGCACATTCTCCCCGTGTCTGCGTGGGTTTCCTCCGGGTGCTCCGGTTTCCTCCCACAGTCCAAAAATGTGCGGGTTAGGTTGATTTGGCTATGATAAAATTGACCCTTAGTGTTAGGGGGGGATTAAATATGTGGGGTTCCGGGGATAGGATGGGATATGTTAGGGGGAATTAAATACGTGGGGTTACAGGGATAGGGTGGGATATGTGTCGGTGCAGGCTCGATGGGGATTCTGTGTGAGAAAGCAGGGACAGGGTACTGGATTTGGATGATCAGCCATGATCGTATTGAATGGTGGAGCAGGCTCGACGGGCCGAATGGCCTACTCCTGCTCCTAGTTTCTATGTTTCTATGTTTCTATGAACCAGTGTTTTATAAAGGTTCATCATAACTTCCACACTTTTGTACTCTCTACCTCTATTTATGAAGCCCAGGATCCCGTATTTTAACCACTTTCTCAACCTGCCCTGCCACCTTCAATGATTTGTGCACATATAACCCCAAGGGGTAGAAATTAGGTCGCGCCCCATTTGGGGCGCAAATATCGTCTGGACGCAAATATTAGCGCCTGGCGCTAATTATCGGCACTGACTGGAAACTTCACTTTTACCACCCCGGGAGGTGAGTGGAGCGCTAAAGCAGGCGCTGCACACCTGTCTTAAGGCGCAAAGGCCAAGGAGTGAGGCGCTAACTCAGAGCGCTGGCGAAGCTCATGTAATGTCAGTCAGCAATGGAACACACACACAATGGCACGGGCCAGTTCTTAAAGGGGATGGTTAATCTTGCTTTCCATCCACATCCTGTTCATTGCAGCCTTGAATCTCGGCCTGGAGAGACTTGCACATCAAATGTGCTGGAAAGAACAATGGAGAGTACCAGGCAAAGAGCTCAGAGTGCAGCTCCCACAGTCTCTGCTAAATCGATACAAGGAATGGCAAATCAAAATGAACCTGCAAAGTGCTGCTCAGTACCCAAAACTCCTTCACACAACGTTGAATCTCTCCAGAAGTCTCTCCCTCTCTCTCTCAGAATGCGTAGTTCAAAAATGCCACCAACAATAAAAGACAGGAGGAGGCCCCCTTTAAATAGCGCCCCCCCCCCAGCCCCACAGCGATTGATAGCGTTCCAGTCTTCTGGTCGTTGGATGCGCCAGGCGGTAAGGCAGGGGGCGCCACTCAATTTCCGCTCCGGGGCGCCACAAGGGCGTTGCACCATGGAATGACGTCACAATCTGCGCGCGCAGGTGGTCGCAGCGGTAAGTTTTAGCGCCGCCGCACAATGTCAAGTTAAGTTCCCGAGCGGCGCAAACATCGCTGCGCCCGGGCGTTAGCGGCTTTGCGCCCCATTAGCGCCCTCTTAAGGCGCTAACGGGAGGCGCAACTAACTGAATTTTTACCCCCAAGTCTCTCTGTTCATGCACCCACTTTAGGATTGTCCCCTTTAGTTTATATTGCCTCTCCTCATTCTTCCTACAAAAATGTATCACTTCGCACTTTCCTGCATTAAATTTCATCTGCCACGTGTCCGCCCATTTCACCAGCCTGTCTATGTCTCCCTGAAGTCTATCACTCTCCTCCTCACTGTTCATTATACCCTTGGGGCGCTAACGGGAGGCGCAAAGCAACCGAATTTTTCCCCCTAAGTCTGTACATATTGCAGGAGGCACAGCGGGTCACCAGTTTGTCCCTGAGAGCTATCAGCTTATTAGGAATGATTGGTAACCGGCCTTGGCTTTTAACTGGCATCATCATCTTAATATTTAGTTGATACAAAAATATTTACCTTATTAGGTATTTATTTAAACAAAGTCAAGTGGGTTCACAGAATGTGAAAAACAAAGAAACAGCGATTTGTTTTTTAAAATTCCAAAACACATTACATGTGATGAACGTACTGTACGGTGATTTATGTTTACACAAAAGATTTATGGGGTGAGGTGTGCACACATTCAGGGGGAGTTTTAAATTGCATGATACACTCTGCCCCCACGCGCTGTATACAGCTGCATATCAATTGAGAGGGAAATATTTGAACACTGTGAGAAGTACGGAATCTTCCTGTTGCAAATATATACAGGTGAGGGGAGAATGATCAGACTAGTGAGAGAGAGAAAGAAGGAAAGAAAAGAGAGAAAGAACGGAAGGAGAAGAGCAAGGAAGATAGAGAACGACAGACTAAAAGGAAAATGAAAGAAAGGAAGAACAGAGGTGAGAATAAAGAATGGAAGAGAGAAAGAAAGGGAGAGAGAAGGAAAGGGGGAAAGAGAGAGAGAGCAGTCAAGGCTCACACATGGGTAGGGGTGATTGGCGATTGGAGACCATGGAACTGCACCCCAGAAAGGAGTCACGAGAGAGAAGGAGGAGAGGGAGCAAAGTGACCAGAAAATCACACAAAGAAATAAAAAAAGAAAGAAAGACTTGCATTTCTATAGCGCCTTTCACGACCACCAGACGTCCCAAAGCGTTTTACAGCCAATTAAGTACTTTTTGAAGTGTAGTCACTGTTGTAATGTAGGAAACGCGGCAGCCAATTTGCGCACAGCAAGCTCCCACAAACAGCAATGTGATAATGACCAGATAATCTGTTTTCATGATGTTGGTTGAGGGATAAAATTTTGGCCAGGACACCGGGGAGAACTCCCTTGCTCTTCTTCAAAATAATGCCATGGGATCTTTTACGTCCACCTGAGAGATAAGACGGGGCCTCGGTTTAACATCTCATCCTAAAGACGGCACCTCCGACAGTGCAGGGCTCCCTCAGTACTGCGCTGGAGTCTCAGCCTAGATTTTTGTGCTCAAGTCTCATGGAATGGGGCTTGAACACAGAATTTTCAGACTTCGAGGCAAAGGGTGCTGCCCACTGAGCCACGGTTGTCAGAGACCACACCGAAGAGAAAGCAAGAGCAACGCTTGGGGAGCGCGATAAGAAGAGGAAAATAATCAGCGGAAAGATGAGAAGGCTGTTTGGTTGGGAGGCCAGACAGCAGTGAACTGCTGTAATAGATAACCAGCACTGCGGACTCCAACCTTCAGGAAGGTTCCTTGTTCCATTATGTTGAGATATGTTGAGCATCTATAAAGTGTAAAGGAAGAATAGAGACTCCAGTACAGAGGCTGCTCACTGTACAGGGAATAACGGAGATGAGGGAGCAATCTAATTACTTTTGAAGTGTAGCCACTGTTGTAACGTAGCCAAGCACATTAGACAATTTGCGCACGGTAAGCTCTCCACAGACAGCAAATAACCAGTTAGTCTGTTTTTCGTGATGAAGGTTGAGGGTAAATGTTGGCCAGGACACCGGGAGAACTCCCTGCTCTTCTTTGAATAGTGCCGTGAGATCTTTTACATCCATCCGACGGGGTCTCGGAGTAACATTTCATCTGAAAGATGGCGCCAGATTGATGTAAAAGATCCCATGACACCATTTTGAAGAAGAGCAGGGGGAGTTCTCCCCGGTGTCCTGGACAATACTTATCCCTCAACCAACATCACTAAAACAGATTATCTGGTCATTTATCTCATTGCTGTTTGTGGGAGCTTGCTGTGCTCAAATTGGCTGCTGCGTTTCCTACATTACAACAGTGACCACACTTCAAAAGTACTTCATTGGCTGTAAAGTGCTTTGGGACACCTTAGGTCGTGTAAGGTGCTGTATAAATGCAAGTTCCTTCTCTCTTTCTTTTCAAGTGCACTTTCCAGTAGGGCTGGCTGGATTGCAGTCAGGAGCAGGAAAGCTTAACTGAGATCAGCTAACTCGGTCTACCTTGGGTAGACCACACTTGGAGTACTGTGTACAGTTCTGGTATAGAACCTTGGTTACACCACACTTGGAGTACTGTGCACAGATCTGGTCTAGAACCTTGATTAGACTACACTTGGATTATTGTGCACAGTTGTGGTCTAGAACCTTGGTTAGAAGACACTTGGAGTTCTGAGCACAGTTCTGGTCTAGAACCTTGGTTAGACCACACTTGGTGTACTGTACACAGTTCTGGTCTAGAACCTTAGTTAGACCACACTTGGATTATTGTGCACAGTTCTGGTCTAGAACCTTGGTTAGACCACACCTGGAGGACTGTGCACAGTTCTGGTCTAGAACCTTGGTTAGATCACACCTGGAGGACTGTGCACAGTTCTGGTCGAGAACCGTGGTTAGATCACACCTGGAGGACTGTGCACAGTTCTGCTCTAGAACCTTGGTTAGATCACACCTGGAGGACTGTGCACAGTTCTGGTCTAGAACCTTGGTTAGATCACACCTGGAGGACTGTGCACAGTTCTGGTCTAGAACCTTGGTTAGATCACACCTGGAGGACTGTGCACAGTTCTGGTCTAGAACCTTGGTTAGATCACACCTGGAGGACTGTGCACAGTTCTGGTCTAGAACCTTGGTTAGACCACACCTGGAGGACTGTGCACAGTTCTGGTCTAGAACCTTGGTTAGACCACACCTGGAGGACTGTGCACAGTTCTGGTCTAGAACCTTGGTTAGATCACACCTGGAGGACTGTGCACAGTTCTGGTCTAGAACCTTGGTTAGACCACACCTGGAGGACTGTGCACAGTTCTGGTCTAGAACCTTGGTTAGATCACACCTGGAGGACTGTGCACAGTTCTGGCCTCCATATTACAGAAAGGACATCGAGGCACTGGAGATGGTGCAAAGAATATCTACAAGGATGATACCAGAACTGAGAGGTTATAACTGTCGTAAAGACTGAGCAGGCTGGGGCTCTTTTCTCTAGAAAAGAGAAGGCTGAGCGGTGACCTAATAGAGGTCTTTGAGATTAGGAAAGGGTTTGATAGGATAGAAGTAGGGAAGATTTTTCCACTTGTGGGCGAGACCAGAACAAGGAGCTATGAATATAAGATAGTCACTAATAAATCAATAGGGAATTCAGGAGAAGCTTCCTTACCCAGAGAGAGGTGAGAATATGGAACTCGCTACCACAGGGAGTGGTTGAGGCGAATAGTATAGATGCATTCAAGGGGTAGCTTGTTAAGTACATGAGGGAGAAAGAAATAGGAGGATATGCTGATAGGGTTAGATGAAATAAGATGGGAGAAGGTTCGTGTGGAGCATAAACGCCGGCATGGACCAGTTGGGCCGAATGGCCTGTTTCTGAGCTGTAAATACTGTGCAATTAATTCTATTAATTCAGCATGGACCTGGGATCAAATCAGAGACCAATTACCCAGCGAGCCATGAGGGGAATTTTTTTCTCGAATATAGTCTCTGACTGAGGGGGAGGGACGTTGGGTGGTTTTTTTTTTAATAACCTTTCTCAGCATCTATGAATCAGTGCTCATCCCAGTCTTATTTTAATGTTTGTTCGACGCACTGGAACCTGACTCTTGGGTGGGGCCTGCACTTTAGTAAAGATAAGTTTAGAGCAGCGTTCGACTCAGTTACTCAGTTATAGGAGATAACTGCAACATCCTGGCACAGTCGGGTGGAGGAAGGATATATCGGGACCTGCTGACAGTGATGGCCTTGAAATAACGGCCTGATAGAAGATTCCGGAGCCGGTCCTTGCCTCAGATGCTAAGTTGGGAAGCTTTATTTTGGCTCATGGTGTTGGAATGTCCTGACTGCTCATTAAATACTGGGTCAGGTGTGTGGGGGGAGGGGAGAGATGGGGCTCCACAGTCACAATCAGGGTCCTAGTGCTCTTCAGGTTCCTCGGCCACAGGCCTTCTGCGGGCTCATTCCGCTCCCGTTGTTTGACTGACTTGATTTCACAGAATCATAGAATGATACAGCACAGAAGGAGGCCATTCGGCCCATCGTGCCTGTGCCGGCTCTTTGAAAGAGCTCTCCAATTAGTCCCACTTCCCCTTGCTTTTTCCCCAGAGCCCTGCAAATGTTTTTCCCTTCAAGTATTTATCCAATTCTCTTTTGAAAGTTATTATTGAGTCTGCTTCCACCGCCCTTTCAGGCAGCGCATTCCAGGTCACAACAACTCGCCTGCGTAAAAAGAAATGTTTCCTCATCTCCCCTCTGGTTCTTTTGCCAATCACCTTAAATCTGTGTCCTCTGGTTCCCGACCCTCCTGCCACTGGAAACAGTTTCTCCTTATTTACTCTATCAAAACTATTCATGATTATGAACACCTCTATCAAATCTTCTCTTAACCTTCTCTGCTCCAAGGAGAACAAGCCCAGCTTCTCCAGTCTCTCCACGTAACTGAAGTCCCTCATCCCTGGAATCATTCTAGTAAATCTCCTCTGCACCCTCTCCAAAGCCTTCACATCCTTCCTAAAGTGTGGTGCCCAGAATTGGACTCAATACTCCAGCTGGGGCCTCACCAGTGATTTATAAAAGGTTTAGCAATAACTTCCTTGCTTTTGTACTCTTTGCCTCTGTTAATGAAACCAAGGATCCCGTATGCTTTTTTAACGACCTTCTCTACCTGTCCTGCCACCTTCAAAGATTTGTGTACATACACCTCCAGGTCTTGAAAATTGAACCAAATTTGTTATTGAATGGGGCTACCCGTTTGATGGGCTCACTCAATGCCATTCCTGCACTGGTGCGGTATATCATTTATACACAAGTTAAAAAAGTAGAGGAAAATTAAAGGGTATCTGGAGTGAGCAGGAGAATAAGATTGTGGACAGCTGGCTCATGTGGAAAAAACCACCCGTACAGACTCGATGGGCCGAACAGCCTGTTTCTGTGCTGGAACATTCTATAACACGCTGGTGTGGAATTTAAACCTCGGGCCAGAACATTAATAAAAACAGAAAGAACTTACATTTCTATAGCGCCTTTCACAACCTCATGACGTCCCAAAGTGCTTTACAGCCAATGAAGTATTTTTTGAAGTATAGTCACTGTTGGAATGTAGGAATGGTGCTTTCATGCTTTGCAGACTGAGCGTTCGGTCGTCTTCTTGATGACATTAGCTGGCAAGTCCTCGGTGAACTAGCACACGCAGGGAGACTACATGTAGGTTGTCATCAGCTCCCATGAGGACGGTGTCAGGGACGCTCAAGTCCACTCTAACTGAATGGCTGCCGGTGCTGTCCCACATTGCCCCGCCTGCCACTTGCCGCGACGGAAAAATTCATGAGCAACACCGACCATCCCATTCACGAAGACTTGAAAAACCCACCACGAAAGCGCTTAAAATCGCGCCGGCCATTCTGGGATTCAGCAGCCAATATTCAGGCAGCTGGTATCGACCCACGATCCAGATGGACGGAATCGTGGGACGCAGGCAACATAAAGAGCCAACACCTCATCACTGACCCAACAGCAGAGGTCCCTGGCTTCGACCTCCCTCGAAGACAGTGGGCAGCGCTCAACCCAATTCGCGCAGGGCACAGACGATGCGGCCACCTGCTCCACAAATGGAAGACGACCCGAAGTGCGACGGTGGCCATGAGTCCCAGACCGTGGAACACATCACATCAACCTGCCCACTGAGATCTGTTGCGGGAGGCACCTCATTTCTCCACTCGGCATCTCAGGAGGCCGTCGAATGGAGAGCCAAACTAGACATCCCATCATAAGCTTTTCCCGTCACACGAAACAACAACAACAATGTAGGAATCGCAGCAGCCAATTTGCGCACAGCAAGCTCCCTCAAACAGCAATGTGATAATGACCAGACAATCTGTTTTAGTGAGAAATATTGGCCAGGACAGCGGGGAGAACTCCCCGGCTCTTCTGTGAAAAAGTGCCGCGGGATCTTTTACCTCCACCTGAGAGGGCAGACGGGGCCTCGGTTTAACATCGCATCCGAAAAGACGGCATCTCCGGCAGTGCAGCACCCCTCAGTACTGGCACTGGGAGTGTCAGCCTCTCAAGGGAATGCTCAAGTCTCTGGAGTGGGATTGGAACCAACAACTTTCTGACTCTGAGGTGAGAACATAAGAACATAAGAAATAGGATCGGGGTAGGCCATTTGGCCCCTCGAGCCTGCTCCGCCATTCAATAAAATCATGGCTGATCTGATCTTGGCCTCAACTCCATTTCCCCGCTCGCTCCCCATAACCCTTGACTCCCTACCATTCAAAAATCTGTCTATCTCCACCTTAAATATATTCAATGACCCAGGCTCCACAGCTCTCTGGGGTAGAGAATTCCACAGATTCACGACCCTCTGAGAGAAGGAATTCCTCCTCATCTCTGTTTTAAATGGGCGACCCCTTATCCTGAAACTATGCCCCCTAGTTCTAGATTCCCCCATGAGAGCACTGCCCACAGAGCCATGGCTGACACACACATCGCAATGCTATCCATTGACTGCACTAATTGCACGGTGACACTGCTGATACAGGTCAAGAAAATTCAACTGGGTTTCTGCAGCAAGTTTCCACTCAAAACAATGGGTAGGAGTTAGTGGAATTCCCGCGATAGCTCAGTTGTTAATGAACTGCAAGTTGGAGTCAAGCTGTATTGACCAAGGCAGGCTCCAGTCGCAACCCCTGGTCTTTGCTGGGCTGGCTAACCTCAGCAGAGGGAACCCCCCCGGGGTAGGGAGAGCCAACATACCAGGCAGGGTTGTCTTGTTTCGGATTGGCATTGTTAACGTTGGACGAGGGCAGGATTGGACTCAGCTGTGCTGCCCCTTCACCCGCGCCCCCCCCCCGCCCCCACCCCACCCCTGCCCCCGACCCACCCCACCCCCAACACATCTGACAGGCAGGGCACTTTTTTAAAAATTCATTTACGGGATGCGGGCGTCGCTGGCAAGGCTGGCATTTATTGCCCATCCCCTAATTGCCCTTGAGAAGTTGGTGGTGAGCCGCCTTCTTGAACCGCTGCAGTCCGTGCGGTGAAGGTACTCCCACAGTGCTGTTAGGGAGGGAGTTCCAGGATTTTGACACAACAAGGATGAAGAAATGGCCCATACATGTCCAAGTCAAAATGTTGTGTGACTCGGAGGGGAACTTGGAGGTGGTGGTGCTCCCATGCGTCCGCTGCCCTTGTCCTTCTAGATGGTGGAGGTCGCGGGTTTGGGAGGAACTGCAGGAAGTCCTGGTCTGGACAGCTTCATACCACACACGATCGTGCTCGCCACTGCTCGTGACTCACAGAGAGAGAGCATTATGGTAGGGAAGAAGGGAACGGGGTGGCGGGGGTGGGGTGGCGCGTGGGGGGCTTCACATTGATTACTACATTGTGGGAATAAAGTGGGTGCATCAGGAAAACCTAATCTTGTGTTCAGACCTCTTTCCATACGGACTTTTAAAAGTGAAGAGATCAGTGGATTTCAGGATCATCCGAGTCCTTTACAAGGATTGACATTTTATCCAAGATTATTTGAGTGATTCTTTCTGAATCAATCCCATTAATTTTTCAAAGGGAATACATTACATTTGGCACTGACGGGTCCCGTAGGACATATTATGTTGACTCCGAAGAACCCTTTGAGTTGTTGGAACAGATCAAAGACGCCCTTCAGAGATGAACCTATTTAACCCTGATAAGTGCCGACCAATAATGTGTGTCTGATTGAGCGTAGAAACATAGGAACAGGAGTAGCCCTTCGAACCTGTTCCGCCATTCAATTAGACCATGGCTGATCTGTATCTTAACTCCATCTGCCCGTCTTGGCTCCCTAACCCGTAATACCCTTACCAACAAAAATCTATCAATCTCAGTTTAGAAATTTTCAATTGACCCCCAGCCTCAACAGCTTTTTGGGGGGAGAGAGTTCCAGATTTCCACTCCCCTTTGTGTGAAGAAGTGACTCCTGATTTCACTCCTGAATGGCCTGGCTCTAATTATAAGATTATGCCCCCTCGATCTTTATTCCTCCACCAGAGGAAACAATTCCTCTGTATCTACCCTCTGTATCAATATTTTAAACCTCTCGAGCAGATCAGCCCCTCAATCTCCGAAACTCAAGGGACAACATGCCAGGTTTGTGCACAGATGGGCACCCTGTGGGCAATTCCATTCAGAGGGGCCACAGAATGGCTGATGCGGGAAGTAGAAATGTCACACTGGGTTGCGCAGGGGGCACGTCACTTAGCTGGAGAGTCAAGGTGCATTGGTGGAGCATCCGAGAGGGAGCTTTGCTTTTTTTTTGCTACATTGGACCTGGGAGGGCTCGATGCTGATACCGGGTGACCAAACAAGTGGGAATAGCCTCTGTGCCGCTGGCCCTGCCCCCTGCACTTAAAAAAGCAAAAGAACCCTGAACCTGCCTTGAATCAGATGAGTGTGCAAAACAACACTGAGCACTTACATAAGAACATAAGAATTAAGAGCAGGAGTCGGCCATACTGCCCTTCGAGCCTGCTCTGCCATTCAATAAGATCATGGCTGATCTTCTACATCAACTCAATTTTCCCACCCAATCCCCATATCCCTTGATTCCCTTGGTACCTAAAATCTATCAGTCTCTGCCTTGAATATACTCAACGACCCAGCATTCACAGCCCTCCGGGTAGAGAATTCCAAAGATTCACAACCCTCTGAGTGAAGAAATTTCTCCTCATCTCAGTCCTAAATGGCCGACCCCTATAATCCCTAGTTCTAGACTCTCCAGCCAGGGGAAACAATCTCTCAGCATCTACCCTGTCAAGCCCTCTAGAAATGAGATCACCTCTAATTCTTCTAAACTCCAGAGAGTATAGGCCCGATCTACGCAATCTCTCCTCATAGGACAGCCCTCACATCCCAGGAATCAATCTAGTGAACCTTTGTTGCGCCGCCTTTAAGGCAAGTATATCTTTCCTTAGGTAAGGAGACCAAAACTGTACACAATACTCCAGGTGTGATCTCACCAAGGCCCTATATAATTGCAGCAGGACTTCCTTACTCTTATTCTCCAACCACATTATCACTTCTGATAAATTGATGCAGTAGATTTTCTTCTGAAGGAAAGGACTTGAATTTCAATAGCTCCTTTTCTGACCTCAGGATGTCCCAAAGCGCTTTACAGCCAATTATGTGCTTATTGCACTGTTGTAATGTAGGAAACTCAGCAGCCAATTTGCGCACAGTAAGATCCCACAAACAGCAATGCGATAACAACCAGATAATCTGTTTTTTCTTAGTGATGTTGGTGAGGGATAAATATTGGTGCAAGACCATGGGGAGAACTCCCTGCTCTTCTTTGCAATAGTCCCTTGGGATCTTTAATGTCCACCTGAGAGGGCAGACGGGGCCTCGGTTTAACGTCTCATCTGAAAGACAGCACCTCTGACAGTGCAGCGCTCCCCCAGTATTGCACTGGGAGTGTCAGCCTGGTTTATGTGCTCAAGTCTCTGGAGTGGGACTCGAACCCACGACCGAGGAGGGAGCGCTAATAACTGAGCCATGACTGACAACGCCTCGTCCTGTGGTACTGTTCCATAAGTTGCTCATCAGCCCTATGGTACCCTGCCTGACTCACCATCCTAGATAACAGACTATCAACGCCAAGCCCGAGCCTACCTTCACCTGACTTCCAGGCACAGGCACATTGCAGACACTTTCACTGGATGCATTCAAGAGCAGCAACCGTACCTTTCTCCTTCGTTAGCCCAAGGCGGTTGAAGCAAACCCACTGCCCCCCACACTGTGGTCAACCCTCAAGATAGGTTCAGATGGAGGAGACCCATCGACCTATTTGATCTCTCCCTGCTACTAGACCAGGCCTACCGCCCCTGATGTAGCCATGCCACTGCCCACACTTTCCAGATGTGACTGGTGCCCTCTTGACAGTTGGCTTCAAGAGCTACTTCTGCCTGGAGGGAATCTACATAGTTTGGATAAATATTTAGTCATGCGACTCCATAGATTAAAAACTAAAATACACAGTAGTGACAAAATATATCGTCAAAAGTTAAACAGAAATGAATGAGTTACAGGCTGGAATCTAATCGAGGGATCAGATGGTTTATATATAGAATAATGGATACCCAGGAGTGAGTTTCAAGCTGGAATCTAATCAAGGGGTTCGGGTGGTTTATATATAGAATAATGGATACCCGGGAGTTAGTTACAGGCTGGAATCTAATCGAGGGGTTCAGGTGGTTTATATATCGAATAACAGATACCCGGGAGTGAGTTACAGGCTGGAATCCAATCGAGGGGTTCAGGTGGTTTATATATAGAATAATGGATACCCGGGAGTGAGTTACAGGCTGGAATCTAATCGAGGGGTTCGGGGGGTTTATATATAGAATAATGGATACCCAGGAGTGAGTTACAGGTTAGAATCTAATCGAGGGGTTCGGGGGGTTTATATATAGAATAACAGATACCCGGGAGTGAGTTACAGACTGGAATCTATTTGAGGGGTTCGGGGGGTTTATATATAGAATAACAGATACCAGGAGTGAGTTACAGACTGGAATCTAATCGAGGGGTTCAGGTGGTTTATATATAGAATAATGGATACCTGGGAGTGAGTTACAGGCTGGAATCTAATCGAGGGGTTCGGGTGGTTTATATATAGAATAATGGATACCTGGGAGTGAGTTACAGGCTGGAATCTAATCGAGGGGTTCGGGTGGTTTATATATAGAATAATGGATACCTGGGAGTGAGTTACAGGCTGGAATCTAATCGAGGGGTTCGGGTGGTTTATATATAGAATAACGGATACCTGGGAGTGAGTTACAGGCTGGAATCTAATCGAGGGGTTCGGGGGGTTTATATAGAATAACAGATACCCGGGAGTGAGTTACAGGCTGGAATCTAATCGAGGGGTTCGGGGGGTTTATATAGAATGATGGATACGTTAGCCTCCTCCCACCCCATTTATCTAACCACATCAGCATAAGCTGAAAAGAGCCTTTCACGACCTCAGGACGTGCCAAAGTGTTTTACAGCCAGTGAAGTATTTTTGAAGTGTGGTCACTGTTGTAATGTAGGAAACACGGCAGCCAATTTGCGCACAGCAAGCTCCCACAAATAGCAATGTGATAATGAGCAGATAATCTGTTTTTAGTGATGTTTGGTGAGGGATAAATATTGACCTGAGACCTAAATCTGGGGATGACTGTGCGATACTTAGGGCACTAGGACCCAGGAGCAGTGTCACTCTGAGCAGTATATTTATAGTGGGAGGTTGGGACTGCAGTGCTGTCAGTTCAATTGAAGTGCTGTAGTGAGAAGGGGAGAGAAAGAGAGCGAGAGAGTGAGAGAGATAGAAAGGAAAGGAAAGGGAAGAAGGAAAGAAGATCAGAGACCTGAGCTAGTACACCATGTCTTTTGCAAGCGCCACATCCTCCAGTTCCTACAGAAGGACCTTTGGAGGGAACCTGATGGCTTCTCCCCAGTTGTCCAGGGCTTCGTACTCTGGTGGCCGTTTCGGCTTAGGGAACAGCAACCTGTCCTCCAGGGTGCTGCTCACCAAGTCCACCAACCTGCCCTCTTACTCCAGCTTCCGGACCAAGACCCCAAGCCGAGGCTATGAGGTGGTAGACTTCAACATCGCCGACGCCCTGAACCAGGAGTTCATCCAGACCAGGACCAACGAGAAGGCGGAGATGCAGCACCTGAATGACCGCTTCGCCAGCTACATCGAGAAGGTCCGTTTCCTGGAGCAGCAGAACAAGGTGCTGGTGGCCGAGGTGAACCGGCTGAAGGGCCAGGAGCCGGGGCGGGTGAACGATCTCTACGAGCAGGAGATGAGGGACCTCCGCCGGCAGATCGACATGCTGACCAACGACAAGGTCCGGGTGGAGGTGGAGCGGGACAATCTGGTGGACGACCTGCAGAAACTCAAGCAGAGGTAGGACAGCCCCACCACCTCAGTTGGGTTTACAGATGTGGCTGGTATCTCACTCACGCGTCTCACCCTTGCTCCATTGTTCAGATCTGTCCCACTCCGTACGATCATAAATGCCACTCATTTCCCCAATCCCTATGAGAAGGTTGGCCGTGGCTCAGTGGGTAGCGCTCTCGCCTCTGTTAGTCGGAAGGTCGTGGGTTCGAGTCCCACTCCAGGGACTTGAGCACATAATCCAGACTGACACTCCCAGTGCCAGTACTGAGGAAGTGCTGCACTGTTGGAGGTGCCGTCTTTTGGATGAGACCTTAAAAGGAGTCCGCTGTCTACCCTATCAGGTGAACATAAAAAATCCCACGGCCACTATTTTGAATAAGAACAGGGGAGTTCTCCCCGGTGCCCTTGCCAATATTTATTCCCTCAACCAACATCACTAAAAAAAATGAGATGATCTGGCCATTATCACATTGCTGTTTGTGGGAGCTTGCTGTGCGCAAATTGGCTGCTGCGTTTCCTACATTACAACAGTGACTACAATTCAACAGTACTTCATTGGCTGTAAAGCGCTTTGGGACCTCCTGAGGTTATCAAAGAAGCTATATGAATAAAAATCTTCCTTTCTAGTCTTTTCTTTGGGCTGGGGACTGCTGACTGAGGTTTTGACTATGTAGTATAGGCAGTGGCTATAGACTGTGGTTTAGCCGTTGGTCGATGGGTGTGGTAGTGCGGAGGTTATGGTACTTGACTAGTAACCCAAAGGCAGTGAGTTCATAATCCCACCATGGCAATGTGTGAAACCCAACTAACTAGCACCAGAATAAACACCATGAAAGCTACCAAACTGCCCTTAAAAACCCAACTTTTTTTTATTCATTCATGGGATGTGGGCATCGCTGGCAAGGCCGGCATTTATTGCCCATCCCTAATTATCCTTGAGAAGGTGGTGGTGAGCCGCCTTCTTGAACCACTGCAGTCCGTGTGGTGATGATACTCCCACAGTGCTGTTAGGTAGGGAGTTCCAGGATTTTGACCCAGCGACGATGAAGGAACGGCGATATATTTCCAAGTCAGGATGGTGTGTGACTTGGAGGGGAACTTGGAGGTGGTGGTGTTCCCATGCGCCTGCTGCCCTTGTCCTTCTAGGTGGTAGAGGTCGCGGGTTTGGGAGGTGCTGTCAAAGGTTTCACTAATGCCCTTCAGGGAAGGGAACCCACCGTCTTTACCCAGTCTGGTCTACACGTGACTCCAGTCCCACACTATGGATGGACAATAAATACAATTTAAAAACAAATGTCAACTAGGACATGTGAGAAAGGGCTCGAGTAAATGCTTGTAGAGATGTGGACTGTTTCTTTGGGATGTGGAGTAATATTCTAGTTTAGGTGCTTAGTGACATGGCGTGGGCTAAGTTTTATTAAGTGCCTGCACAGACGGACTTTGCACTCGGGTCTACTGACCGAGAGTGAGGTGATAAGATGCTGGGACCTGCGGCTCTGACCTTAGAGATGTGGATATGGCGCTGTGAGCTAAGGGGAGTCATCTCCTTTGGGCTGATAGAGGTGGGGAAGAGTAGATAAGACACATGGGTCTAGGAAAGGGAGGATGGAGGAGAGGACTGGAAGAGAGACTGGAAGAGTGTGTGCAAGGTGGAGAGACTAAAATAGTGTGTGAGTCGGAGATTGGAATAGTGCGTGAGTTAGAGAGAAATTGGAATAGTGTGAGACAGAGATACTAGAATAGTGTGTGAGAGAGAGATTGGGATAGTGCGTGAGAGAGAGATTGGAATAGTGCGTGAGAGAGAGATTGGGATAGTGCGTGAGAGAGAGATTGGGATAGTGCGTGAGAGAGAGATTGGAATAGTGCGTGAGAGAGAGACTGGAATAGTGCGTGAGAGAAAGATTGGGATAGTGTGAGACAGAGAGACTGGGATAGTGCGTGAGAGAGAGATTGGAATAATGTGAGACAGAGAGACTGGGATAGTGCGTGAGGGAGAGACTGGGATAGTGCGTGAGAGAGAGATTGGAATAGTGTGTGAGGGAGAGACTGGGATAGTGCGTGAGAGAGAGATTGGAATAGTGCGTGAGAGAGAGATTGGGATAGTGTGAGAGAGAGATTGGGATAGTGCGTGAGAGAGAGACTGGGATAGTGCGTGAGAGAGAGACTGGGATAGTGCGTGAGAGAGAGATTGGGATAGTGTGTGAGAGAGAGATTGGGATAGTGCGTGAGAGAGAGACTGGGATAGTGCGTGAGAGAGAGATTGGGATAGTGTGAGAGAGAGATTGGGATAGTGCGTGAGAGAAAGATTGGAATAGTGCGTGAGAGAGAGATTGGGATAGTGCGTGAGAGAGAGACTGGGATAGTGCGTGAGAGAGAGACTGGGATAGTGCGTGAGAGAGAGATTGGGATAGTGTGAGAGAAAGGTTGGGATAGTGCGTGAGAGAGAGATTGGAATAGTGTGTGAGAGAGAGATTGGGATAGTGCGTGAGAGAGAGATTGGAATAGTGTGTGAGAGAGAGATTGGAATAGTGTGTGAGAGAGAGATTGGGATAGTGTGTGAGAGAGAGATTGGAATAGTGTGTGAGAGAGAGATTGGGATAGTGCGTGAGAGAGAGATTGGAATAGTGTGTGAGAGAGAGGTTGGGATAGTGCGTGAGAGAGAGATTGGAATAGTGTGTGAGAGAGAGGTTGGGATAGTGCGTGAGAGAGAGATTGGAATAGTGTGTGAGAGAGAGATTGGAATAGTGTGTGAGAGAGAGATTGGTATAGTGCGTGAGAGAGAGATTGGAATAGTGTGTGAGAGAGAGATTGGGATAGTGCGTGAGAGAGAGATTGGAATAGTGTGTGAGAGAGAGATTGGAATAGTGTGTGAGAGAGAGATTGGGATAGTGCGTGAGAGAGACTGGGATAGTGCGTGAGAGAGAGACTGGGATAGTGCGTGAGAGAGAGATTGGGATAGTGTGAGAGGTTGGGATAGTGTGTGAGAGTGAGATTGGGATAGTGCGTGAGAGAGAGATTGGAATAGTGTGTGAGAGAGAGATTGGAATAGTGTGTGAGAGAGAGATTGGAATAGTGCGTGAGAGAGAGATTGGAATAGTGTGTGAGATAGAGATTGGGATAGTGAGTGAGAGAGAGACTGGGATAGTACATGAGAGAGAGATTGGGATAGTGCGTGAGAGAGAGACTGGGATAGTGCGTGAGAGAGAGATTGGGATAGTGTGAGAGAGAGATTGGGATAGTGTGAGAGGTTGGGATAGTGTGTGAGAGTGAGATTGGGATAGTGCGTGAGAGAGAGATTGGAATAGTGTGTGAGAGAGAGATTGGAATAGTGTGTGAGAGAGAGATTGGAATAGTGCGTGAGAGAGAGATTGGAATAGTGTGTGAGAGAGAGATTGGGATAGTGCGTGAGAGAGAGATTGGGATAATGTGAGAGAGAGGGAGAGACTGGGATAGTGCGTGAGAGAGAGATTGGGATAATGTGAGACAGAGAGATTGGGATAGTGTGTTTGAGTTAGGGAATCCCCTGTGGGATTAGGTGTGTTACTGCAGCCCCTTCACCGCACCGACCATAACAGTTAAAAATAAATCAGGAGTTAAAATGAAAGCTGCTGCTGTCACTATAACCAAGTCGAACACTTGGCAGAGAGATTCACTCTGTAATCTAATCAGCCTTTGATGTAGCGGTTTGTTAATTAAATTTCACCTCTTTCTCACTGGACGCCAGCCTCCATTACACTATAGATTCTGCCCTTGGCACTGTGGTGTTAGGGAGAAGGCACAGTAGTCAATCTCCATGAGTGGCGAGTATCTATTGGGTACAATGCTGATCTCTGATTCCACTGCTGAGCAACCAGGAGGGTCCCAGAACAGATACTGCGACGTTGTGGCAGTCAGAGACTTTACTCCGAACTGGAGTACTCCAAATCCCTCCATGGCCCTCGCCCCCTTCCTTATCTCTGTAACCTCCTCCAGCCCTACAACCCTCCGAGATCTCTGCACTCCTCCGATTCTGGCCTCTTGCACATCCCTGATTTCCTTCGCTCCACCATTGGCGGCCGTGCCTTCAGCTGCCTGGGCCCTAAGCTCTGGAATTCCCTCCCTAAACCTCTCCGCCTCTCTCTCCTCCTTTAATTCAGTCCTTAAAACAAAGCATTTTGGTCACCTGTCCTAATATCTCCTTATGTGGCTCTGTGTGAAATTGTGTTTGATAATTGCCTTGGGACATTTTTAATATGTTAAAGGTGCAATATAAATGTTGTTGTTATTGTCTGACCAGAGCCCTGGACAGTTTGATCATGACTTCCTGTGACGTGGTCAACATTCTGTTGATTGCTGCTCAACTTTGGTGGAACTTGTTAATCGTTGCGTTAACTAGGTCCTAAAGCTCTTTCATCTTCATCCTTAGCTGTTTCAACACTGTTCATGGAGCATGTATATCATCAATTTAACATTGTCACTAAGAGAGTGAGGAGAGAGGTTACAACAACGTGTATTTATATAGCGTCTTTAACGTAGTAAAAACGTCCCATGGCGCTTCACAGGAGCGTTATCAGATAAAATTTGACACTGAGCCACAGAAGGAGACATTAGGACAGGTGATCAAAAGCTTGGTCAAAGAGGAAGGTTTTAAGGAGTGTCTTAAAGAAAGAGAGAGAGGTGCAGAAGTGGAGAGGTTTAGGGAGGGAATTCCAGAGCTTAGGGCCTAGACAGCTGAAAGCATGGCCGCCAATGATGGGGCGAAGGAACTGGGGGGTTGCACAAGAGGCCAGAGTTGGAGGAGCACAGAGATCTCGAAGGCTTATTGGGGCTGGAGGAGATTACAGAGATAGGGAGGGGGCGAGGCCACGGAGGGATTTGAAAACAAGGATGAGAATTTTAAAATCGAGGCGTTGCCGGACCAGGAACCCATGTAGGTCAGCAAGCACAGGGGTGATGGGCGAATGGGACATGGAACGAGTTAGGATATGCAAAGCAGAGCTTTGGATGAGCTCAAGTTTATGGAGGGAGGGAAGATGGCCTCCTTCTCTGCTGTGAACTTCCTTGCTTTTAAGATCTCCTGCTCCCGCTCCCCCATTCTAAGATCTTATCCATCTCGGAAGTATGGCCTGCTGACAGAATCCCTGATATGGAGAGCTTCCTGTGGGATGAGGGTATAACTACAACCATACAAATATATTAACTTCACCTTCACTTAATCCTGGAAAGAAATGAACATATTTATCTGTAAGAGTGTCTAGTGCATCTTTAATGAGAGAATATAATGTACACTGAATATATTATCATAGAATGATACAACACAGAAGGAGGCCATTCGGCCCATCGTGCCTGTGCCGGCTCTTTGAAAGAACTATCCAATTAGTCCCACTCCCCCTGCTCTTTCCCCATAGCCCTGTAAAATTTTCCTTTTCAAGTATTTATCCAATTTCCTTTTCAAAGTTACAATTGAATGTGCTTCCACCGCCCTTTCAGACAGTGCGTTCCAGATCGCAACAACTCGCTGCTTAAAAATTGATTTCGATTGGGATGGAACTGAAAAGCAGGGAAGTTATGTTAAACTTGTATAGAACCTTGGGTAGACCACACTTGGAGTACTGTGCACAGTTCTGGTCTAGAACCTTGGGTAGACCACACTTGGAGTACTGTGCACAGTTCTGGTCTAGAACCTTGGGTAGACCACAGTCGGTGTATTGTGCACAGTTCTGGTCTAGAACCTTGGGTAGACCACAGTCGGAGTATTGTGCACAGTCCTGGTCTAGAACCTTGGATAGACCACAGTCGGAGTACTGCGCACAGTTCTGGTCTAGAACCTTGGGTAGACCACACTCGGAGTACTGTGCACAGTCCTGGTCTAGAACCTTGGGTAGACCACAGTTGGAGTATTGTGCACAGTCCTGGTCTAGAACCTTGGGTAGACCACAGTCGGAGTATTGTGCACAGTCCTGGTCTAGAACCTTAGGTAGACCACACTCAGAGTACTGTGCACAGTCCTGGTCTGGAACCTTGGGTAGACCACAGTCGGAGTATTGTGCACAGTCCTGGTCTAGAACCTTGGGTAGACCACAGTCGGAGTACTGTGCACAGTTCTGGTCTAGAACCTTGGGTAGACCACACTCGGAGTACTGTGCACAGTCCTGGTCTAGAACCTTGGGTAGACCACAGTCGGAGTACTGCGCACAGTTCTGGTCGAGAACCTTGGGTAGACCACACTCGGAGTATAGTTCTGGTCTAGAACCTTGGGTAGACCACACTCGGAGTACTGCGCACAGTTCTGGTCTAGAACCTTGGGTAGACCACAGTCGGAGTATTGTGCACAGTTCTGGTCTAGAACCTTGGGGAGACCACACTTGGAGTACTGTGCACAGTTCTGGTCTCCATATTACAAAAAGGATATCGAGGCATTGGAGAAAATGTAAAAAAGATTTACAAGGACGATACCAGAATTGAAAGGCTATAACTTTCAGGAAAGACTGAACAGTCTGGGGCTCTTTTCTCTAGAAAAGAGAAGGCTGAGGGGTGACCCGCTAAAGGTTGTTAAATTATGAAGGGGTTTGATAGGGTAGATGTAGAGAAGATGTTTCCACTTGTGGGGGAGTCCAAAAATAGAGGTCACAAATAAAAGATAGTCACTAATAAATCCAATGGGGAATTTAGGAGAAACTTCTTTACCCAGAGAGTGGTGAGAATGTGGAACTCGCTACCACAGGGAGTGGTTGAGGCGAATAGCAGAGATGCACTTAAGGGGAAGCTAGATAAACACACGAGGGAAAAAGGAGTAGAAGGATATGTTGTTGGGGGTGAGATAAAGAAGGGGTGGGAGGAGGCTCGTGTGGAGCATAAACAGTGGCATGGACCAGTTTTGCCTGTTTCTGTGCTGTCAATTCTATGTAATGCTATGTAATGTTGACCAGATTTTTGACCTTCATCCAAACCCCACTATCTAGCTGAGAGCGGCAGTTCCACCAGGAGCTGGCGGGCTAGGGTCAGGTAGATAGCCAGTGTTCTGATGTAACCGAATGCCCAATTTAAAAGGGTCGATACGGAGAAACGGTTTCCTCTGGTGGGGGAATCAGGAACGAGGGGATATAATCTTAAAGTTAGAACTAGACCACTCAGGAGCATTTTTTCACACAAAGGGTAGGGGGAAATCTGGAACTCTCTCCCCCAAAAGAATGTGGCGTCTGGGAGTCAATTGAAACTCTCAAGACTCAGATCGATAGATTGTTGTTGGGTGAGGGTATCAAGGGATATGAAGCAAAGGTGGGTAAATGGAGTTGAGGTACAGATCAGCCATAATCTAATTGAATAGCGGAACAGGCCCGAGGGGCTGAATGGCCTCCTCCTGTTCCCTACAACCCTCAGAGATCTCTGCGCTCCTCCAATTCTGGCCTCTTGCGCATCCCGATTTTAATCGCTCCACCATTGGCGGCCGTGCCTTCAGCTGCCTGGGCCCTAAGCTCCGGAATTCCCTCCTTTCCGCCTCTCTACCTCTCTCTCTTCCTTTAAGATGCTCCTGAAAACCTACCTCTTTGGCCAAGATTTTGGTCGCCTGCCATGATATCTCCTTTTGTGGCTCGGTGTCAAATTTTGTCTGATAACGCTGCTGTGAAGCGCCTTGGGGCGTTCTACTACATTGAAGGCGCTATAAAAATGTGAGTTGTTGTAATGTTCCTAGAAAAGATGCTTTTACCAAGTGTCATGTCGTTCCTGATTTGATGACTCCCAGAGAAGTCAGGTCAGAAACGGGGCTACAATCCCCCACTCGCTGTAAACTTGGCCTACTGCTGGGATCGTGAGATCTCCTTGAGCCCCTCTCTCTGTACCACCCCTCTCCCCACCTTCAAAAGCCTCCTCAAAACCCAGAGGGTAAATTTTCCTGTTGCGTGCCCCCAGCATGGAGTCTCGTCCGCCAGGAGCTCGTATCGAGCACACGCGGAAAACCGTGGGCTGTGTGTTAGCAACATAAGAAAGAAAGAACTTGCATTTCTGTCACATCATTCAGGCCCTCAGGATGTCCAAAAGCGCTTTACAGCCAATGAAGTACCTTTTTGAAGTGTAGAATTACATAGAATTTACAGCACAGAAACAGGCCATTAGGCCCAACTTCTCTATACCAGTGCTTACGCTCCACCTAGTCGCTGTTGTAATGTAGGAAACGTGGCAGCCAATTTGCGCACAGCAAACTCCCACAAACAGCAATGATATAAATGACCAGATCATCTGTTTTAGTGATGTTGGTTGAGGGGTCAATATTGGCCTAGGACACTGGGAAGAACTCCCCTGCTCTTCTTTGAAATAGTGGCCGTGGGATCTTCTACGTCCACCCGAGAAGGCAGGCGGGGCCTCGGTTTAACGTCTCATCCGAAAGACGTCACCTCCGACAATGCAGCGCTCCCTCAGCACGGCACTGGGAGTGACAGCCTGGATTATGCGCTCAAGTCTCTGGAGTGGGGCTTGAACCAACAACATTCTGATTCAGAGGTGTGAATGTCCTGGTATATGTACTGTCAGGCACGCAATGGGAAGTTAATATCCTTGCGTATTATCATCAAGTCAGGTCAGGTCATCAGTTGGATGCAGTGTGAAGCTCTCCCCACTCTGCCCAGGAGATTGGCCCCTATTGCCACCCTGTAGTTATGCCAGCCATATGGAAAGGACTGTAGGTTTGGTGTCAATTTGTGCTGATCGGGCTGCCCAGTTCAGTTTAAGTTGAGGGTGCCCCAACACCATTTCCATTTAGATGCTGACAACTGTCAAGAATGGTCTTTCATTCTATCAGTCTGGGATGGATTCTAATGTTGGAATAATGTTGGAATAATGTGGAGAGAGGTTTACTTTGCAGCTGCCTCTTGCTATATATAGTGTTTGATGGGACAGTGTAGAGGGAGCTTTACTCTGTATCTAACCTGTGCTGTACCTGCCCTGCGAGTGTTTGATGGGACAGTGTACAGGGAGCTTTACTCTGTATCTAACTCGTGCTGTACCTGCCCTGGGAGTGTTTGATGGGACAGTGTAGAGGGAGCTTTACTCTGTATCTAACCCGTGCTGTACCTGTCCTGGGAGAGTTTGATGGGACAGTGTAGAGGGAGCTTTACTCTGTATCTAACCCGTGCTGTACCTGCCCTGGGAGTGTTTGATGGGACAGTGTAGAGGGAGCTTTACTCTGTATCTAACCCGTGCTGTACCTGCCCTGGGAGTGTTTGATGGGAACAGTGTAGAGGGAGCTTTACTCTGTATCTAACCCGTGCTGTACCTGCCCTGGGAGTGTTTGATGGGACAGTGTAGAGGGAGCTTTACTCTGTATCTAACTCGTGCTGTACCTGCCCTGGGAGTGTTTGATGGGACAGTGTAGAGGGAGCTTTACTCTGTATCTAACCCGTGCTGTACCTACCCTGGGAGTGTTTGATGGGACAGTGTAGAGGGAGCTTTACTCTGTATCTAACCCGTGCTGTACCTACCCCGGGAGTGTTTGATGGGACAGTGTAGAGGGAGCTTTACTCTGTATCTATTATTTTATCTGGAATGGAGGCATCTGATTGATCTTATTCTATAAGACGACCTATGTGTAAATGGTTTGGGAAAGGCTAATCCAGAATATTTCTTTAAATTGTGGGAGTAGGTCAAGGGGGGACACAGGTTCAAACTTGTAAAAGGTAACTTTAGGATGTACATCAGGGGCTTCTTCACATTGAGAGTGATAGGAACCTAGGAATTGCTAGACAAAAAACGACCACGGTCCATCTCGCTCTAACCGTCCTGCTAGTCTCATGATGCAATGATAATGGGAGTTGTTGATCAATCTCTATCAATGAGTCTACAACAGACCCAGACATGAGGCGAGGAAAACCCCCAGTGGTGGAGAGCTTTGGGAACCATCGGTCCAAAGTCACCTCTTTCCTCCCGAGCACGCCACACTCACCACCAACATTCCCTTTAAGTTGCACGGTAGCGCAGCACTCCAGGAATCCCGCGCAGCTGGTTTGCTGGCTTTTCAATGTAAAAACCGCGCATGCGCAGTATCTTGAATGGCCCGCGCAGCCCCTTTTCTGCGTTAACCATCTCCGTCTTTCGGATGAGACGTTAAACCGAGGCCCCGTCTGCCCTCTCATGTGGATGTAAAAGATCCCACAAGACTATTTCGAAAGAAGAGCAGGGGAGTTCTCCCCGGTGTCCTGGACAATATGTATCCCTTGTTCAACATCACTAAAACAAATCATCTGGTCATTATCACATTTCTGTTTGTGGGAGCTTGCTGCGTACTAATTGGCTGCTGCGTTTCCTACATTACAACAGTGACTCCACCTCAAAAAGTACTTCATTGGCTGTGAAGCGCTTTGGAATGCCCTGAGGCCGTGAAAGGCGCTATAGAAATGCAAGTCTTTCTTTCTATCTCCATCATGATCCAGAGAGTGTCAGAGTGACTGAACTGTGGAGAAACACCGATGCTCTTTTGTGCTCTGTTATCAACCAGTTGTTTCAGCTTTGATTCTTGATCTGAGAGCCCCTAAGTTAGAAGGGAAAAGTAGCCAGGGTTCCTATTCTTGATCACTATATATTTCTACTAAAATGCGTGTTTGTACATGTGTTTTTTTTGGGAGGAGGATGGAATTGAGCATGGTTGCGATGCCCCCACAGTAAAATAGTCCGCCAACACTCGGTGTCTGGACTCACACAATGAAGGATGGCTGCTTGGGCAAGAGATTGAGTAGAATGGGCCTATACTTTCTGGAGTTTAGAAGAATGAGAGGTGATCTCATTGAAACGTATAAGATACTGAGGGAGATTGACAGGGTAGATGCTGAGAGATTGTTTCCCCTGGCTGGAGAGTCTAGAACTAGGTGGGGGGGGGGCACAGTCTCAGGATAAGGGGTCGGCCATTTAGGACTGAGATGAGGAGAAATTTCTTCACTCAGAGGGTGGTGAATCTTTGGAATTCTCTACCACAGAGGGCTGTGGAGGCTCAGTCGTTGAGTATATTCAAGACAGCGATCGATAGATTTTTGAACTCTAAGGGAATCAAGGGATATGGAGATCGGGCGGCAAAGTGGAGTTGACCTAAAAGTTCAGCCATGATCTTATTAAATGGCGGAGCAGGCGCGAGGGGCCGCATGGCTGACTCCTGCTCCTAATTCTTATGTTCTTGTATCAGACGGCACTCTTGTAACCGTATCTCAGCGTGATTAAGCACTATCAGGAGGGGCCAGCTGAGAGATGAGAGGGAAAGTATTCTGAATGAATTCCACCCACTGACTGCTGTTCCTCCCTCCCTGCAGCACTTGTCTCGGAGAGGAACTGTCAGATTATTTTAGTCGAGCCATTTAAAGCCTTTAAGACTGCGTTATTGACCATATATAGAGAATTGGCTGGAGGAATGGAGGGGGTGGGGGTGCGGGGGGCGGGGGAGAAAGAGTGTTAAGAGATTCCGCCAAGCAGCACAGGCTAGGAAAATTAAAAAAACTATCCTGTTGAGAAACAGAGTTAAAAATTGCATTTGCAAAAAAAAAATCAAAAACCATGTTAGAAAAATAGCAGATTTGGAGTTTAGATTTCCGCTAATTCTTTATTTGCAGATAAGCAGTGTGTTATATTTTCTCCTCCTTCTTTGTGGTATTTGTTCAATGTCGATCCCTGGTGATGTTTAAACAGCACACAATCCAGTGGGATATGAACAAACGAGGGTTGACCCACCGTGGTTGGTAGTGTCCGCCATGGCTCAGTGGGCAACGCGCTCTCGCCTCGGAGTCGGGAGGTGGTGGGCTCAAGTCCCCACCCCAGAGACTTGAGCGCATAATCCAGGCCGACACTCCCAGTGCAGTGCTGAGGGAGCGCTGCGCTGTCGGAGGTGCCGTCTTTCAGGTGAGACGATAAACCGAGGCCCCGTCTGCTCTCTCTCAGGTGGCAGTAAAAGATCCCACGGCCACTATTTCAAAGAAGAGCCGGGGAGTTATCCCAGGTGTCCTGGGCCAATATTTATCCCTCAGTCAGCATAACAAAAAAAAACAGATGATCTGGTCATTATCACATTGCTGTTTGTGGGATCTTGCTGTGTGCCAATTGGCTGCCGTGTTTCCTACATTACAACAGTGACTACACTCCAAAAACAAAAGTACTTCATTAGCTGTAAAGCGCTTTGGGACATCCTGAGGTCGTGAAAGGTGCAATAGAAATGCAGGTTCTTCTTTTTAATCTTGATTTCCATTTGCAGTGGGCCTACCTCCCGCCTGACTCCAGGGGCTGATTCAGCCGCCCGAGGTGTGGGGGGGTGGCGGGGGAGTTCACTGTTGTGGCAACGGCGGGCGGGGGGGGGGCGACAGTTCATGGCCCGCCATTTGCAGCGTGCTGGTGCCCACTTCTTTTACCACACGGAAAGGGGACTGGAAGTCAGGCTGATGTGTTTTGTGCGGGTTGCCATGACGACAGACTCCCCCCCCCTGTCCTCCATTTAGCAAGGGGTGTGATTTTTTTTCAATCAACTATCAGCCAGGAATTCCCGTCTGAGTCATTTAATTTACAGGGGAAAACGGCCAAGGCTTTGTCTATTACCGAGGGAATCCGCCAGGTGTTTTGAGGAGCCAGCTGTTATTGACGTGTCGCGTGGAGTTTGGGTGCGGGGCGGGAGTATATTGGTCGGACGACAGGAAGGCCCAAGGATACAGGAAGCCCGTTCCTGGAGTGCGACCCTGTAAAATAATATCGACTCCATCTGCATTGCTACTTCATCCGCTTCCTTCGCAACAGATATGATTACACAACACAAGTTGCATTTACATAAGAAGTATAAAAAAATAGGAGCAGGAGTAGGCCGGACAACCCCTTCGAGCCATTCAATAAGTTCATGGCTGACCTTCGACCTCAACTCCACTTTCCCACCTGATCCCTTGATTCCCTTAGTGCCCAAAAATCTATCGATCTCAGTCTTGAATATACTCAACGACTGAGCCTCCACAGCCCTCTGGGTAGAGAATTCCAAATACAGCGCCTTTAATGTCGTAAAACAGCCCCAAGGGGCTTCACAGGAGCGATTATCAAACAAAATTTGACCCCGAGCCACATAAGGAGATATTAGGACAGATAACCGAATGCTTGGTCAAAGAGGTAGGTTTTTAGGGAGCGTCTTAATGGAGGAAGAAGCAGAGAAGTTTAGGGGGGGAATTCCAGAGCTTAGGGCCCAGGCAGCTGTAGACACGGCCGCCAATGGTGGAGATGTGCAAGAGGCCAGAATTAGAGGAGCGCAGAGGTCTCGGAGGGGGTTGCGGGGCTGGAGGAGGTTACAGAGATAGGGAGCGGGGGGGGGGGGGGGCGAGGGCCATGGAGGGGTTTGAACACGAGGATGAGAATTTTTAAATTGAGGTGTTGCCGGACCGGGAGCCGATGTAGGTCAGCGAGCAGAGGGGGGGAATGACGGGTGAGCCAAGTCCCATTCGCCCATCACCCCCTGTGCTCGCTGACCTGCAGTGGCTCCCGATCCGGCAACACCTCGATGTGTTTCACAGTCCCGGACACACTTTACGACGAGCTTACTGGTTTGTGCATTGCTACCTCAGCTGTCCTGTTATTTGTGGACTGTCTGCTTGTCACTGTCACATGTCTTTGAAGGTGACAGGACGAGTTGAGGAGGCTGTTAAAAAGGCACACGGGATCCTGGGGCTTTATAAATGGAGGCATAGGCCGCGAATTTTATTCCTCGGAGGGGGCGGGTTTGGAGGCGGGTCTGTCGCAAAAAATCGGAGAAAATGGGGGCGGGCGGTGAACCCGTCGCCATCCCGCCTCCACGCGACTTTGGGAAGTGTCGGGTCAGCCGCTCCCGAACTGACCCGACACCAAACGGCGGGACAGGCTGTTAAGCCAGTTAACAGGTCGTTAACTGGCAGGATAATCCTGTTTTAAAGGGCTGATCAGATTTTCGAGGTTTTTCAACATGCTGCCCGCCTTCATTAAAACACGTCTGGTGAATCGAGCCGGGTTGACCTCGGACTTGAATTGCTGCCAGCTGCTCGAGCAGCTTAAATGCGGTCCTGCAAACTCTCATTCTTTCACACGCCACAACTTAGTGTTTTGAGGCTTGGGAGACACTTAGCAGCTCTACTAATCTTGAGTGTCGAGGCTGAATCCATCTGCTGCGTGACCTCCTTGGAATACCCTCTGGCCATCTCAGTTGGGTGAGGAATCTGGGGTTCTGACCGAGGGCTCCGCAGTGGCATGGGAGTGTGAGCGCTTGGAGAGGAGCCCACACTTCCTTGTTGCCTGCCACCAACATTCCCTCTCATGGGTCAGCCCCACTTCAGTGCTAGCAAGTGGCTGGAGAGCACCTTGCTGCACATCGGGGGGGGCCATGAGGACCCGTCTCTGTACTGACTGTCCTCATAACAAGGACGTCCATGAAGCTCTGGTGTCTCTCCTCAATATCGGCCCATCTCTCCTCCGTGGCTGACAACCTATTTTGAAGAGTCACCATGTTTTCGTTAGCTTGGCGACTTATGTTCTCCATGGCGGTCGCCACCCTCTCCACAAAGGCAGTGCTGATGTTAGAGATGGACTCCTCCATTCTCTCCACACTCGCACTAACCCTGGATGTAAACCCTGTCAGAGACTCCTGCACTTGTTCCTGGAGTTCCAGCACCGCTCTCTTTCTGGATGGCCCCAGAGGCACAGCGTCTGCATGCAGCTGAGCAGAGCTAGGAGAGTCTTGTGACCTCTGACGAGGACTCTCCATTGCTGTCCCTGTCTCCACCATCTGCTGATGCTCACTTGTGAGCTGTGATACACCAGGTGACAGCACTACTCTAAGTCACGAGGGCCCCACCAAGGTGTGCGTATCTGCGCTGGTGCTGGGTGCGCTGAGTCCTGGTGATGCTGCTCCCTCAGAGGCTGCAGGTTCCTCTGAGGAGTCATCCTGCTCTTCCTCCTGCACAGTGAGGAGGGGGGCTCTCGATGGTCCTGTGGGAGAGTAAAGGCATGAGTTAGACATCAGATTTTGAGGTAGCAGACACATCCTTTTGTGCAGATGATACAAAGCGATTCTCGATGAACATCATACGCCATTGCAGTCAATCATTAAATGTAAATGAGAGGGATGAAACTCTATTCTGTCACCAGCTTCGTCTAGTGCGCCCGTCTCTCCATCGCCCACTTCCAGATCCTCGCCACCCCCGACGATTTTGTGCGCAGCCTCCTCAGCACTTGTCAACATTGCAAGGGTTAGTGTGCCTCCTCCTGTCTGTGCTCGCTCCCTCTTATTGTGGGCTATCTTTTCCTGCAAGGAGGGACACAAGCAGAGTTTCAGCCACAGTGATGGAGTGAGTGTGAAGAATCCATAACATAGAAGCTTAGAGGGAGACCAAGTTGGAATGAGGTGCAAGAGGAAGCTAGCTTCCTGTGCGTTGTTAGTTGTTGTCATTGTATAACAGTAAGAGCGAGTGTGAGGGGTGCATAGTAGGATGGTGAAGTGATTCAGTACAGAGAGAGAGAGATGGATAGGTAAGGGTGCAAGGGAAGTAAGGGTAAGGTGGGATGTGGAGGAGCAGGTTTACAATGCAGAGTGCTGGTGATGAGAAGAGAAGGGAAGCAGATTGAAAGTAATGTGATGGGATACTCACTATTGATGATTGCAGAAGATCATTAAAGTGTTTCCTGCACTGAATCCAGGTGTGTGAACAAATGGACCTTGCGCTGACCTCCTCAGCAATGCACAGCCAGGCTGCCTTGGTTTGCTGAGGAGGCTTCCTCCGGCCATCCGCAGGGAACAGGATGTCCCTGCGCCCTCTAACTCGCTCCACAAGAGCTTGGAGGGAGTTCTCAGTGAAGCGTGGAGCAGCCTTAGCTTTCGATGAACTCATTGTGGCCTTGCCAATTCCAGACTCTAGCAGAATCAAGAACTGAAAGGCTGAGGCTGCATGGGGCCCTTAAAAACATCTGCACTAATCAGACCCGATCCCAGTCATTGGATCGTCCAGCTCGCACCACTCAACTTAAGGGGCCAATTAAACTAAAATCTCAACTGGGGATCGGATGCAGCCAGCAGCAGGTCTGGACCCCGCCCACCAGGCAATCCGATTCCATCCCGCCTCCTCCATTAAATTCGCGGCCATATGGTACAAAAGCAAAGAAGTGATGCTAAACCTTTTATAAAGCACTGGTTAGGCCTCAGCTGGAGTATTGTGTCCAATTCTGGGCACCGCACTTTAGGAAGGATGTCAAGGCCTTGGAGAGGGTGCAGAGGTGGTCCCAGGAATGAAGGACTTCAGATATGGGGAGAGACTGGAGAAGCTGGGATTGTTCTCATTGGATCAGAGAAGGTTAAGGGGAGATTTAATGATGGTATTCAAAATTATGAATAGTTCTGATAGAGTAAATAAGGAGAAACTGTTTCCACTGGCAGGAGGGTCGGTAACCAGAGGACACAGATTTAAGATAATCGGTAAAAGAGCCAGAGGGGAGATGAGGAGAAATGTTTTTACGCAGTGAGTTATGATGATCTGGAATGCGCTGCCTGAAAGGGCGGTGGAAGCAGATTCAACAGTAACTTTCAAAAGGGAATTGGAGAAATACTTGAAGGGGGGAAAATTGCAGGGCTATGGGGAAAGAGCAGGGGAGTGGGACTAATTGGAGAGCTCTTTCACAGAGCCGAGGCAGGACCCTTTTCCTGGGGAGGTTGCTTTTTGCTGCATTATACGAACTTTCTGTTTTGCTAATTTCCTCCCCTGTTTGGGTGTCGGCCGTGACTCTGGGGCAGCACTCTCGCCTCTGAGTCAGAAGATCGTGGGTTCATGTCCAATACAAAGGTTGACACCCCCAGTGCAGTACCGCTGCACTGTCGGAGGTGCTGTCTTTCGGATGAGATGTTAAACCGAGGTCCCGTCTGCTCTCTCAGGTGGGAGTAAAAGATCCTGCGGTACTATTTTGAAGAAGAGCAGGGGGAGTTCTCCCTGGTGTCCTGGGGCCAATATTTATCCCTCAACCAACATCACAAAAAACATGTAATTGGTCATTTATCTCATTGTTGTTTGAAGTCACTGTTGTAATGTAGGAAACGCGGCAGCCAATTTGTGCACAGCAAGATCCCACAAACAGCAATGAAATAAATGCCCAAATCATCTGTGTCTTAGTGATACAATAGCAAACCTTTTGACTTCTCCAACCTTTTCCAGTTCTGACGAAGGGTCATTGACCTGAAACGTTAACTCTGTTTCTCTCTCCTCGATGCTGCCTGGCCTGCTGAGTGTTTCCAGCATTTTCTGTTGTTGATTTTTCAGTGATGTTGGTTGAGGGATGAATATTGGTCCAGGACAACCGGGGAGTACTCCCCCGCTCCTCTTTGAAATAGTAAGAGTAATTTTACATCCACCTGAGAGAGCAGATGGGGCCTCGGTTTAACGTGTCAGCCGAAAGACGGCACCTCCAACAGTGCAGCACTCCCTCAGTACGGCGCTGGGATTGTCAGCCTGGATTTTGTGCTCAAATCTCTGGAGTGGGGCTCAAACCCACAACCTTCTGGATTCAGACGCTGAGAGTGCTGCCCACTGAGCCACGGCTGACATCTTAAGAAGGATGTAAACACAGACAGTTGGACATACGGTAACTGAGTCTGCAGTTGGAAAGCTAATTCTGTGAAAGAAACTGTAAACAGCTGAGACTAGAGCAGGAGATTTACTGAGATGGCTGCTGGGATCAAAGGTAAAAATAGGATCGGCTTCAAGGGCATTTGGAAGGACCTGAAAAGCTAATTCCATCACGGAATACCAAGGGAAAGTTACGACCAACTTATTTAGCAAGTGGATGATCACCAAAAATAACTGGACATTCCCATCTGACAAGGAGTAGGCTGAGGCCTAGGACGAGGAATCCTGTGAGGCCTAGGATAAGTAGTGTGAGGCCTAGGATGAGGAATCCTGTGAGGCCTAGGATAAGTAGTGTGAGGCCTAGGACGAGGAGTCCTGTGAGGCCTAGGATAAGTAGTGTGAGGCCTAGGAGGAGGAGTCCTGTGAGGCCTAGGATAAGTAGTGTGAGGCCTAGGATGAGGAGTCCTGTGAGGCCTAGGATAAGTAGTGTGAGGCCTAGGACGAGGAGTCCTGTGAGGCCTAGGATAAGTAGTATGAGGCCTAGGACGAGGAGTCCTGTGAGGCCTAGGATAAGTAGTGTAAGGCCTAGGACGAGGAATCCTGTGAGGCCTAGGATAAGTAGTGTGAGGCCTAGGAGGAGGAATCCTGTGAGGCCCAGGATAAGTAGTGTGAGGCCTAGGCGGAGGAGTCCTGTGAGGCCTAGGATAAGTAGTGTGAAGCCTAGGACGAGGAATCCTGTGAGGCCCAGGATAAGTAGTGTGAGGCCTAGGACGAGGAGTCCTGTGAGGCCCAGGATAAGTAGTGTGAGGCCTAGGAGGAGGAGTCCTGTGAGGCCTAGGATAAGTAGTGTGAGGCCTAGGACGAGGAGTCCTGTGAGGCCTAGGACAAGGAGTAGGCCTTGGAGGGAGTGCAGCACAGATTTACCAGAATGATACCTGGACTCCAGGGGTTAAATTACGAGGAGAGATTACACAAACTAGGGTTGTATTCCCTGGAATTTAGAAGGTTAAGGGGTGATTTGATTTGAAGTTTTCCAGATATTAAGGGGAACCGATAGGGTAGATAGAGAGAAACAATTTCTGCTGGTTGGGGAGTCTAGGACTACGGGGATGGAGCGGGGGAATGGGACTGACTGGATTGCTCTACAGAGAACCGGCATGGACTCGATGGGCTAAATGGGCTCCTTCTGTGCCATTATGACTAGGATTAGGGGGCATAGTCTAAAAATTAGAGGCAGGCCTTTTCAGGAGTGAAGTTAGGAAACACTTCTACACACAAAGGGTGGTAGAAGATTGGAACTCTCTTCTGCAAATGGCAATTGACGCTAGATCAATTGTTAATTTTAACTCTGAGATTGATAGCTTTCTGTTAACCAAAGGTATTAAGGGATATGGGGCAAAGGCGGGTATATGGAGTTAGGTCACAGATCAGCCATGATCTCATTGAATGGCGGAACAGGCTTGAGGGGCTCAATGTTCCTATGTTCCTAGTACAAGGAGTAGGTGAGGCCTAGGACGAGGAGTAGGTGAGGCCTAGGACGAGGAGTAGGTGAGGCCTAGGGCAAGGAGTAGGTGAGGCTTAGTACAAGGAGTAGGTGAGGCCTAGGATGAGGTGTAGGTGAGGCCTAGGACAAGCAGTAGGTGAGGCCTAGGACAAGCAGTAGGTGAGGCCTAGTACAAGGAGTAGGTGAGGCCTAGGATGAGGAATAGGTGAGGCCTAGTACAAGGAGTAGATGCAGCCTAGTACAAGGAGTAGATGAGGCCTAGGACGAGGAGTAGGTGAGGCCTAGGACAAGGAAGAGGTGAGGCCTAGTTCAAGGAGTAGGTGAGGCCTAGGACAAGGAGTAGGTGAGGACTAGGACGAGGAGTAGGTGAGGCCTAGGACAAGGAGTAGGTGAGGCCGAGGACAAGGAGTAGGCGAAGCTGAGGACGAGGAGTAGGTGAGGCCTAGAACGAGGAGTAGGTGAGGCCGAGGATGAGGAGTAGGTGAGGCCGAGGACAAGGAGTAGGTGAGGCCTAGGACAAGGAGTAGGATGAGGCCTAGTACAAGGAGTAGGATGAGGCCTAGGACAAGGAGTAGGATGAGGCCGAGTACAAGGAGTAGGATGAGGCCTAGTACAAGGAGTAGGTGAGGCCTAGGACAAGGAGTAGGATGAGGCCTAGTACAAGGAGTAGGATGAGGCCTAGTACAAGGGGTAGGTGAGGCCTAGGACAAGGAGTAGGATGAGGCCTAGTACAAGGGGTAGGATGAGGCCTAGTACAAGGAATAGGATGAGGCCTAGGACAAGGAGAGGAGGGAGCAGCCCGCGTTCCTTTAATGTGCTCAGGAAAGTGTGGAGACTCGGCAGTGAGAACCAGGGCTGACACCGAGGGAAAGGGGAAAGTCATTCAAAAGAATAGAGCTGGATGGTCAGTCTACGAGCAGTGAGATTCGGATCAAGACCATTTTGCTTTTATCTTCTCTTGCAGATTACAGGACGAGATCCAACTGAAAGAGGAGGCAGAGAATAACCTCGCTGCATTCCGACACGTAAGTCCTGCATTCTGATCCCCTTCCCAGGAGAAAAATCACAGTGCGGGGGGGGGGGGGGGTTGGTTAAAAAAAGATGTTTTCTTCAAAACCTTTGTTTATTAGTTGTAAAAATGTTTAGAAATGGGGAAAAAAAGTCCGTTTGACGGACAGTCAAGAATCATCCAATCGGGTGATCAAGAGCCTGTCCGCTTTCTAATTGGCCGTGGGAAGGCGGGGCACCACCAGGATGGGCATGCTGGACGACCAATGGCGGGAGAGTAGGGGGGTGGGGCGGTTGGAGGGGGGGGTGGTCATGTGACGAAACCTCCAGGGATACGTCCAGTCGGAGTTGGCCACCTGACTCAGGCTATGTAATCTGATTGGGGGGTGCGGGAAGCGGCTCTCCCTCCGCTAACTGCGAGTCCGTGCCGACCGAGTGCGAGAGCGACACAAGCGTTTTACACCCTCAGTGCCCTGAGGGTGTCTCTTCTGAAGCCCCCTTCCTGGCTAGGGTGGAGAAATCATCACCGTGAGATTCTGGGTCCCATCGCCGACAACCCAGTGTAGTTGCATTAAAAGTTCATTCTCGGGATGTGGGGCGTCGCTGGCAAGGCCGGCGGGTATCACCCATCCCTAATTGCCCTCGAGAAGGTGGTGGTGAGCCGCCTTCTTGAACCGCTGCAGTCCGTGTGGTGAAGGTGCTCCCACGGCGCCGTTACGGAGGGAGTTCCAGGATTTTGACCCAGCGCCGATGAAGGAACGGGCAATGCATGTGGAGAATCCATCACCGTGAGATCCTGGGTCCTATCACTGACAGCCTGTGTCGTTTTTTTTAATGTAATTCTCGGGAATGGGCGTCGCTGGCAAGGCTGGCATTTATTGCCCGTCCCAGCTGCCCCGAGAGAAGGTGGTGACGGGCCTCCCTCGTGACAAAATCCCGGGACAAAAGGGAGTGAAAGTTGGGATTCGCTGCCGATCGCTCAGGCGGGTACGGATAAAGCAACGAAACGTGCCACCGGGTGGGCTGCTTTCTCCTTTGACACAGAGCAGGGAGGGTCTTTAGCTGAAGGTCCCCACGGGTTATTTTTAAACGCCCACAGACAGCTGGCAGTCGGAGTCATCTTACTGAGTGACGGTAACAATCGGAGTTAATCCCACTGCAGCAGGTGTCTTTTCCTTTTTGCAGGATGTTGACGCGGCCACCCTGGCTCGCATTGATCTCGAGCGCAGGATCGAGTCCCTCAACGAGGAGATCGCTTTCCTCAAAAAGGTGCACGAAGAGGTGAGTCGGAGCGAGCGGGTCAGAGCAATGGCACCTTTATTCCTCACAATTTTCTCCATTCTCTTTCCAAGGGATGGGGGACTTCAGTTATGAGGAGAGTTTGGAAAAGTTCGAATTGTTCTCCTTGGTGACCTAATAGAGATTTTCAGGATGATGAGAGGTTTTGATAGAGTAGAGAGAGAAAAACTATTCCCTCTGGCGAGTGGGTCAATAACTAGAGGTCAGAGATTCAAAATCATTGGCAAAAGATCTCGAGGGGAGATGAGGAGAAATGTTTTCACTCAGAGAGTTGTGGGGATCTGGAACGCTCTCCCTGAAAAGGTGGTGGGAGCTGATTCCATCAATAATTTTAAAAGGGAGTTGGACGGGTTCTTGAGGATGAGGAACTCACAGGGTTACGGACACAAAGCGGGAGTGTGGGACTGAGCACGACTGCTCTTTCAAAGAGCCAGCACAGGCACAACGGGCTGAATGGCCTCCTTCTGTCCTGTAAGTTTCTATGATTCTAAGTGTGTTTTTGTGTGACGTGCACTTCAAGGTACTTCCCCTTTTCAAGCATCAAATGTCAGCAGCCCACACTCCCAGGGCAGGTACAGCACGGGTTAGATACAGAGTAAAGCTCCCTCGACACTGCCCCATCAAACACTCCCAGGGCAGGTACAGCACGGGTTAGATACAGAGTAAAGCTCCCTCTACACTGTCCCATCAAACACTCCCAGGGCAGGTACAGCACGGGTTAGATACAGAGTAAAGCTCCCTCTACACTGTCCCATGAAACAATCCCAGGGTAGGTACAGCACGGATTAGATAGAGAGTAAAGCTCCCTCTACACTGTTGCATCAAACACTCCCAGGGCAGGTACAGCATGGGTTAGATACAGTGTAAAGCTCCCTCTACACTGTCCCATCAAACACTCCCAGGGCAGGCACAGCACGGGTCAGATACAGAGTAATGCTCCCTCTACACTGTCCCATTAAAAAAATCCCAGGGCAGTTACAGCACGGGTCAGATACAGAGTAAAGCTCCCTCTACACTGTCCCATCAAACACTCCCAGGGCAGGTAAAGCACGGGGTTAGATACAGAGTAAAGCTCCATCTACACTCTCCCATCAAACACTCCCAGGGCAGGTACAGCACGGGTTAGATACAGAGTAAAGCTCCCTCTATACTGTCCCATGAAACAATCCCAGGGCAGGTACAGCACGGGTTAGATACAGAGTAAAGCTCCCTCTATACTGTCCCATGAAACAATCCCAGGGCAGGTACAGCACGGGTTAAATACACAGTAAAGCTCCCTCTACACTGTCCCATCAAATACTCTCAGGGCAGGTACAGCACGGGTTAGATACTCCTCAGGTCAGTTATAGGCTTCTCAGGAAATGATTAGTGTCCTTTCTCTTTTGATAGTTCTTTTCAATAAAAAATTCGTGAAATTTTCATATGTGACAGTGTGACACTGTAAATGTGACACCTTAAAATGTTTACATATACACTAGGGAGATCCCCGTGTCCTTGCTCATAGAAGGTGGAAGAAGTGTACGAAACTGCTGCCCTTGTAATGCTGTGCTTCCTTCCTACTTGGATCTAGCAATGCCACGGGAGGTCTTCAAATGATTTTTTAAATTGCTTTATAAAGGTCTCTTTCCTTCCCTCTTCTTCTTTACTTGTTTAAAGGAACTGCACGAGCTGCAGGCTCAGCTTCAGGAGCAACAGGTCCAGGTGGAGGTCGACATGTCCAAGCCTGACCTCACCGCTGCCCTGCGTGACATCCGCGCTCAGTACGAGACCATCTCAGCCAAGAATGTCCAGGAGGCCGAGGAGTGGTACAAGTCGAAGGTTCGTGGCGGCCGTTGCTCTCCGTTACCGGGCTCCAGCGCAGGGTTGTGGGGGGGGCGGGCTGGGGCGGGTGTTGGAGAGTGGAGGCGGGAGGGATGTGTGTGCAGCAATTAATTACACGGAGCGGGGAATTAGCTCGAATGGTATAGCGCTCGCTTAGCACGTGAGAGGTTACGGGATCAATGCCAGCGTTCTCCACTCCTCTTTGCCCGGATAGCTCAGTCGTTAGTGCATCGGACTTTCAATCTGAGGGTCCAGGTCCCGGTTCGAGTGCTGCTTTTCCGGCCCTGTCTCGATGGGCTGAATGGCCTCCTTCTGTGCTGTTCTACGAGAGCGCAGAAAATGTCAAACTGGGGAACCTGAGGATTAGTTTTTAGTCATTCTCCCAATCGGGTGCCAAAACGTCGGCAGATGCTTCAGTTTACCCGTCTATCCGGGTCAAAACGGCTGATCGGGAGACTCACCCCACCTCCCCCCCCTCATTCCGAGAATGTTCCCAGCGTTGAACGATTCAACAGCAGGTGGTGCTCCAGACCGCTCCGCTCCCCAAGCCTGGGATTAAGCACGGCAGCCCCCGGAATTCCGAGACTTTGTCCCGATCCCCTGCTGGAACTCTGGTGGAGTACCCGAGGAACCCGGTTACGCCAGTTACGGTTACGGCAGGAGCCCGGAATGTCACCACCCCCCCACCACCGGCACAGAGTACCCAGAGTTTCACCCCCTCCCCACGACAACACGAGCGTGGCGACACCGCAGTGGCGGCCATATTTGACCACAGGATCACGTGACAATTTGCTTCATCTTGCAATCCCGTTGGGGTGCGGGAATGTAGGGGTTACATTACCAGACTAATAATCCTGTAGAACGCGAGTTCAAATCCCACCCTGGGGTGTGTGAGGATTTGAATTCAGTAGAAGTGACCGTGAAGCTGTCGGATTGTCACTAAATACCCAACGGGCTCACTAATGTCCCTTTATGGAAGGAAACCTGCCGTCCTTACCCGGTCTGGGCCTATACATGACTCTAGTCGCACGTCAACGTGGTTAACCGCCCTCTGAAGTGGCCCAGCAAGCCCCTCAGTTGCACCAAATCGCTACCGGCGGTTCAAGAAGGCCCACCACCACCTTTTCAGGGCAACAAGGGATGGGCAATAAAGTGCCGGCCTTGCCCATCCCAAGCATGCATTAAACCATCACCCCACCCCACAATAACGGCGGCCATGTTTACCTGCAGGGTCACATGACAAATGGCCTTATCCTACAATCGAAAGACAGAGACGAGGAGAAATATTTTCTCACAGAGGGTCGTGAGTCTTTGGAACTCTCTTCCTCAGAGGGCGGTGGAAGCAGAGTCTTTGAATATTTTTAAGGCAGAGGTAGATAGATTCTTGATAAGCAAGGGGGTGAAAGGTTATCGGGGGTAGGCGGGAATGTGGAGTAATCGGATCAGCCATGATCTTATTGAATGGCGGAGCAGGCTCGAGGGGCCGAGTGGCCTACTCCTGCTCCTAATTTGTATGTTCGTATGTAAGAAACATTCACATCAGGTGGCAGTACTGTGGATATATAAAGGGGGGCGGGCGGCGGGGCTTGTGGCCGTCGGATGACCTACTACCCGAGTGCTTTCTGCTTTCGTTCCCAGGTCACCGATTTGAACCAGAATGCGGTTAAACACAATGACGCCTTGCGACAGGCCAAACAGGAAATGATGGAATACCGGCACCAGATTCAGACCTACACCTGTGAGATTGATGCCCTCAAAGGATCTGTGAGTATTTGCCGCGGCTCTGTCACTAAATCCCTGCCTGTAATCAGAAAGAAAAGAACGACTTGCATTTCTACAGCGCCTTTCACCACCTCAGCACGTTCCAAAGCGCTTTGCAGCCAATGAAGCACTTTTTTGAGGTGAGGTCACTGTTGTAATGTAGGAAACGCGGCAGCCAAATTTGCGCACAGCAAGCTCCCACAAACAGCAATGTGATAATGACCACATCATCTGTTAATTCAGTGATGTTGGTTGAGGGATAAATATCGGCCCCAGGACACTGGGGAGAACTCCCCCTGCTCTTCTTCGAAATAGTGCCACAGCGCACCTGAGAGGACAGACGGGGCTTCGGTTTAACGTCTCATCCGAAAGACTCAATCCCTCAGCACTGCACTGGGAGTGTCAGGGCTAGATTTTGTGCTCAAGTCTCTGGAGTGAGATTTGAACCCACAACCTTCTGACTCAGAAGCGAGAGAGAGTGCTCCCCACTGAGCCACTGGCTGACACCTGGAAAGGGTTAATTACCCCATTCAATAATTTACCAAAAATAATCAAATGTCGATGGAATGAACAATATCTGTAAAGGGTTAATTACAGCATTCATTTGGACACAGTTCTGGTCTCTACATTACAAAGAGGTTATAGAGGCACCGGAGAAGGTGCAAAAAAAGATTTACAAGGATAATACCAGAACTGAGAGGTTATATAACTATCAGGAAAGACTGAACAGGCTTCTGTCGAAATTAGAAGAGGGGTAACCTGATAGAGGTCTTTACAATTATGAAGTGGTTCGATAGGGTAGACATAGAGAAAATGTTTCCACTTGTGGGTGAGAACAAAACTAGGTGACCATAAATATAAGATAGTCACTAATAAATCCAACAAGGAATTCAGGAGAAACCTCTTTACCCAGAGAGTGGTGAGAATGTGGAACTCGCTACCACAGGGAGTGGTTAAGGCGAATACTGTAGATGCATTCAAGAGGAAGCTAGATAAACACATGAGGGAGAAAGGAATAGAAGGATATGTTGATAGGGTGAGATGAAGAGGGGTGGGAGGAGGCTCGTGTGGAGCATAAAGACCTGGCACGGACCAGTTGGGCCGAATGGCCTGTTTCTGTGCTGTAAATAGTATGGCCCAGATTCTGCTGGAGTAGCGTGCCCCGTTAGCTAGACTTGTTCGTGCACGTTTAGCTTTTAAACTTTTGGCCCTGTAACTTGCTGGAAGTGCGAGCTGATAACGGCGCAGCGAGGGCGACGGGGAATCTGAGACCTCGGCGAACGGCGGGACCAACAGTCTATCTCCTCAACCAATGAGATTTCAGGATTGAGAAATAAACAGAGGAAAGACAGAGAAGGAAATGGGGTGAATTAGAGTCAAATCAGGCACAGGAAGAGAAATAAAGAGAGGGAAAGAAAGGTTGATTTAAGAGAGAGAGAAAAAAGAGACAGAAAGGAAAAGTAAGATTTTTTTTTGACATTTTAAGATCGCCTATAACAATTCCCACCTTGAAGGAATGAGACTCCACGCTTAAAATTGTTCACTTTTCTGGGCCGGAGAGGTCAATTATCACATCGTTAAAAGGGTACTTACGCTGTTAATTACTAGTCATGACTTTCTGTGGTGAGTTTAATAGCAAATTAATGTGCAAATGCAGCAACATAATGGCCCAGAAATTGGACTTCGATGGTTGCCGCGGGGGTAAGGATCCCCCGCGATATCGCACTCCGCGCCTGCCTTTATGGTTTTGGCCCACACGAACTTCAGTTCCTGGGCCTCTCCCTGGTGCCAGCGCGCAGTGTGTGCGTGTCCCAGAGGCACAGTTAGTTCGATGCGACCTCTGGGATCACGTGGGCCAGTTAGAGCCAATGGCAGCACACCATCTTTCATTCATAGTTTTGACAGTAGAACTGTCAAAACTATGAATACAACTTGCCCCAAAAGAACAGCTAAACCTCAATTAAATTTTTAAAAAACCATCACATTAATAAAATAACTATAGTTAAATAAATTAACCACTTTAAACAAAAATTTAAATTTTTGAAAAAATTTAAATTCTTTTTAAAAGTTATAAAAATAAACTTACCTTTCTTTAAAGTCTCTAAAAAAGATAAACCTGTTGAAACAAATTTAAAATAATACTTAATTAACTACTTACCTTGTTAAAAGGGGGTCTTACGCCTGCTTTTTTCATGTGTAAAATATCCAATACTTACCCTCGCGTTCAAACCTGAAAAAAAAACTAAGTGTGCTGCGTGCGCACAGCCTGTAGTGCGCACGCGGTTCACTTAGGAACCGCCCCCTTCGCAATATCGGAAGTGCCGGTTTCCCGCGCATGCGCAGTGCATGCAGGAAACCGGCACTTCGGGACCGAATACAGGTGAGTACACAGTGCGTACTCTCCCGTATTCGGCCGAATTTCTGGGCCAACGATATAGTCATGGGTTGAGGGCGAGACGCTGTTTTCGAGAGGCTAACGGTGGAGCAACACATCCAGCAGCTTCACGGGGTATCTCGCCCTGGCCACAAGTTGCTGCCGGATTTGTGCTTTAATAACGGCGTGCGTTGTTCAGACACCGTTACAACTTTCAGCAAAATCTGGCCCAATTTAAATCCTTCGTAATATCTGCTCTGAACGAACACTCAGCCTCGGTAATCGTTGCGGTCTGAACTGGGTCTCTCTTCGGCAGAACGAGTCTTTGATGCGGCAGATGCGGGAAATGGAGGAGAGGTTCGCGGGCGAGGCGGTGGGCTACACGGACACGATCGCGCGGCTGGAGGAGGAGATCCGCCATTTGAAGGACGAGATGGCGCGGCACCTGCGCGAGTACCAGGACCTACTCAACGTGAAGATGGCACTGGACGTGGAGATCGCCACCTACAGGAAGCTGCTGGAGGGTGAAGAGAGCAGGTGCGTCGCCCGCCCGTGCGTACTCTTTACCGGGGGCGGAGGTGGTGAACGCGCGCTCACACTTGACCTTTTACCCCTCGCAAAGGGGGCCGAAACCCCGCCTGCCAACACCAATATCAGAATTAGCCCTTCTCCCGTCCTCCGATAGTACAGCGCTCCCTCAGTACTGCCCCTCCGACAGTGCGGCGCTCCCTCAGTACTGCCCCTCCGACAGTGCGGCACTCCCTCAGTACTGCCCCTCTGACAGTGCAGCGCTCCCTCAGTACTGCCCCTCAGACAGTGCAGCGCTCCCTCAGTACTGCCCCTCCGACAGTGCAACGCTCCCTCAATACTGCCCCTACGACAGTGGCGTTCCCTCAGTACTGACCCTTCGACAGTGCAGCACTCCCTCAGTACTGCCCCTCCGACAGTGCAGCACTCCCCCAGTACTGCCCCTCCAACAGTGCAGCACTCCCTCAGTACTGCCCCTCCGACAGTGCAGCGCTCCCTCAGTTCTGGCCTTTCGACAGTGCAGCGCTCCCTCAGTACTGCCCCTCCGACAGTGAGGCGCTCCCTCAGTACTGCCCCTCCGACAGTGCAGCACTCCCTCAGTACTGCCCCTCTGACAGTGCAGCGCTCCCTCAGTACTGCCCCTCCGACAGTGCAGCGCTCCCTCAGTACTGCCCCTCCGACAGTGCAGCGCTCCCTCAGTACTGCCCCTCCGACAGTGCAACGCTCCCTCAGTACTGCCCCTACGACAGTGGCGTTCCCTCAGTACTGCCCTCCGACAGTGCAGCGCTCCCTCAGTACTGCCCTCCGACAGTGCAGCACTCCCTCAGTACTGACCCTCCGACAGTGCGGCGCTCCCTCAGTACTGCCCCTCCGACAATGCGGCGCTCCCTCAGTACTGCCCCTCCGACAGTGCAGCACTCCCTCAGTAGTGCCCCTCCGACAATGCGGCGCTCCCTCAGTACTGCCCCTCCAACAGTGCATCGCTCCCTCAGTACTGACCCTCCGACAATGCGGCGCTCCCTCAGTACTGCCCCTCCGACAATGCGGCGCTCCCTCAGTACTGCCCCTCTGACAGTGCGGCGCTCCCTCAGTTCTGGCCTTTCGACAGTGCAGCGCTCCCTCAGTTCTGTACTGGAGTGTCAGCCTATATTTTGTGCTCAAGTCTCTGGAGTGGGACTTGAACCCACGACCTTCCACTGGGGTGCTAACACTGACCTAAAAAGGAAAGAACTTGCATTTATACAGCGCCTTTCAAGATCTCAGAACATCCCAAAGAGCTTCACATCCGACAAACTACTTTGAAGTCTAGTCACTGTTGTAATGTAGGAAACGCGGTAGCCAATTTGCGCACAGCAAGCTCCCAAAAGCAGCGTAGACCAGATAATCTGTTTTTGTTATGTTGATTGAAGGATAAATATTGGCCAAGACATTGGGGAGAACCCCCCCCCCACCCTGCTCTTCTTTGAAATAGTTGCCTTGGGATCTTTTACATCCATCTGAGAGGGCAGACGGGGCCTCGGTTTAACGTCTCATCCGAAGAGGGAGATGGTTAACGCAGAAAAGTGCGAAGTGATACATTTTGGTAGGAAGAATGAGGAGAGGCAATATAAACTAAAGGGTATAATCCTAAAGTGAGTGCATGAACAGAGAGACCTGGGGGTATGTGTGCACAAATCGTTGAAGGTGACAGGGCAGGTTGAGAAAGCAATTAAAAAAGCATACGGGATCCTGGGCTTCATAAACAGAGGCATAAAGTACAAAAGCAAGAAAGTTATGATGAACCTTTATAAAACATTGGTTCGGCCTCAACTGGAGTATTGTGTCCAATTCTGGGCACCGCACTTTAGGAAGGATGTGAAGGCCTTAGAGAGGGTGCAGCAAAGATTTACAAGAATGGATTTAAGATACCTAACTGAAGTTCCTTACGTAGTCAGTGTTGTGTTTCGTTATTGACCTCTTGACCTGCAAGTAATGATTCTCTGCGATTATTCTTTTTGACTCTAGGATTGTTCTGCCGGTCCAGACGTTTTCGGCCCTGAGTTTCAGAGGTAGGTAAAGCATCGCCCTCCTAACCCCAGGGATTCAATTCACAATGTCCTGCTAGTATTGCCCCCCGCCCGCGAGTCGGAAGCGCGTCAGTAACTCTGCGGTGTCTTCGTTCCAGAGACCAGCCCTGAGCAGCCACGTCTCGCTGAAGTCCACACCAAAAAGACCGTGACCATCAAGACCTACGAAACGAGGGACGGAGAGGTGAGATCAGCAGAGTGTTCAGAGAGAGAGAGGAGACGTCACAGGAATGAAAGGACTTGCTTTTATACAGCTCCTTCCATGACCTCAAGACGTCTCAAAGCTCTCTGCAATTAATTTTGTACTTTTTAGGGTGGAGTCGCTGTTGTAATGTGGGAAACACAGCAGCCAATTTGCGCACAGCAAGCTTCCACAAACAGCAATGAGATAATGACCAGATAATCTGTGCTTGTTATGTTGATCGAGGGATAAACATTGGTCCCAGGACACCGGGGAGAACTCCCCAGCTCTTCCAAATAGTGGGCGGCAATGTTCCTGTTAAGCTGCGGTCTGGAGGTCCCGCGCAGCTGGCTCACCGGCTTTTAAATGGAAAAACCGCGCATGCCCGGGAATTTGAATGGGACGCGCACCCCTGTTAAAGGGGCCCCGCACCCAAAACAAAATTCGAGGTAACATTGGTGGGTGGTGGGATCTTTTACTGAGAGGGCAGACGGGGGCCTGGGTTTAACGCCCGAACCGGTGATCGGTGGGAATCCGTCCTCGCGTCTCGCCAGCATCCTCGGCTGGTCGCTCCTCCACAGGCAGCTCGCCCCGAGCAGAGAGACATCCACGTCGGGCTGCCCTGCCTCGCCGGCAGTGACTTTCAGCTAGGTCCTGGTAGCGGGCTATGGGCGGGAGGTGGGGCGTTGGGAGGTTGTGGGGTGGTCGGGTGTGGGGAGGTGGGGAGGTGGGGCGTGGGGAGGTGGGGCGTGGGGAGGTGGGAAGGTGGGACGTGGGGAGGTGGGGCGTGGGGAGGTGGGAAGGTGGGGCGTGGGGAGGTGGGGCGTGGGGAGGTGGGGCGTGGGGAGGCAGTGGTGAGGTGGGGAGCGATCGCGACTCCATTGTATTTGGTGGGGGGGTGCGGGAGGAACCATTCCTGGTTGCAGGGGCTGCTGAAGAGTCCCGAGCAGAGCAGGCCCGACACCGACATCATTCATCGCCGACTCATTTCTGGATGAATCACACAGCCACTGAAGGAGGCCATTCGGCCCATCGTGCCTGCGCTGGCTCTTTGAAAGAGCTCTCCAATTAGTCACACTCCCCCTGCTCTTTCCCCAAATGATGGGCTTCTTTGAACATACGAACAATGAGGATGGGTAAAGACCCTCTGGTCCCTCCAGCCTGTCCCACACAATCGCGATACCTTGTGTATCACAATGTATACGCTCTCCACCCCACCCGAAACCATGTGATCTCCTGGGAGAGGCAAAAAACAGATTAAAAAATCCAGGCCAATTTGGGAAAGAAAATCTGGGACATTCCTCTCTGACCCAGCTAGGTGATCGAAACTAATCCAGGAGATCACTCTGGCCATGAATTCCCTGCAGTACTTACCTTCTGTAAGAGGTGATCTCCACCCCAGCCAGGAACAGATCCAGCTCTCGCTTGAAGGAATTCAGCGAATCAGCATCCACCGCACGAGATGGCAGCCTGTTCCAGAGGTCCACCATTCTCTGGGGAAAGAACCACCGCCTGACATCTAATTCAACAGGCCTCAGACGCCTAATTTACATATTTAAGAGACCTGACGATTGGGATGCTTAGAGGAGGTGCAGCAAAGGTTCACTAGATTGATCCCTGGAATGAGAGGGTTGTCCTATGAGGAGAGCTTGAATAGAATGGGCCTATACTCTCTGCAGTTTAGAAGAATGAGAGGTGATCTCATTGAAACATATTGAGGGCTTGACAGGGTAGATGCTGAGAGGTTGTTTCCCCTGGCTGGAGTGTCTAGAACCAGGGGGTCACAGTCTCAGGATAAGGGGTCGGCCATTTAAGACTGAGATGAGGAGGATTTTCTTCACTCAGAGGGTGGTGAATCTTTGGAATTCTCTGTCCCAGAGGGCTGTGGATGCTCAGTCATTGAGTATATTCAAGACTGAGATCGATAGATTTTTGGACTCTAGGGGAATCAAGGGATATGGGGATAGTTCAGGAAAGTGGAGTTGAGGTAGAAGATCAGCCATGATCTTATTGAATGGTGGAGCAACCTCGAGGGGCCGTATGGCCGACTCCTGCTCCTAATTCTTATGTTCTTATGTAATAAAAAGGGCCCCTCACGAATTTAGCAGTGGGACCAATGCCCGCGCAGATTGGGCGCAGTCAGTCCCAGTGCTACATTGGTGTGTGTTGCACCCGTTTTACGCCAAACATTCACATGTATTTTTTTTTCCTTTTTGGGCAACTGACTTCAAAATACAGCAGCTGGCTAAAAACATTTTTAGACGAATTCAAGAGTCTTTCATTATTCATTCGGTATTGTCCTGCTACAGGTTGAAATATTTTAGAATCATAGAATGATACAGCACAGAAGGCGGCCATTCGGCCCATCGTGCCTGTGCCGGCCCTGCTCTTTCCCCACAGCCCTGCAAATTGTTTCCTTTCAAGTATTTATGCAATTCCCTTTTGAAAGTTACTATTGAATCTGCTTCCACCGCCCTTTCAGGCAGCACATTCCAGATCACAACAACTCGCTGCGCAAAAACATTCTCATCTCCCCTCTGGTTCTTTTGCCAATTATCTTAAATCTGTGTCTTCTGGTTACCGACCCTCCTGCCACTGGAAACAGTTTCTCCTTATTTACTCTTTCAAAACCCCTTTATAATTTTGAACGCCTCTATTAAATCTCCCCTTAGCCTTCTCTGCTTCCCTTTTTGCCACCAGTTTTTCCCCGCGTGTAAGATTGTACAATTAGTGCAATCGTGATGAACATGAGGAGATGAACACAAAGGCGGTGACGCTGTTGTCATTTTGCTTCATGGGTCGCGTCACCACGGAAACCCGGTTAAGTCACCGCGCATGTTTCTTGTATGAGCGGGCACACTGCTAACTTGGTGTGCGGCGCGCCCGTTTCACACCGGGAGAAAACGGGCGCGTACGCGTGGCCCGATTTCTGCCCTGATGGAGGGGCATTGAGCCGAGGATTCCCCACTGACAGCACTTTCTTCTTCTTCCCACCAGGTGATTAGCGAGTCTTCACAGCAACAACAGGAGATGGCTTAAACCCACGGACACAGACGCACGGAGAGCGTGACCCAACCTTTGACCCTTCCACGATCCCCACTGCTCCCCCCCCCCACTCCCCCCCCCCCCACTCCCCCCCCCCTCCCACGTCCCCCACCACCCCCACAACCGCCCGTCTACCGGATTAACAGTGACAGCGCACGTACCCGGAACAAAGTGCCTTGGAACCCAGTCGACAGGAGCCCCGATCCACTCTCAGCAAACAATCGTATGTCGCGGAGTGTTGGAGAGTCCAAGAGAAGAGTTCAACCGAAGAGAGGCAACAGAATTTCAAAATATACATTGCATCCTTTGAGAACTATGGTAGCTCTTTTGCATCATTTCAGATGTACTGTGTAACTATGTGTGACACAGGGATTTTCTGATTTGTATTTTATGCGATGAATAAATGTAGGATCAAGTATTGCGCACGGATAGGTTATCAATAGTACTTCCAATTTCAAATCAGTCTGTTTCTATTTAATATCTGTACAATGGGACCTAGAGTGACTGTAGTGGCGACATTGGCAGTCGAATATGATCATTTGACATTTCCCTCTCTCTTGTTACCCTAGTGTGAGCGTTTACCATTTTATTTTAAGCGACTTACTGGTGGGGTGGATCTGGCCGTCAGCGACAGCCCGTTTTACACCCGACCCCGCCCGGTTTTCTTCTCCGGTCGAAGTCGTAGGAACCGTGGAAAAGAAAGTCGGGATGGGGAACGGACTGGCGATTCGCCCTCGCCACCCCCCCCACCCCAACGCCCGGTTTCAGCCCTAAAGTCTCTGCCGGAATGGTGGGCAGAGGAACGTCGTCCCAAAGCCTTCCTCCGCTCCTGTTACCCGACAGTTGCTTCCACGTTGGTAGCGTTCAGGCAAAGTTTCTCTTGTACCGCGATGCGCCACCACAACGGTTAGCCCAACGGTCGACGGACCAGCCACCCCAAAACAAAGAGGCTGCTTTGTTGCTGCACCTTGCCCACCTACTGATGTGACGTGACGTGACGTCTTAGGTTGGACGTGGTTACATCTTTCGACCTTCTCCCCGCCCCCAGTGAATCTTCTCCAAACCAACCACCCGTGCACGAGGCACATTCGCTGGGCTGGAGAGACAGCCCCTTTTGTTCTCGTTTGTTGACCGGTTAATTCGTCCTTGTTTGTCGGATGTGGATTGTTGGGGGCTGTTTTGCGGCCACTGGTGCAAAATTTGATTGCGATGATCATGTTCTTTATCACATCGAATTTACAGCACAGAAACAGGCCATTCGGCCCAACTGGTCCGTGCTGAGGTTTATGCTCCACACGAGCCTCCTCCCACCCCCTACTTTACTCTATCACTCTATCAGCATATCCTTCAGTTCCTTTCTCCCTCATCCAGCTTCCCCTTCAAAAGGCATCTGTGCTATTCACCTCGACCACTCCCCGTGGTAGCGAGTTCCACATTCTAAACACTCTCTGGGTAAAGAAGTCTCTCCTGAAACTCGTGGGACGCTTGATGGGTCACAGAGACAGGGAGCTTTTGCTCCATTCTGACTGGGATGGATTCAAAACAGAGGTGAAAGGACAGCATTCTAACTCTGTACCCCCACCCCCCCGCACCACCCCCTTTTCAGTTAGCTCACTCACTCCGACCAATACCGATGCCTCTCAGTCCATCGTACTAACCATCGGACTAGACGTAAAGATCAGGTTGGCAGGCATTCGATGCTCCCTTTCACTCCCCCTTAACTGATCACTTGTGAAGCCTGGACTGAGCAATCAACATTACCCGTTACTGATACAGTTCAATAGCTTCCTCTGTGACCTTTACGAAGAAATTCTGATGTTTCACTGTTCAGTTTCATTTGTCTGTGGTTGCAAAGGATTAAATATGAATTGTTTCTGCTTTGTTCTTCTTTCGCACTAACGCCACTCAGTATTGTTAGCGGGGACAATAAGCCAAACCAATCATATCGCTGCGTGCAGCATTTAAGAGGTTAAAAGGTGCCTGAATAAAAATTCATGGATAAAAATGTATTTCCTTTCCTTTTTGAGGCAACTGATTTCAAAATATAGCAGACGACTAAAAAACATTTTCAGGCCAATTCAAGAGCCATTTCTCCATTTACATGCTATTGGTTGAAATATTTTAGGATCATACAGCATAGAAGGAGTCCAGTGTCTGTGCCGGCTCTGTGAAAGAGCTCTCCAATTAGTCCCACTCCCCCCCCACCCCCCGCTCTTTCCCCATGGCCCTGAAAATGTTTCTTTTTCAATTTATCCAATTCCCTTTTGAAAGTTACTGTTGAATCTGCTTCCACCACCCTTTCAGGCAGCATGTTCCAGATCACAACAACTCGCTGCGTAAAAACATTCACCTCATCTCCTCTTTGGTTCTTTTGCCGATTATATTAAATCTGTGCCCTCTGGTTACCGACCCTCCAGTCAGTGGAAACAGTTTCTCCCCATCTAATCTGTTAAAACCCATCATGATTTTGAACATCTCTATTAAATCTCCCCTTAACCTTTCCTTTTATTCCCCATGTGTAATATTGTACAATTAGTGCAATTGTGACGAACATGAGGAGATGAACACAAAGGCGGTGAGGCTGTTGACTTCTTGTATTATGGGTTGTGTCACTGCGGAAACCCGGTTGACTTACCCTGTATAAGAACATAAGACGTAGGAGCAGGAGTAGGTCATTTGGCCCCTCGAGCCTGCTCCGCCATTCAATAAGATCATGGCTGATCTGATCTTGGCCTCAACTCCACCTCCCCGCCGGCTCCCCATAACCCTTGACTCCCTTATCGTTCAAAAATCTATCTCCACCTTAAATATATTCAATGACTCCGCCTCCACCGCTCTCTGGGGAAGAGAATTCCAAAGATTCAAGACCCTCTGAGAGAAAAAATTCCTCCTCATTTCCATTTTAAATGGGCGACCCCTTATTCTGAAACTGTGCCCCCTAGTTCTAGATTCCCCCACGAGGGGAAACATCCTCTCTGCATCTACCCTGTCAAACCCCCTCAGAATCTTATATGTTACCTTAGCGCACTGGAAAGAGCCAGCTGCCATCAAAGACTCTCGAGGCCTCCGAACGTGCTCAATCCTGATTGACTTCACTTCCATTGGAACAAAACATCGTGGCTGATCTGTATCTTAACTTCACCTTCCCGCCTTGGTTCCATAACCTTTAATGCCCTCACCTAACAAAAGGGCCGGTTCAAAACAATCTGAGCATTAAGGGTGGGAATAAGGGAACAGAAATTTAACTGGACCAGCCACATAAATACTGTGGCTACAAGAGCAGGTCAGAGGCTGGGTATTCTGCGGCGAGTGTCTCACCTCCTGACTCCCCAAAGCCTTTCCACCATCTACAAGGCACAAGTCAGGAGTGTGATGGAATACTCTCCACTTGCCTGGATGAATGCAGCTCCAACAACACTCAAGAAGCTCGACACCATCCAGGACAAAGCAGACTGCTTTATTGGCACCCCATCCACCACCTTAAACATTCACTCCCTTCACCACCGGTGTCCCGTGGCTGCAGTGTGTACCATCTACAAGATGCACTGCAGCAACTCGCCAAGGCTTCTTCGACAGCACCTCCCAAACCCGCGACCTCTTCCACCTAGAAGGACAAGGGCAGCGGGCACATGGGAACACCACCACCTCCAAGTTCCCCTCCAAGTCACACACCATCCTGACTGGGAAATATATCGGCCATTCCTTCATCGTCGCTGGGTCAAAATTTTGGAATTCCCTACCTAACAGCACTGTGGGAGCACCTAAACCAATTAGGGATGGGCAATAAATGCCGGCCTTGCCAGCGATGTCCATATCCTAGAATCATAGAATGATACAGCACAGAAGAGGGGGTGGGGGGAGGGGAGCAGGGGGAAGTGTTTAGTTACGATGCTCCGGCCATCATGAGTATGGGGCAGGCTTGATGGACCAGGTGGTCTTTTCATGCCCGTCAATTTTGGACGGGGGAAAATCAGGGAAATAGGAAAATCCCATGGGCTACATTTGCCCACTCACCACAACCCCAAGCCCTGGCAATCAGGCCTACAAATCCCAATCCCAATCCCCGAATGCTGGCTGGTTGCTTGAATTCTGTGTGCCCTGGAGGTTTGCAAAGGGTCTGTTCTCAGCGTTACTGCTGTAAGGGGTTTTCTCCGATACTGGTCCCCCGTTACGCACAGTTCTGGGATGTCAGGATTTATAAGAACAAAATACACACGGCACAGGGTTTTGGCTCAACCTTTGATTCGTTCGTTTATTGAACACACACACACACACACACAATTACTTCTCCAGTATAAATCCCTACGATTTATATTAGATTAACAACCCCAAAATACAAACCCCTACGCAAGGGTCATTTGCATCGACATAATATGACACAGTTAAACCCGTCCGCGATTTGACTGTTACATATAAAGTTACCCAGACTCAATCACAAAACCCTTATTGTGATCTGACTGAAACTCTCAAACTTACTCAGACTCAATCACAAAAGCCCCCTCTATGATTTGACTGAAACACACAATCACCACTCCCGATCGGCTGTCTCCTGGGGTTGATTGTAGGCCTGAATCTTTCTGTTCGCTGTTCTGCCTTCAGCTTCCCACACCACTGTCTTCGAAGTGATCATACTTTAAACCAAAACCAACTTGCAGTATCTTGACACACATTTCCTGGCCCCCTCCTGAGCATACGATGGCCGTTTCAAAATGTGTGAATTGTTCCTCGTATTGTCCATTGATTAGAGATACCTTTCTGACAATGCAACCCTCCCAAAGTGACTGCATATGCAAAGTTGTTGGTTTCTGTTAGCATTCGTATTCAAAAGTTCAAGGCCCAGCCCATTGTCTAGGCCTGCACTGATACTAGTTATTCGGGGGCCATGGTCTAAGGTGAACAATGTAACCCCTTAAGGTACATGAATATACGGATGTTCATGTTCAGATTTTAGATTGTCTGTGATCCAGTCGTAGTTTCGGCTGCAATGTTTGAATTAACCCTTTATTGCCAAGCCCTTTTTGCGGGCTCTGCAGTTCTGGGTTTTTATATTTCATAGTCCAATATTTTTACCATTGGCGGGGGAGGAATCGATCCTACACTGCTTCACTGGATCGAGAAACCCTAAATCCGAAAGAAAGAACTTGCCTTTATATAGCGCCTTTCACAACCTCGGGATGTCCCAGAGCATTTTACAGCCAATGCAGTACCTTTTTTTTGAAGTGTAGTCACTGTTGTAATGTTGGGAAACACGGCAGCCAATTTGCGCACAGCAGGATCCCACAAACAGCAATGTGATAAATAACTGACCAGAACGTCTGTTTTTTTTTTAAGCGATGTTGGACAGTGAGATCCGTTAATATCAGCGACTGGAGGTATCTACAAATTAATGGGAGTGTGGGTTGAAATTTTAGAAACCAGGTTAGGAAAGGGTTTGGTAGGGTAGACGTAGTTTCCACTTGTGGAGGGAGACCAGGACCAGGGGCCATCAATATAAATATAAGATGGTCACTAATAAATCCAGTAGGGAATTCAGGAGGAAGTTCTTTACCCAGAGAGTGGTTAGAATGCGGAACTCGCTACCACAGGGAGTGGTTGAGGCGAATAGCAGAGATGCATTTAAGGGGAAGCTGGATAAACACATGAGGGAGAAAGGAAAGACTTACATTTCTACAGCACCTTTCACAACCACCGGACGTCTCAAAGCGCTTTACAGCCAATTAAGTACTTTTTGAAGTTCAGTCACTGTTGAAATGTGGGAAACGCGGCAGCCAATTTGCGCACAGCAAGCTCCCACAAACAGCAATGTGATAGTGACCAGAAAATCTGTTTTAGTGATGTTGGTTGAGGGATAGATATTGACCAGGACACCGGGGAGAACTCCCCAGCTCTTCTTCAAAATAGTGCCATGAGGTCTTTTACGTCCACCTGAGAGAGCAGACGGGGCCTCGGTTTAATGTCTCATCTGAAAGATGGCACCTCCGACAGTGCAGCACTCCCTCAGCACTGCAGTGGGAGTGTCAGCCTAGCTTTATGTGCTCAAGTCCCTGGAGTGGGACTACGAACCCACAACATTCTGACTCAGATGTGAGTGAGCTACCAACTGAGCCACGGCTGAAGCAATAGAATAGAAGGATATGCCGATAGAGTGAGATGAAGAGGGGTGGGAGTAGGCCCGTGTGGAGGATCAACACTGGCATGGACCTGTTGGGCCGAATGGCCTGTTTCTGTGCTGTAAATACTTGGTAACTCACAAAAACAAAAGGTTTGTTCGTTCTTGGGGGGGTTGAGTGAGGTGCTGTTCTGATCTTTGCCAGTAGGGGGAGATATAACACAGCAGGTTGAGTACTGGGATCGTCAACAGAAGGGACGGAACTCCTTGGAGCAACAGCCAAGGCTCCTGACCACCCCCCCCCACTGCACACTACTAACATCCCCTACTGCTCAGCTCAACACCAGCCCTGCCACAACCCTACAGAGTGTGTACAGCAGCGAAATATTTGGAGCCGATTTTCGTCCGTGTTTTCGAGATGGAGAAATGGCACTTCCCTGTTCCCGCCACGCGGTTCCCGGTCCTGTTAATGGGCGGCTCCTCATTTAGCTATACAAATCGATGGGTGTGGAGAGGGGGTCCCAGGATGTGCAAGGGTTCCCGATGCAATTTTCACCTAGCACTGTGCGCAGTGCAGGCTCCCCCCTTCGGTACTTAGCGTAGGGCGGCCTAACCAGCAGTCCTTAAAGGACCGCTCCAAAAAAGGGTACATTTCTGCCGTGGCTGAGTGGGTAGCGCACTCGCCTCTGAGACAGCAGATCATGATTTTAAGTCCCACTCCAGAGACTTGAGCATAAAATCTAGGCTGACACTCCCAGTACAGTACTGGGGGAGCGCTGCACTGTCTGAGGTGCCGTCTTTCGGATGAGACATTATACCCGAGGCTCCGTCTGCTCTCTCAGGGTGGGACGTTAAAGAACCCACGGCACTATTTCGAAGAAGAGCAGGGGCGTTCTCTCCGGTGTCCTGGGGCCAATATTTATCCCTCAACCAACATCACTAAAACACAGATCATCTGGTCATTTAAAAAAAGACTTGCATTTAAATAGCGCCTTTCACGACCACCGGATGTCTCAAAGCGCTTTACAGCCAATGAAGTACTTTTGGAGTGGAGTCACTGTTGTAATGTGGTAAACACAGCAGCCAATTTGCGCACAGCAAGCTCCCACAAACAGCAATGTGATAATAACCAGATAATGTGTTTTAGTGATGTTGGTTGAGGGATAAATATTGGCCCAGGACACCGGGGATAACTCCCCTGCTCTTCTTCAAAATAGTGCCGTGGGATCTTTTACATCCACCTGAGAGAGCAGACAGGGCCTCGGTTTAACGTCTCATCTGAAAGATGGCATTTCTGACAGTGCAGCACTCCCTCAGTACTGTACTGGAGTGTCAGCCTAGCTTTATGTGCTTAAGTCCCTGGAGTGGGACTGTGAACCCACAACCTACTGACTCAGAGGCGAGCGTGCTACCCACTGAGCCACGGCTGACACACATTTATCACATTGCTGTTTGTGGGAGCTTGCTGTGCGCAAATTGGCTGCCGCGTTTCCCACATTACAACAGTGACTACACTTCAAAAAGTGCTTCATTGGCTGTAACGCGCTTTGAGACGTCCTGAGATTGTGAAAGGTGCTGTAGAAATGCAAGCCTTTCTTTCTTTCTCTTGCCAGTGATGGGACAGGAGGAACTCTCTGGGTCAGTGATTACTTGTGCTTTTATTCCCATCTTCAACTCTCCAGCCAGCTCCATTTTATTCTGCTCAAAGATGTTGAGGCATTTTGCTATTTCACTATTGATCAAGTTGTAGCTCAGCAATGGGGAACCAAAGTAATTTGAATGGATGGACCACACACAAAGAAAGAATATCGACTCACACACATGAAATAGAAAGCCTGGCGATTGGATTCTGCCGCGTCCGCATTCACCCAATCCCTTCGCATTTCAATCACTGCTCAGGGTGAAAGGTCAGCCGTATTTCAATTACTTCAGCCATTCGCCTGCAAGCTCTGACTCTGAGAGATAAATTACACGCTACGGGTCAGTTCTTTGTGTCCTGAAATGTTTCATTCGGCCTTTAATCTTTGGGGAGCTCGCCGGACAATTATTGACTTTCTCATTCCATTTAGTTACAGTAACAGGAGTGGGCAAAGTGTGCCAATAAATCAGGCCGCGGCGCACAGTCGCCGCGTGTTTACACGTCCAGCGACCCCCAGTTGGCCTCCTTGGTAACAGCATCAAAGAAGATTCCCCCCAGATAGGGAGGTGGAAGGATCTTTTTTATTTGTTCCTGGGATGTGGGCGTCGCTGGCAAGGCCAGCATTTATTGCCCATCCCTAATTGCCCTTGAGAAGGTGGTGGTGAGCCACCTTCTTGAACCGCAGAGGGGCAGTTAAGAGTCAACCACATTGCTGTGGGTCTGGAGTCACATATAGGCCAGACCGGGTAAGGACGGCAGATTTCTATTTCTAAAGGACATTAGTGAATCAGATGGGTTTTTACGACAATCCGGTAGTTTCATGGTCTCCATTACTGATACTAGCTTTTTATTCCAGATTTATTTATTTGAATTAAAATTCCCCAGCTGCCTGTGGTGGGATTTGAACTCTTGTCTCCAGATCATTAATCCAGGCCTCTAGGTTACTCGTTCCAGTAACACAACCACTATGCTACCATACCCTAATCACTGACCGCCTAGCCTCCTCCCTCCTGAGGGCTGTCCAGTCACGCTGCCTTTAAAGTACGTCAGTCGTGGCTCAGTGGGTAGCGCTCTCGCTTCTGAGTCAGAAGATTGTGGGTTCAAGCCCCACTCCAGACACTAGAGCACAACAATCCAGGCTGATATTCCTCATTGCCAGTGCTGCACTGTCGGAGGTGCTGTTTTTCGGATGAGACGTCAAACCGAGGCCCCGTCTGCTCTCAGGTGGACGTAAAAGGTCCCATGGGCACTATTTCGAAGAAGAGCAGGGGGAGGTTTCCCTGAGGCCAATATTTATCCCTCAACCAGCATCACTAAAAGCAGATGATCTGGTCATTTTCACATTGCTGTTTGTGGGAGCTTGCTGTGCGCAAGTTGGCTGCCGCGTTTCCTACACCTATATAAATGCAAGTTCTTTCTTTGCTTAAGTGTGTGGGCTAGAATTCTTTTTTAAAATTAATTCTCGGGATTGGGGACCTCGCTGGCAAGGCCGGCATTTATTGCCCATCCCTAGTTGCCCTGAGGAGGTGGTGATGGTGGTGGTGAGCCGCCTTCTTCAACTGAGTGTCTCGCTGGGCCACTTCAGTGGGCAGTTTAAGAGTCAACCACGTTGGTGTGGGGACTGGAGTCACATGTAGGCCCAGACCGGGTAAGGACGGCAGGTTCCCTTCCCTAAAGGGGCATTAGTGAACCAGATGCTTTTTTTAACGACAATCCAACAGCTTCATGGTCACTTTTAATGATACCGGATTTTTATTTCCACTAACTAACTTCAAAAATATTGTCAAATTGCCTATGGTGGGATTTGAACTCGCAGTCTCTGGATTACTAGTCCAGTGACATCATCACTATGATACCAAACCCTGACGTACATTTTCCCGCCTCAGGTTGGTTGAGGGCGGGACTTCCACCCACTGCCTCCAATCCCACTGTGACCCCAGACCTGTACCCGGGGTCGGGGGTCATTATGTATTTAAGTTGGGCTTGATTTTTCCTGTAAACTGTGTCCGAGTGATTCTACTTTACAACAACAATTTATATAGCGCCTTTAATGTAGTAAAACGTCCAAAGGCGCTTCACAGGAGCGATTATCAGACAAAAATTGACACTGAGCCATATAAGGAGATGTTAGGACAGATGACCAAAAGCTTGGTCAAAGAGGTAGGTTTTAAGAAGCGTCTTAAAGGAGGAGAGAGAGGCGGAGAGGTTTAGGGAGGGAATTCCAGAGCTTAGGGCCTCAGCAGCTGAAGGCACGGCGATAGAAATCAGGGATGCTCAAGAGGCCAGAAGTGGAGGAGCGCAGAGATCTCGGAGGGTTGTACAGCTGGAGAAGGTTACAGAGATAGGGGGGGGGGGCGAGGCCATGGAGGGATTTGAACACTGGGATGAGAATTTTAAAATCGAGGTGTTATCGGACCGGGAGCCAATGTAGGTCATCGAGCACAGGGGGTGATGGGTGAACGGGACTTGGTGAGAGTTAGGACACAGGACAGCAGAGTTTTGGATGAGCTCAAGTTTACGGAGGGTGGAAGGTGGGAGAGAGCATTGGAATAGTCGAGTCTGGAGGTAGCAAATGCTTTCGCCAATTGTCTTACCTTAGGCACTAATGGGCACATGGAGCTGAGAGTGGAGGGGGTGCAGGAGGAAGAGTGTTTTGAAATCTCAGGGGGAGAAATTCGTGTGGTTTGCGTCACACGTTAACGCCACAAGATGGCACTAAAATGCCGTTGACAGCTGTAACGACAGCTAATGCCGGTTCCAGTGCCGCACGCCACATCAGTGTTGTCGGTAGTGCTGCTGGTAAACTCAATCGCCAGGGACCTCGCCATCATGGAGATCGTGACATCAGTGAGTGTGCAACGCTCACTGGACGTCCGATCTCCCAACTTCGTTATAGCCACTTACCTTAACGGCAGCGCAGAACAACGACAGGGAGAGCTGGCGTCTACCAGCAGGAAGCAGGCTGCAGCAGTGATGTTTAAAGGCACCATCCTCAATCAGCTCCAACTAACATGGTTCTGCAAGTTCAGTGGCTGTTTGCTACTTTCTGCAAATGAAACAGCTCTCCTTAGTTATTTCAAGGTTTTTTGGTGACAGACTGGGAGTGTTAATTCAAGAGCAGAAGTCACTCATTATTTCTTAAAGGCTCCTGCTCACAACACTTCCTCACAGTCATGGGGGCTGTGGGATTGCAGGATTACCTCAGGAGGACGACGAGGCAGAGGAGGATGAGAAGGAAGAGGACGAGGAGGAGGAGGATGAGGAGGAAGAGGACGAGGCAGAGGTGGATGAGGAGGAAGAGGAACAGGAGGGAGGGTGGAGGCAGCAAGATAATCAGCCTTCTGGACGGACTGTCCGTGACCAGCTCATCAGACTCCGATTCACATGAATGAAACCCCAGATCCCCGTAGCTCACCACATCCCCATCATACAATCTCTGTCTCACGCCGTATCACAGCATCCTCCTGGGCGCAAAGCTGAAATGAGAGAGACCACAAAATATTCCAAACACCATTAGTAAATGTATCTATAAACATATCACACATATCACATGGATTCTAATAACTAATGATCCTTGTGCCTGCCATAGTTGAATAGCTGTCATTGTGTGCAAGGTGTGAGATGTGGGTGTGAGTGTTGCTAGGTAGAGATTGTTGGTGGGTGAGTGCTGTGGGTGTGGTGCATTGAGCAGTGTGTGAAGCTTGTGCTACAGATGGTGGTATGTAGCATTTGTTGAAGCCTTCACTCACCCTGACCACCCCTGTGAGCTCGTTAAACTTCCTCCTGCACTGTGTGTGGGTCCTGGGGACCGCAGTGCTGCCCATGATGTGGTGTGCCATCTCCCTCCACATAGTCTGGCAGACTTGTGGCGAGGGCCTCCTGCCAGTTGGCGGGTACACGACAAGCCCGCCTTCTCTCCACCGCTAAAATCAATGCCTCCAAAGCTTCCTTGGAAAACCTGTGGGCTCTCTGCCTGGGGCGGCGATCTGCCATCAGGATTTGTAAATAAGTGCTCCTTCTCCTTGTCCTTCTTCTTATGGTTGTTGAGGCAGCTGCACAGCCAACAATGCTGAAAATGAGGTGCTGCTGCATCAATGAACCTCCCCTTTAAGTAGTGAAAAAAGCCGGTGGCAATCGTTACTTGTGTTTAGACTGCCTCCGATATTGGTCCATCTTTTCAGTGTAATGCCAATGAGCTTGAGCTTTTAGACGGAATCATGACTGCAAACATTTTAATGAGGAGTGAGAATGAATTTTGCGTGCAGCCTAGACGATTTTCAACTGGCGCTACTTAACTATTTTTAGTCTAAACACTGCCCATTTCTTGGCTATAACGAATTTCTAGCCCTCAGTTTTGAAATTTTCAATTGACCCCCCCAACCTCAACAGCTTTTTGGGGGAAGAGAGTTTCCAGATTTCCACTATCCTTTGTGTGAAGAAGTGCTTCCTGACATCACCCCTGAACGGCCTGGCTCTAAATTTATGGTTATGCCCCCTTGTTCTGGACTCCCCCTGGCAGAGGAAATAGTTTCTCTCTATGTACCCTATCAATTCCTTTAATCATCTTAAACACCTCAATTAGATCACCCCTTAACCTTCTATACACGAGGGAATACAAGCCTAGTCTAGGCAACCTGTTCTCATAATTTAACCCTTTTAGCCTCACTACCAATGGGGCTGCCACGTTCGGTGGCAGAGTGCGCTGGTAAAACAGTGGCATCGAAGCCTGTGAGCTGCCGGCAAAGGCCATTCAGAAAATCGGCCCAAAACGGTCACCTGGTTCCATTTGACCGTGATGGCAACAAAGTGCACCAGAAAAACCAAACAGAAAAACCGTTATCTCTGTTTCTCTTCTTATTCCTGCTTGCAGGCCTCTAAGGGGAAGTAGCAGACAGGTATTTCAGTGAATCATTTCTTGCCAATTTTCTTTTCGCAATGAATATTTTATCATTAATTAGCATTTAAGAACATTGACTCATTTGTGTAGTCACTCCGACACCTGCTTATAGAATCATAAAAAAAAAGAAAGACTTGCATTTCTGTAGCGCCTTTCACGACCACCGAACGTCTCAAAGCGCTTTACAGCCAATGAAGTACTTTTTGAAGTGGAGTCACTGTTGTAATGTAGGAAACGCGGCAGCCAATTTGCGCACAGCAAGTTCCCATAAACGGCAATATGATAATGACCAGATCATCTGTTTATTTTGTTATGTTGATTGAGGGATAAATATTGGCCCCAGGACACTGGGGAGAACCCCTCTGCTCTTCTTCGAAATAGTGGCCGTGGGATCTTTTATGTCCACCTGAGAGAGCAGACGGGGGCCTCGGTTTAACATCTCATCTGAAAGACGGCACCTCCGACAGTGCAGCGCTCCCTCAGCACGGCACTGCAGTGTCAGCCTAGCTTTATGTGCTCAAGTCCCTGGAGTGGGACTGTGAACCCACAACATTCTGACTCAGAGGCGAGTGTGCTACCCACTGAGCCACAGCTGACATAGAATCACATAGCACAGAAGGAGGCCATTCGGCCCATCGTGCCTGTGCCAGTTTTTTGAAAGAGCTCTCCAATTAGCCCCACTCCGCACCCCCCTCCCTGCTCCTCCCCCCTCGCCCTGCACCTATTCAAGAATTTATCCAATTCCCTTTTGAAAGTTATTATTGAATCTGCTTCCACCACCCGTTCAGGCAGCGCATTTCAGATCACAACAACTCTCTGCGTAAAAAAAATTCCCCTCATCTCCCCCTCTGGTTCTTTTATAAGTTTTATTTTAAAAGTTCTGTAGCGCAGCTTCCCCTCTTGGTCTTCCCACCTATCTCTGCCTTCCATTTTGAGAACTTACCTGGATTGTCCCAGAATCTCATAAGCTGAAGGGTGACCTCAGAAAGAAGGAAAGACATAACATGCATTTATATAGCGCCTTTCACGACCTCAGGACGTCCCAAAGACTTTCACAGTCAGTGAAGTACTTTTGAAGTGTAGTCACTGTTGCAATGTTGCCTCCAAGTCCATGCGCTCTCATTTTTCTTAACAGTCTCGTACGTGGAACCTTCTCGAAAACTTTCTGGATGTCCATATCAATAACATCCACAGAGATTATGTTATCCACTATGTAAGCGACCTCCTGAAAAAATTCAACTCGGGTCGTTGGGGAGGACTAGGGCTCACGAGTTTAAATGATGTCAGAGTGGGAATAGACTGGGTGTTGGGCGGTTCCTCTTTCCCCAGAGAGCAGTGAGCCTCTGGAATGTGTTGCGGGCTGGTGTGGTGGGTGCTGACTCGCTGCCGTCTAGAGGGCGCTGGGCCGGTTCCTGATGTGTCAGCCGTGGCTCAGTGGGTAGCGCTCTCGCCTCCCTCCACAAAACTCTAGGCTGACACTCCCGGTGCCAGTACTGTGGGAGTGCCGCACTGTCGGGGGTGCCGTCTTTCGGATGAGACGTTAAACCTGAGGCCCCGGCTGCTCTTGGCCCACGAGATCTCCTGGACTGGTCTCAATCACCTGAGGGGGTCGGAGAGGAATTTTCCAGCGTAGGCCCTCATTGGCCCTGGGGTTTCTTTCTCTGTTTTTTTGCCTCTCCTAGATGACACCGTGGCTGCAGTGTGTACCATCTACAAGATGCACTGCAGCAACTCGCCAAGGCTTCTTCGACAGCACCTCCCAAACCCGCGACCTCTTCCACCTAGAAGGACAAGGGCAGAGGGCGCATGGGAACACCACCACCTCCAAGTTCCCCTCCAAGTCACACACCATTCTGCCTTAGAAGTATATCGCCGATCCTTCATCGTCACTGGGTCAAAATCCTGGAACTCCCTCCCTAACAGCACTGTAGGACTACCTTCACCACACGGACTGCAGTGGTTCAAGAAGGCGGCTCACCACCACCTTCTCAAGGGCAACTAGGGATGGGCAATAAATGCTGGCTTTGACAGTGATGCCCACATCCCATAAGCGAATTAAAAAAAACATGGCTGGGGGCGGGGGGTGGCGAGGCAGGAGAGAGAGGAAGTGTTCAGTCACAATGCTCCAGCCGTCATGGTCTGGGGCAGGCTTGATGGACCAGCTGGTCTTTTCCTGCCCGTCAATTTTGTGTGCTAGACAAGACTTACCCATGACAAATCCACTCTGGCTCTCACCTTAACCGGGAGTCACAGCGGGCTCAGGGACAAGCTTCACACACCAATACTTTGAAGAAATCTGTCATCCCCGCACCCCCCCCCCCACCCCCCTCCTGCACCCCCTTCCTTCCCCTCCTATTTATCTCCATTCTTACCATCAACTAGCCTCATGTATTGCTGGCTCCGGTCCAAAGGAGAATGGGGTATGGACAAGGGATAGAGCAAGATAGAGGGAGGAGGAAAGATGGAGTAGAGGAAGGTGGGAGTGGAAGGGAGAAGGGAGGAAGGGATAGAGAAAGAGGAAAAAGAAGTGAGGAGCGAGGATAGGGTAGAGGAACCTGGGCGGAAAATTGAGTCGAAAAAAAATGGAGGAGTGAGTAAGGCACTCAGGGGAGAGGAAAGTGGGAAGTAAGGTGGGAAGAATGAGGAGGAACAAGTGGAGGGGGAGGAAGAGGAAAAGAAGGGTAAAGAGGGAGCAGGGGTAGGAGAGGCAGCAAGAGCAGGGACAGATTACAGCCAGGAACCATAGGCTGGGGACTTTCAGTTCAGCTCTGTAATAATTTGACACGATCTACATTTACTTATAACTCACTGAGATGGAGGCTGTATTAAGCAATGCGGTTAAGTGCAGGTGAAAGTCAATCCTAATCCATTCCACTTGGCTTCAGGAGGAAAGCCTTGCTTCATTTTTTAGCCTCTTGCTTTCTGCCCTAAGTCATTCCAGTAACTGATTGACTGCCCAATATAAAAGGAGCTCTACACTGAATATCACTGATTGTGTGACTCTTGGAGAAGACACAGATCCTGCTGCACATTCTTTTCAATGCCCCATTGCTAAAATCACTACAGCTTGCTAACTGTCTATTAATCAGACGCACCTTCTCTCTCAGTTCCCTGCAGATTACCAGCGCCCTTCCCTTGTCTGAATAGTTGTAGCTCATCACAATTCCAATGGACCAAACCCCTTCCCATTCACTGGTGTCAACCTTGGCTCAGTGGGTAGCGCTCTTGTCTACGAGTCAGAAGGTTGTGGGGGTGTGAAGGAAATAGCCATATTCCAAGAAATACATCATCCTATAAACAGATTTGAGATAATATTAAAACATGACAAACTGGGGTTAAAAATCTAAAAGCCTCAACGACACAAGCCGTAAAACAGAAATACAGGCTTCTGAGATAAAGATCAGTTGTTAACAAAGCTGTAAAACACCACAAGCTTTGAAATGGGGAATGTTTGTAAATACAAAGACATGGCCCTATTGAAACAGCAGGCTAGAGGTTCCTCTATGTCTGAACATTGGAACCAACACAATGGAATGACCCAAGTAAAGTGTCAAAATCTAACACGGCGAACAGGTGCACAGAACATTAAAAAAAAACAAGTGCCTTTGAAAAAATTACATCAAGTAAAAGAAATACCTGCCGTTAAACTTAGAAACAGGAGACATGGTTCTTAATATAACCAATTGAAGTAAATAAGAAATGCAAAAAAAACCCTAGATGAAGTGTTTACAAATTGTAAAAAGTACCTACAGAGAGACTTTGAAAATATAACATCAATAGATACACCAAGCAATTACATTGTTGTTGTATTGAACTTGGAATACCACAGAGTCACAACGTCTGATAATAACCAGTTAAAGTAGTGTTAGAATTGAATGGAAAACCTTCGATAAGAATCACATCAAATAAATACTACTGTCATATTGTTTTTTATGATAGTTTTTGAAACACCTAAAGGTAGAGACACAAGTCTGGTTGCAACAGTTGAAATGACAGCAAAGAATAGAAGAAAGTCAGCAAAGAATGACTTGAGACAATTAGCTTACATCAGCAGGAAAACTTCAAAGGATAAACCACTAAAAAAGAGTATAAAAATAAGAGCTTTTCAGATGAAAAGTCAGAAGTCACTGAACGGGGCAAGCGTTTCTCAACTTCACAGGCACGCTCTGTAAGGTTTTAACTTTGAGTCTCGGGTAATCGAGGTATTTGATTTTGGTGGATATTCTGGATTAAGAAATAAGTAGAAGTGTGGAAATGTAACGAAGTTAAGATTTGAGAATAAGAAAATGTAAGCTATTTGTATTTTGAACTATTAAAGTCGCGATTGACTTATCAGCTGTTAACTAAATGTCGGTTCTTTAATAAATCTATATATTTTTACAATTATCTCACAGAGTATTTCTGTATAAACTCGTGAACTCAATTTCTGTACACTCAAAGGAGTTGCAGAATTCTGGGGGGTATTCCAGACCCTCATAATATCCGCAAGGTTACAGTCTAGTTAAACTTATTAAAAGTGCTATCCGGAAGATGGTAACATCTTCACGTCGTTTCTTTCCTTTAGGGAGAGGTAGTCTGACCTTTAGACCCAATTAAGCGTCTTATAGGATCCGGCTACCGCTAACTTTAGTTGAAGGTGAACGTCTGGGGAATACGCCTGATCTGGGGTAGTCCGAAAGGGCTAGGACTTGTAATTATCCCTTCGGGGTGGGGGGGGGGGGCGGGGGTTCTACGTCTCATCCGAAAGACGACACCTCTGACAGTGCAGCGCTCCCTCAGTACTGACACTGGGAGTGTCGGCCCGGATTGTGGGCCCAAGTTTCTGGAACGGGGACTTGAACCCACCACCTTCTGCCTCAGAGCCTCACCGGATGGCGGGGGCGGGTAGTCAGGTAATCGGCAGCACAGACAGAAAGGCCGGTCTCTAAGCTGCACTCCTATCTGGTGAGAGCTGGACTTGCAATCAAAGCTCCTGTCAGATGTTCCTGAGGGAGAGACAGACGAGATATTTTATTAATGGAATTTAAAAAAATTAAAATGCATTCTTTGCCCGGTGTTTTCCGTCGATATCTTTTTTTTTAAGGCTGGGGTAGCGATTGACTGTCCAACAAGCCTGTGACAGGTAACAATTCATGAACTGGTTATTTTGATCAGGAATTTATTGAGCTCTCAGCAGGAGCAGAATATGTGCCGGCAAATTGGTTACTGGTGTCTGTTTATCAAGATTGAATTGCAATTGGTGTACACCCTCCCAGAGACAAGCTGAGATTTACTCTGCGAATTTACTGATACTCTCCTCCGCATCCCGCCATCCCGCTTTCTCTGGCCACTGTTTCACTCTTTGTTGCCTGAACTGTGCAGACTTTCTGTTTACTCATGAGTGCGAGAGCTGCAACGCTCTTTCGACCATACATCGGCGAATTATGTGTTCATCAAGGCCAGTGCGCATTTTGCTCACCCTGGATCAGCATTGAGCACTCCCGGGTCAGCTCCCTCTACGTTGTCCCATCAAACACTCTCAGGGTTGCACGGGTTGGATGCAGAGTAGGGTCTCAGCCAGTGGCTCAGTGGGTAGCACTCTCTCGCCTCTGAGTCAGAAGATCGTGGGTTCAAGTCCCACTCCAGAGAGTTTGAGCACATAATCAAGGCTTGACACTCCCAGCGCAGCACCGAAGGAGAGCTGTGCTGTCAGAGGTGCCGTCTTTCGGATGAGACATTAAACCGAGGTCCCGTCTCCTCTCTCAGGTGGACGTAAAAGATCCCATGGCACTATTTTGAAGAAGACCTTCTCCTGGTCAATATCTATTCTGCCACCAGCACCTTAAAAACAGATGATCTGGTTATTATCTCATTGGCTTATTCTTTGGCAACAATAACTTGTATTTATAGAGCACCTTTAACATAGTAAAACGTCCCAAGGCGCTGCACAGGAGTATTGTAAGACAAAAAAATTTGACACCGAGCCACATAAGGATAAATTAGGGCAGCTGACCAAAAGCTTGGTCAAAGAGGTAGGTTTTAAGGAGCGTCTTAAAGGAGGAAAGAGAGGTAGCGAGGCAGAGAGGTTTAGGGAGGGAATTCCAGAGCTTAGGGCCCAGGCAACAGAAGGCACGGCCACCAATGGTGGAGCGATTATAATCAGGGATGCTCAAGAGGGCAGAATTAGAGGAGCGCAGATATCTTGGGGGGTTGTGGGCTGAAGGAGATTACAGAGATAGGGAGGGGTGAGACCATGGAGGGATTTGAAAACAAGGATGAGAATTTTGAAATCGAGGCGCTGCTTAACCGGGAGCCAATGTAGGTCAGCGAGCACAGGGGTGATGGGTGAACGGGACTTGGTGTGAGTTAGGACATGGACAGCCGAGTTTTGGATGACCTCTATGTAGGGTAGAATAAGAACATAAGAACATAAGAAATAGGAGCAGGAGTAGGCCAATCGGCCCTTCGAGCCTGCTCCGCCATTCAATAAGATCATGGCTGATCTGATCCTCACCTCAAATCTAAAGAACACAAGAAGTAGGAGCAGGACCCGGCCACTCAGCCCCTGGGCCCGGTACGCCACCCACAGGGCCTCGACCGATCCAAACTCAGCCTCATGTCCAATTTCCTGCCCGCTCCCCGTAACCCCTAATTCCCTTTACTTCTAGGAAACTGTCTATTTCTGTTTTAAATTTATTTAATGATGTAGCTTCCACAGCTTCCTGGGGCAGCAAATTCCACAGACCTACTACCCTCTGAGTGAAGAAGTTTCTCCTCATCTCAGTTTTGAAAGAGCAGCCCCTTATTCTAAGATTATGTCCTCTAGTTCTAGTTTCACCTATCCTTGGGAACATCCTTACCGCATCCACCCGATCAAGCCCCTTCACAATCTTATATGTTTCAATAAGATCGCCTCTCATTCTTCTGAACTCCAATGAGTAGAGTCCCAATCTACTCAACCTCTCCTCGTATGTCCACCCCCTCATCCCGGGGATTAACCGAGTGAACCTTCTTTGTACTGCCTCTAGAGCAAGTATGTCTTTTCTTAAGTATGGACACCAAAACTGTATGCAGTATTCCAGATGCGGTCTCACGAATACCTTATATAACTGCAGCAATACCTCCCTGTTTTTATAATCTATCCCCTAAGCAATAAAAGCCAACATTCCGTTGGCCTTCTTGATCACCTGCTGCACCTGCATACTAACTTTTTGATTTTCTTGCACTAGGACCCCAGATCCCTTTGTACTGCAGTACTTTCCAGTTTCTCGCCATTAAGATAATACCTTGCTCTCTGATTTTTCCTGCCAAAGTGCATAACCTCACATTTTCCAATATTGTATTGCATCTGCCAAATCTCTGCCCACTCACCCAGCTTGTCTATATCCCCTTGTAGGTTTTTTATGTCCTCCTCACTTTCTACTTTCCCTCCCATCTTTGTATCATCTGCAAACTTTGATATGTTACACTCGGTCCCTTCCTCCAAATCGTTAATATAGATTGTAAAGAGTTGGGGACCCAGCACCGACCCCTGCGGAACACCACTGGCTACTGGTTGCCAGTCCGAGAATGAACCATTTATCCCAACTCTCTGCTTCCTGTTAGATAACCAATCCTCCACCCATGCCAGAATATTCCCCCCAATCCAGTGATTTTTTATCTTGAGCAATAATCTTTTATGTGGCACCTTGTCGAATGCCTTCTGGAAGTCTAAATACACTACGTCCATTGGTTCCCCTTTATCCACCCTGTACGTTATGTCCTCAAAGAACTCAAGCAAATTTGTCAGACATGATTTCCCCTTCATAAAGCCATGCTGACTTTGTCCTATCAAATTATGTTTATCTAAATGTTCCGTTACTGTCTCCTTAATAATAGACTCCAAAATTTTACCCACCACAGATGTTAGTCTAACTGGTCTATAATTTCCAGCTTTCTGCCTACTACCCTTTTTAAATAAGGGTGTTACATTAGCAGTTTTCCAATCTGCCGGGACCTTTGCTGATTCCAGGGAATTTTGGAAAATTATTACCAAAGCATCCACAATTCCTACTGCCACTTCCCTCAAGACCCTAGGATGTAAGCCATCAGGTCCAGGGGATTTATCCGCCTTGAGTCCCATTCTTTTACTGAGTACCAATTCCTTAGTGATTTTAATCGTATTTAGCTCCTCCCCCCCTAGAGCCCCCTGTTTGTCCAGTGTTGGGATATTATTGAATATATATATATATTGAATGTGGGAGGCCAGCCAGGAGTGCTTTGGAATAGTCAAGTCTAGAGGTAACAAAGGCATGGATGAGGGTTTCAACAGCGGATGAGCTGAAGCAAGGGTGGAGACGGGCAATGTTACGGAGGTGGAAATAAGCGATCCTTGTTATGCTGCGGATATGTGGTCGGAAGCTCATTTCAGGGTCAAATATGACACCAAGGATGGCAGGAGCGATAAAAGCTTTATTGAGATGGGGAGGAATTAAAGGAGGCCCAGACAAGATGTATCCCAGGCTGCTGTGTGAGGCAAGGGAGGAGATTGCAGGGGCTCTGACACAAATTTTCAGAACCTCTCTGGCCACAGGGGAGGTGCCAGAGGACTGGAGGACAGCTAACATGCTGTGCAGCAGGCGGTGAAGAAGGCAAATGGTATGTTGGCCTTCATAGCGAAAGGGTTTGAGTATAGGAACAGGGATGTCCTGCTGCAGTTGTACAGGGCCTTGGTGAGACCACACCTTGAGTACTGTGTGCAATTTTGGTCACCTTATCTGAGGAAGGATGTTCTTGCCATGGAAGGAGTTCAGCGAAGAGTCACAAGGCTGATACCTGGGATGGCAGGAATAACATATGAGGAGAGATTGGGTCGATTGGGCTTATACTTGCTGGAGTATAGAAGAATGAGAGGGGATCTCATCGAAACATATAAAATTCTGACAGGTCTGGACAAACTAGATGCAGGAAGAATGTTCCCGATGGTCGGAGAGTCCAGAACCAGGGGTCATAATCTAAGGATAAGGGGTAAGACATTTAGGACAGAAATGAGGAAGAATTTCTTCACCCAGAGAGTGGTGAACCTGTGGAATTCTCTACCACAGAAGGTAGTTGAGGCCAAGTCATTAAATATATTCAAGAATGAGTTAGATATATTTCTTAAAGCTAAAGGTATCAAGGGATATGGGGAGAAGGCAGGTACAGGGTACTGAGTTTGGATGATCAGCCATGATCTCATCGAATGGCGGAGCAGGCTCGAGGGGCCGAATGGCCTATTCCTGCTCCTATCTTCTATGTTTCTCTATGTTTCTAACGTAGAACCATTATTCAAGAAGGGTAGTAGGGATAAACCAGGGAATTACAGGCCAGTGAGCCTAACATCAATGGTAGGAAAATTATTGGAAAAAATTCTGAGGGACAGAATTAGTCTCCACTTGGAGAGGCAAGAATTAATCAAGGATAGTCAGCATGGCTTTGTCAGGGGGAGATCATGTCTAACCAATTTGATTTAATTTTTCGAGGGGGTGACTAGGTGTGTGGATGAGGGTAGTGCAGTTGATGTGGTCTACATGGACTTCAGTAAGGCTTTTGACAAAGTCCCGCATGGGAGACTGGTCAAGAAGGTAAGAGCCCATGGGATCCAGGGCAATTTGGCACATTGGATCCAAAATTGGCTTAGTGGCAGGAGGCAGAGGGTGATGGTCGAAGGTTGTTTTTGTGACTGGAAGCCTGTGTCCAGTGGTGTACCGCAGGGATCGGTGCTGGGTCCCTTGCTGTTTGTAGTGCACATTAATGATTTAGATATGAATGTAGGAGGTATGATCAGTACCTTCGCAGATGACACGAAAATTGGTGGAGTGGTAAATAGCGAGGAGGGATGCCTCAGGCTACAGGACGATATAGACGGGTTGGTCAGATGGGCAGAACAGTGGCAAATGGAATTTAACCCTGAAAAGTGTGAGGTGATGCATTTTGGGAGGACTAACAAGGCAAAGGAATACACAATGAATGGTAGGACCCTAGGAAGGACAAAGGATCAGAGGGACCTTGGTGTGCATGTACATAGATCCCTGAAGGCAGCAGGACAGGTAGATAAGGTGGTTAAAAAGGCATATGGGATACTTGCCTTCATTAGCCAAGGCATAGAATATGAGAGATGGGAGGTTATGATGGAGCTGTACAAAACGCTAGTTAGGCCACAGCTGGAATACTGTGTGCAGTTCTGGTCGCCACACTACAGGAAGGATGTGATTGCATTGGAGAGGGTGCAGAGGAGATTCACCAGGATGTTACCTGCCTGGAGCGCTTCAGTTATGAAGAGAGACTGGACAGGTTGGGGTTGTTTTCCTTAGAGCAGAGAAGGCTGAGGGGGGACCTGATTGAGGTGTACAAAATTATGAGGGGCATAGATAGGGTAGATAGAAAGGAACTTTCCCCCTTAGTAGAGGGGTCAATAACCAGGGGGCATAGTTTCAAGGTAAGAGGCAGGAGGTTTAGAGGGGATTTGAGGAAAAACTTTTTCACCCAGAGGGTGGTTGGAATCTGGAACTCACTGCCTGAAAGGGTGGTAGAGGCAGGAACCCTCACAACATTCAAGAAGCATTTAGATGAGCACTTGAAACACCATAGCATACAAGGCTACGGACCAAGTGCTGGAAAATGGGATTAGAATAGACAGGGCTTGATGGCTGGCTCGGACACGATGGGCCAAAGGGCCGAAGGGCCTCATTCTGTGCTGTATAACTCTATGACTCTATGACTCTATGAGGCGAGAATAGAGTGCTGGATGAAGATTCGTGAGAAGAAGAAAGGGTCCAACTACACACCAAGCAAGGAGATCAAACCTTGCTGCCTCGCGGACAAATGGAGAAAATCCTCAGTCGGACGCAGCTTCAGAGAAGCAGTGGCTTCCTGCTGAGCGAGCTTCGAGCTTTGCCAGACAAATCAAACAATGCCGCGGAGATATCCGACTGCTTCCTGCAACAGGAGCAGCTGCTCTCCTCTGCTTTCTCATCAAAAGCCAAGATAAAACAAAAGTAGAAAAGGGTTAAATATTTGAAAGCGTTTCTCCCTTTGATCATCAATTGCAACATGAAAGTCACATTTAATAGGAAATGAATATACTTTTGACCAAATATTATCCCTGTGACTGTCGTCACCATTCATGTTAAGCTGAATCTTTGGGTTAATGTATTCCTTAGGCTCCCAACTTCCATTTGCCTCAATATAATCAACCTAGATTTTGTGCTCAAGTCTCTGGAGTGGGACTTCGAACCCACAACCTACTAACTCAGAGGCAAGATTGCTACCCTCTGAACCACGGCTGTATCTAACCCGTGCTGTACCTGCCCTGGGAGTGTTGGATGGGACAGTGTAGAGGGAGCTTTACTCTGTATCTAACACGTGCTGTACCTGCTCTGAGAGTGTTGGATGGGACAGTGTAGAGGGAGCTTTACTCTGTATCTAACCCGTGCTGTACCTGCCATGGGAGTGTTTGATGGGACAGTGTAGTTGGAGCTTTACTCTGTATCTAACCTGTGCTGTACCTGCCCTGGGAGTGTTTGATGGGACACTGTAGATGGAGCTTTACTCTGTATCTAACCCGTGCTGTACCTGCCCTGGGAGTGTTTCATGGGACAGTGTAGCGGGAGCTTTACTCTGTATCTAACCTGTGCTGTACCTGCCCTGGGAGTGTTTGATGGGACAGTGTAGAGGGAGCTTTACTCTGTATCTAACCCGTGCTGTACCTGCCCTGGGAGTGTTTGATGGGACAATGTAAATGGAGCTTTACTCTGTATCTAACCCGTGCTGTACCTGCCCTGGGAGTGTTTGGTGGGACAGTGTAGAGGGAGCTTTACTCTGTATCTAACCCGTGCTGTACCTGCCCTGGGAGTGTTTGATGGGACAGTGTAGAGGGAGCTTTACTCTGTATCTAACCCGTGCTGTACCTGCCCTGGGAGTGTTTGATGGGACAGTGTAGAGGGAGCTTTACTCTGTATCTAACCCGTGCTGTACCTGCCCTGGGAGTGTTTGGTGGGACAGTGTAGATGGAGCTTTACTCTGTATCTAACCCGTGCTGTACCTGCCCTGGGAGTGTTTGATGGGACAGTGTAGAGGGAGCTTTACTCTATATCTAACCTGTGCTGTACCTGCCCTGGGAGTGTTTGATGGACAGTGTAGAGGGAGCTTTACTCTGTATCTAACCCGTGCTGTACCTGCCATGGGAGTGTTTGATGGGACAGTGTAGAGGGAGCGTTACTCTGTATCTAACCCGTGCTGTATCTGCCCTGGGAGTGTTTGATGGGACAGTGTAGAGGGAGGTTTACTCTGTATCTAACCCGTGCTGTACCTGCCCTGGGAGTGTTTGATGGGACAGTGTAGAGGGAGCTTTACTCTGTATCAAACTCGTGCTGTACCTGCCCTGGGAGTGTTTGATGGGACAGTGTAGAGGGAGCTTTACTCTGTATCTAACCTGTGCTGTACCTGCCCTGGGAGTGTTTGATGGGACAGTGTAGAGGGAGCTTTACTCTGTATCTAACCCGTGCTGTACCTGCCATGGGAGTGTTTGATGGGACAGTGTAGAGGGAGCTTTACTCTGTATCTAACCCGTGCTGTACCTGCCCTGGGAGTGTTTGATGGGACAGTGTAGATGGAGCTTTACTCTGTATCTAACCTGTGCTGTACCTGCCCTGGGAGTGTTTGATGGGACAGTGTAGAGGGAGCTTTACTCTGTATCTAACCTGTGCTGTACCTGCCCTGGGAGTGTTTGATGGGACAGTGTAGAGGGAGCTTTACTCTGTATCTAACCTGTGCTGTACCTGCCCTGGGAATGTTTGATGGACAAAATTGAGAGGTCGCACAACACCAGGTTATAGTCCAACAGTTTTATTTGAAATCACAAGCTTTCGGAGCTATCTTCTTGCTCCTTCCTCAGGTGAAGTAAATTAGATACAGAATCGCCAAAGCATATATATGCTTTGGCGATTCTGTATCTAATTTACTTCACCTGAGGAAGGAGCAAGAAGATAGCTCCGAAAGCTTGTGATTTCAAATAAAACTGTTGGAGTATAACCTGGTGTTGTGCGACCTCTCAATTTTGTCCACCCCAGTCCAACACCGGCATCTCCGCATAATGTTTGATGGGACAGTGTAGAGGGAGCTTTACTCTGTATCTAACCCGTGCTGTACCTGCCCTGGGAGTGTTTGATGGGACAGTGTAAATGGAGCTTTACTCTGTATCTAACCCGTGCTGTACCTGCCCTGGGAGTGTTTGGTGGGACAGTGTAGAGGGAGCTTTACTCTGTATCTAACCCGTGCTGTACCTGCCCTGGGAGTGTTTGATGGGGCAGTGTAGAGGGAGCTTTACTCTGTATCTAACCCGTGCTGTACCTGCCCTGGGAGTGTTTGATGGGACAGTGTAGAGGGAGCTTTACTCTGTATCTAACCCGTGCTGTACCTGCCCTGGGAGTGTTTGGTGGGACAGTGTAGATGGAGCTTTACTCTGTATCTAACCCGTGCTGTACCTGCCCTGGGAGTGTTTGATGGGACAGTGTAGAGGGAGCTTTACTCTATATCTAACCTGTGCTGTACCTGCCCTGGGAGTGTTTGATGGGACAGTGTAGAGGGAGCTTTACTCTGTATCTAACCCGTGCTGTACCTGCCATGGGAGTGTTTGATGGGACAGTGTCGAGGGAGCGTTACTCTGTATCTAACCCGTGCTGTATCTGCCCTGGGAGTGTTTGATGGGACAGTGTAGAGGGAGGTTTACTCTGTATCTAACCCGTGCTGTACCTGCCATGGGAGTGTTTGATGGGACAGTGTAGAGGGAGCTTTACTCTGTATCAAACTCGTGCTGTACCTGCCCTGGGAGTGTTTGATGGGACAGTGTAGAGGGAGCTTTACTCTGTATCTAACCTGTGCTGTACCTGCCCTGGGAGTGTTTGATGGGACAGTGTAGAGGGAGCTTTACTCTGTATCTAACCTGTGCTGTACCTGCCCTGGGAGTGTTTGATGGGACAGTGTAGAGGGAGCTTTACTCTGTATCTAACCCGTGCTGTACCTGCCATGGGAGTGTTTGATGGGACAGTGTAGAGGGAGCTTTACTCTGTATCTAACCCGTGCTGTACCTGCCCTGGGAGTGTTTGATGGGACAGTGTAGATGGAGCTTTACTCTGTATCTAACCTGTGCTGTACCTGCCCTGGGAGTGTTTGATGGGACAGTGTAGAGGGAGCTTTACTCTGTATCTAACCTGTCCTGTACCTGCCCTGGGAGTGTTTGATGGGACAGTGTAGAGGGAGCTTTACTCTGTATCTAACCCGTGCTGTACCTGCCCTGGGAGTGTTTGATGGGACAGTGTAAATGGAGTTTTACTCTGTATCTAACCCTTGCTGTACCTGCCCTGGGAGTGTTTGGTGGGACAGTGTACAGGGAGCTTTACACTGTCAATGCTTCATCAATGACCTTCCCTCCAACATAAGGTCAGAAATGGGGATGTGCGCTGATGACTGCACACCGTTCAGCGCCTTTCACAACTCCTCAGATAATGAAGCAGTCCATGCCCGCATGCAACAAGACCTGAACGACGTTCAGGCTTGGGCTGATAAGTGGCAGGTAACATTCGCACCACAGAAGTGCCAGGCAATGACTATCTCCAACAAGCTAGAGTCTAACCACCTCCCCTTGGCATTACCATCGCCGAATCCCCCTCCACCAACATCCTGGGGGTCACCATTGACCAGAAACTTAACTGGACCAGCCACGTAAATACTGTGGCAACAAGAGCAGGTCAGAGGCTAGATATTCTGCGGTGAGTGTCTCACCTCCTGACTCCCCAAAGCCTTTCCACCATCTATGAGGCACAAGTAAGGAGTGTGATGGAATACTCTCCACTTGCCTGGATGAGTGCAGCTCCAACAACACTCAAGAAGCTCGACACCATCCAGGACAAAGCAGCCAGCTTGATCGGCACCCCATCCACCACCTTAAACATTCACTCCCTCCACCACCGGCGTACCGCAGCAGCAGCGGCGGCAGTGCGGACCTGGGAGGAGTGGCGAGGCGGCAGTACCAACTCAGCACCGGCAGAATTTTCAAAGAGTGAAGTCAGAAGTCAAAAGTGACGTCGGCACAAGGGGAGGGAGCTGATTGGTGAGTATCTGGTAAGTGTTTATACTTGGCTTTCTGAAACTTTTTAAGTTTATTCCAGCTAGGTTAGTAAATTAGAGGTTAATTAGAGGTATGGCAGGGCAGCTCACACCCGGGGAATGCACATCCTGTGCCATGTGGGAAGTCCTGGACACCTCCCGTGGTCTGGATGACCACATGTGCGGGAAGTGTCGCCAGCTACAGCAGCTCGAGCACCGGGTTACAGAGCTTGAGCGGCGGCTGCAGTCACTGCTGTGCATCCGCAAGGCTGAGAGCTACGTGGATAGCACGTTTCAGGAGGTGGTCACCCCGCAGCTTAAGAATGTGCAGGCAGAGAGGGAATGGGTGACCGTCAGACAGAAGAGGAGAACTAGGCAGGTAGTGCAGGAGTCCCCTGAGCCCATCTTGCTCATCAACCAGTACTCGGTGCTGAGTACTGGTGAGGGCAATGGTTCCTTTGGGGAGTGCAGCCAGAGCCAAGTCCACAGCACCATGGAAGGCTCAGCTGCACAGGCGGGGGGGAAGAGGAGAGGGAGAGCAATAGTGATAGGGGATTCAATAGTTAGGGGAGCAGACAGGCGTTTCTGCAGCCACAGACGTGACTCCAGGTTGGTATGTTGCCTCCCTGGTTCCAGGGTCAAGGATGTCACTGAACGGCTGCAGGGCATTCTGAGGGGGGAGGGTGAACAGCCAGAGGTCGTGGTCCATATCGTTACCAACGACACAGATAGGAAGGGGGATGAGGTCCTGCAGGCAGAGTTTAGGGAGCTAGGAAAGAGGTTAAAAAGCAGGACCTCAAAGGTAGTAATCTCCAGATTACTCCCAGTGCCACGTGCTAGTGAGTTCAGAAATAGGAAGATAGAGTAGATGAATGCGTGGCTGGAGAGATGGTGTAGGAGGGAGGGCTTTTGATTCCTGAGGAGTTGGAACTGTTTCTGGGGGAGGTGGGACCTCTACAAGCCAGACGGGTTGCACCTCAACGGGAACGGGATCAATATCCTCGCGGGAGGGTTTGCTAGTGCTGTTGGGGAGGGTTTAAACTAGCTTGGCAGGGGGTTTGGGAACCTAAGTATAGAGTCAATAGGGAGGGAAGAAAAACTGGAATTGGCAAACAAAAACATAGAAAGTAAATTGGAAGGACAGAGGAATAAAGGGCTAGATAGTAGTCAACAAGGAGGTTTGCCTGTACTAAATGGTATCTACTTCAATGCAAGGAGTATAGCGAACAAGGCAGATGAGCTGAGGGCACAGGTAGATCCTTGGGACTATGATATTATAGCTATTACAGAGACATGGCTGAAAGAGGGGCAGGTATGGCAGCTCAACATTCCTGGTTACAGGATTTTCAGACGGGATAGAGAGGGAGGTAAAAAGGGAGGAGGGGTCGCGATATTGATTAAAGAAACTATTACAGCTGTGAGGAGGGATGATATGTTGGAGGGATCATCAAACGAGGCCATATGGGTCGAATTGAAAAACAAAAAAAGGGGCGATCACACTGCTGGGAGTGTACTACAGACCCCCAAACAGTGAGAGGGAGATAGAAGAACAAATATGGAGACAAATTTCTGAGAAGTGCAAAAACTATAGGGCAGTAATAGTAGGGGATTTCAACTACCCCAATATTAACTGGGATTAAAATTAGTGTGAAGGGTATAGAGGATGCGGAATTCCTAAAATGCATCCAGGATAACTTTTTTAGCCAGTATGTAGCAAGCCCAACAAGGGAGGGGGCGGTTCTGGACTTAGTTTTAGGGAATGAAGCTGGGCAGGTAGAAGGCGTATCAGTGGGGGAGCATTTTGGTGCTAGTGACCATAATTCTGTTAGATTTAAGGTAGTTATGGAAAAGGACAAGGGTAGACCAGGAATAAAAATTCTAAATTGGGGAAAAGCAAATTTTGCTAAGCTCAGAGGGGATTTAGCCATAGTGGACTGGAAACAGCTACTTGAAGGTAAATCAGTGTCAGAGCAGTGGGAGGCATTCAAGGAGGAGATCCGGAGGGATCAGACCAAATATGTGCCCTTAAAGAAAAAAGGTGGGACTAACAAATCTAGAGCCCCCTGGATGTCTAGGGACATACAGGGTAGGATAAAGAAAAAAAGGGAGCGTATGACAGATACCGAGGGCTAAATACACCAGAATCTTTAGAGGAGTACAGAAAGTGCAGGGGTGCAATTAAAAATGATATTAGGAAAGCAAAGAGAGAGCATGAAAAATTCTTGGCAAGTAAAATCAAGGAAAACCCAAAGATGTTTTATAAATATATTAAGAGTAAGAGGATAACTAAAGAAAGGGTAGAGATCATGACGGTAATGTGTGTAGAGGCGGGAGACATCGGTAGGGTTCTTAAGGAATACTTTGCGTCTGTTTTCACAAAGGAGAGGGGTGAAGCAGACATTGCTATCAGGGGGGAGGAGTGTGAAATATTAGATGAAATAAACATAGTGAGAGAGGAAGTATTAAGGGGTTTAGCAGCTTCAAAAGTGGATAAATCCCCAGGCCTGGATGAAATGTATCCCAGGCTGTTAAGCGAAGCAAAAGAGGAAATAGCAGAGGCCCTGACCATCATTTTTCAATGCTCTCTGGCTTCAGGTGTGGTGTCGGAGGACTGGAGGACTGCTAATGTGGTACCCTTGTTTAAAAAGGGAGAAAAGGATAGACCGAGTAATTACAGGCCAGTCAGCCTAACCTCGGTGGTGGGAAAATTATTGGAAAGAATTCTGAAGGACAGGATAAATCTTCATTTAGAAAGACACGGATTAATCAAGGATAGTCAGCATGGATTTGTTAAGGGAAGGTCGTGTCTGACAAACTTGATTGAATTTTTTGAGGAGGTAACAAGGAGGGTAGATGAGGGTAATGTGTTTGATGTAGTGTATATGGACTTTAGCAAGGCTTTTGATAAGGTTCCACATGGCAGTCTGGTCACGAAGTTAAAAGCCCATGGGATCCAGGGCAAAGTGTCAAGTTGGATTCAAAACTGGCTTGGAGACAGGAAGCAGAGGGTAATGGTTGATGGGTGTTTTTGTGACTGGAAGGCTGTTTCCAGTGGGGTTCCGCAGGGCTCATTACTAGGTCCCTTGCTTTTTGTGGTATATATCAACGAACTTGACTTGAATATAGGGGGTATGATTAAGAAGTTTGCAGATGATACTAAAATCGGCTGTGTGGTTGATACTGAAGAAGGAAGCTGTAAACTGCAGGAAAATATCAATAAATTGGTCAGGTGGGCAGAACAGTGGCAAATGGAATTCAATCCGGAGAAGTGTGAGGTAATGCATTTGGGGAGGGCTAACAAGGAAAGGGAATACACATTAAATGGTAGGACACTGAGTAATGTAGAGGAACAAAGGGACCTTGGAGTGCATGTCCATAGATCCCTGAAGGTAGCAGGCCAGGTAGATAAGATGGTTAAGAAGGCATACAGAATGTGACATAGAATACAGGAGCAGGGGGGTTATGCTTCAACTGAAAAAACACTAGTTAGGCCTCAGCTAGAGTACTGCGTGCAGTTCTGGTCACCACATTACAGGAAAGATGTGATTGCACTAGAGAGGGTACAGAGGAGATTTACAAGGATGTTGCCGGGAGTAGAGAATCTTAGCTATGAGGAAAGACTGGATAGGCTGTGTCTGTTTTCCTTGGAACAGAGGAGGCTGAGGGGAGACCTTATTGAGGTGTATAAAATTATGAGGGGCATAGATAATGTGGATAGAAAGGATCTATTTCCCTTAGCAGAGGGGTCAAAAACCAGGGGGCACAGATTTAAAGTAATTGGGGGAAGGTTTAGAGGGGATTTGAGGGGAAATTTCTTCACCCAGAGGGTTGTGGGGGTCTGGAACTCACTGCCTGAAAGGGTGGTAGATGCAGGGACCCTAACCACATTTAAAAAATACTTGGATGTGCACTTGGGATGCTCTAACCTGCAGGGCTACGGACCAAGAGCTGGGAAGGGGGATTAGGCTGGATAGCTCTTTGTTGGCCGGCGCGGACACAATGGGCCAAAATGGCCTCCTTCCGTGCTGTAACTTTCTATGATTCTATGATTCTATGTACCGTGGCTGCAGTGTATACCATCTATAAGATGCAATGCAGCAACTTGCCAAGGCTTCTTCGACAGCACCTCCCAAACCCGCGACTTCTTCCACCTAGAAGGACAAGGGCAGCAGGCGCATGACAACACCACCACCTCCAAGTTCCCATCCAAGTCACACACAATCCTGACTTAGAAGTATATCGCCGATGCTTCATCGTCGTTGGGTCAAAAGCCGGGAATTCCCTCCCTAACAGCACTGTGAGAGCACCTTCACCACACGGACTGCAGCGGTTCAAGAAGGCGGCTCACCACCTCCTTCTCAAGAGCAACTAGGGATGGGCAATAAATGTTGGACTTGCCAGCAACGCCCAGATCCCGTAAGCGAATAAAAATAAACTCTGTATCTAACCTGTGTTGTACCTGCCCTGGGTGTGTTTGATGGGACAGTGTAGAGGGAGCTTTACTCTGTATCTAACCCCGTGCTGTACCTGCCTTGGGAGTGTTTGATGGGACAGTGTAGAGGGAGCTTTACTCTGTATCTAACCCATGCTGTACCTGCCCTGGGAGTGTTTGATGGGACAGTGTAGAAGGAGCTTTACTCTGTATCTAACCCGTGCTGTACTTGCCCTGGGAGTGTTTGATGGGACAGTGTAGAGGGAGCTTTACTCTGTCTCTAACCTGTGCTGTTCCTGCCCTGGGAGTGTTTGATGGGGCAGTGTAGAGGGAGCTTTACTCTGTATCTAACCCGTGCTGTACCTGCCCTGGGAGTGTTTGATGGGACAGTGCAGAGGGAGCTTAACTCTGTATCTAACCTGTGCTGTACCTGCCCTGGGAGGGTTTGATGGAACAGTGTAGAGGGAGCTTTACTCTGTATCTATCCTGTGCTGTACCTGCCTTGGGAGTGTTTGATGGGACAGTGTAGACGGAGCTTTACTCTGTATCTAACGCGTGCTGTACCTGCCCTGCGAGTGTTTGATGGGACAGTGTAGATGGAGCTTTACTCTGTATCTAACCCATGCTGTACCTGCCTTGGGAGTGTTTGATGGGACAGTGTAGATGGAGCTTTACTCTGTATCTAACCCATGCTGTACCTGCCCTGGGAGTGTTTGATGGGACAGTGTAGAGGGAGCTTTACTCTGTATCTGACCCGTGCTGTACCTGCCCCGGGAGTGTTTGATGGGACAGTGTAGAGGGAGCTTTCTCTATTCGAAACAAATGCTGAAGCCACAGTACAATATAGTCAGAGTCCGCTAAATTTGTCTCGTAGCGCCTTTTTTTTTGCCTCTACAGGTGCTGATTCGTGTCCGAAATGGCATCCGCGGCGCGCCGCACACTTCTGGTGTGACGCACACTGGACGCCATCTTGGGTAGGTTGTTAGCACGGGCGCTGGGAGCGTGCGCTGGAAAAATGCAGAGTACGCAGATCGTGAGATCAATCGGCGTGCAATTCTGATTTGACACCAGCATTGCCATTTTGAACCTCAATGCTGCAGCTAACACCCTCACTTAAACACGTACAGCTGAACAAGCTTTCAGCGGCAGGAAGGACCCCCAACCAACGCTATTGAAACTGAGCATCAACTGCTTTCAGATTATTTGCTGATTGATTTCCACTGGCTCTTGGTGAATTTGTTCAAGTGTTTGGTGGTTTGTTATCTTATTTGAAGTTGCTGAAGTCTCCAGGGAGTGGAGAGGTGTGGCAGGTTACTTCAAGGCTTCTGCTCAGACCAGTTGCTCCCAGACATGGGGGCTGTAGTTTGTATCCACCTTGCCCTGCAAGAGAAAGAGAATTGTGTCAGTGAGTGTGGTGCCATGTGTTTGGGTGATGTGCCTGTCATGGTTGAACAGCTGGCAGTGTGTGCAAGCTGTGAGATGTGGGTGTGAAGCTTGCAGCGGTGCTAAGTGCGTGAGGGTGAGGTGAAGCTATGGATGTGAGGTATGAGTCGTGATTGATCGAGGTTGTTGGTGAGTGAGTGATGGGGAGGTGGTGCATTGAGCAGTGTCTGAGCCGAGTGGTGCAGTTGTAAGGATATGCTATTTGCTGATGAATTCACTGACTATGCCCTCTCATGTGAGGTCATTAAACTTCTTGCGGCCCTGCATCCAGGTCCTCGGGGCTACACTGCTGGCATTGACCCCGCCGGCTATCTACTCCCATTGCCTTTTCGCAGTTTGTCTGGAGGGCCTCCTGGCCCCTTGTGGATACAGGACATTTCCCCTCCTGTCCACCTCCTGCACCAGGGCTTTGAGTCACAGAGTCATAACGGCACAGGAGGCCATTCGGCCCATCGAGTCCGCGCCGGCTCTCTGTAGAGCAATCCAGTCAGTCCCATTCCCCCACTCTATCCCCGTAGCCCTGCAAGTTTATTTCCCCCAAGTGCCTATCCAGTCTCCCCTTGAAAACATTGAGTGTCTCCGCTTCCACCACTTCCGTCGGTAGCGAGTTCTAGGTCCTCACCACTCGCTGCGTAAAAAAGTTTTTCCTCATGTCCCCCCTGTACCTCTTGCCCAAAACCTTAAATCTGTGCCTCCTAGTCCTTGTACCATCAACTAGTGGGAACAGCCTTTCCCTGTCTAGCCTATCCAAACCCGTCATAATCTTGTACACCTCGATCAAATCACCCCTCAACCTCCTTGGCTCTAATGAAAACAAATCCAGCTTCTCCAACCTGTCCTTGTAGCTGAGATCCCCCATCCCCAGACCCATTCTGGTAAATCTCCTCTGCACCCTCTCAAGTACCTTCACATCCTTGAGTGCTGCATCAGAAAATCTGGGAGCCCTCTCTTTGCCACATTGCGCCATCTTCACTCTTCCTGTAGGTCACACACTCCTGTACAATGACTTCCAGTACCTGCTGCAGCCAGAATGCACCTCCCCTTTAAGAGGTTCAGGCTGGCTTTAAGAAGTGCAGGCTAGCTGTATAGTGGTGCGAGCCTCGCACGAACCTGGGCCCCCTGCTGAGGCGTGCAGTCACTCAGCAGCGCATTCAGCACTGGGCTGCTTTCCACAATCATTACAATTAGCAGGCAGCATGAAGTGTTGCCTGCATTACTTTGAACGGGCGTGGGTTGATTGCGCATCACGATCCATACGTCTGTTTTTGGGGGCAATGGAATTTTTAGCCCTTAGAATCTTACCGCACAGATGGAGGCCATTCGGCCCATCGTGCCTGTGCGGGCTCTTTGAAAGAGCTCTCCAATTAGTCCCACTTCCACTAGCTCTTTCCCCAGAGCCCGGCAAATTTTTTCCTTTACAAGTATATATCCAATTCCTCTTTGAAAGTCACTATTGAATCTGCGTTCACCACCCTTTCAGGCAGCGCAGGGCTATGGGGTAAAATGCAGGGGTGGGGGGTGGAGGGAAGCCTCAGACTACAGGACGATATAGACGGGTTGGTCAGATGGGCAGAACAGTGGCAAATGGAATTTAACCCTGAAAAGTGTGAGGTGATGCATTTTGGGAGGACTAACAAGGCAAGGGAATACACAATGAAGGGTAGGACCCTCGGAAGGACAGAGGATCAGTGGGACCTTGGTGTGCATGTACATAGATCCCTGAAGGCAGCAGGACAGGTAGATAAGGTGGTTAAAAAGGCATATGGGATACTTGCCTTCATTAGCCGAGGCATAGAATATGAGAGATGGGAGGTTATGATGGAGCTGTACAAAACGCTAGTTAGGCACACCTGGAATACTGTGTGCAGTTCTGGTCACCACTCTATAGGAAGGATGTGATTGCATTGGAGAGGGTGCAGAGGAGATTCACCAGGATGTTACCTGGGCTGGAGCGCTTCAGCTATGAAGAGAGACTGGACAGGCTGGGGTTGTTTTCCTTAGAGCAGAGAAGGCTGAGGGGGGACCTGATTGAGGTGTACAAAATTATGAGGGGCATAGATAGGGTAGATAGAAAGGAACTTTTCCCCTTAGTAGAGGGGTCAATAACCAGGGGGCATAGTTTCAAGGTAAGGGGCAGGAGGTTTAGAGGGGATTTGAGGAAAAACTTTTTCACCCAGAGGGTGGTTGGAATCTGGAACTCACTGCCTGAAAGGGTGGTAGAGGCAGGAACCCTCACAACATTCAAGAAGCATTTAGATGAGCACTTGAAACGCCATAGCATACAAGTGCTGGAAAATGGGATTAGAATAAAAATGAGAAGTCGCACAACACCAGGTTATAGTCCAACAGATTTATTTAAAATTACAAGCTTTCGGAGCTATCGCCCCTTCCTCAGGTAGAGTTACAATGAGTGAATCTACAAAAGTTCACAGAACATAAACACAGAAACTGCAGAGATACAATCTTTCAGGGAAGGTGTCCTTACATCAAAGACACACCAAGAGCACAGCCAAGACAATGAGATGTGTCCCAGGGGGTCCAACGTGTCAAATTCTGCTGTCTGCAGTGTTTTTGTTTTTTTGTGTTTGTTTTTTAAAAACTGGAAAGACAGACAACGATGTCAAGTCACGTTCTGTAGCGTGACATGAACCCGATATCCCTATTGAGGCCGTCCTCATGAGTGCGGAACTTGGCTATCAGTTTCTGCTCGATGATTTTGCGTTGTCGTGTGTCTCGAAGGCCGCCTTGGAGAACGCTAACCCGCATATCCAAGGCTGAATGCCCTTGACTGCTGAAGTGTTCCCCGACTGGGAGGCAACAATCCTGCCTGGCGATTGTTGCGCGGTGTCCGTTCATATGTTGTCTCAGTGTCTGCATGGTCTCGCCGATGTACCATGCTCTGGGGCATCCTTTCCTGCAACGTATCAGGTAGACAACGTTGGCCGAGTCACATGAGTATGTACCATGTACCTGGTGGGTAGTGTCCTCACGTGTGATGACGGTATCTGTGTTCATGATCTGGCATGTCTTGCAGAGGTTGCCGTGGCAGGGTTGTGTGGTGTCGTGGTCGCTGTTCTCCTGACAGCTGGGTAATTTGCTGCGAACGATGGTACTTTTGAGGTTCGGCGGCTGCTTGAAGGCTAGTAGTGGAGGCGTGGGGATGGCCTTAGCATAGATTAGAATAGACGGGGCTTGATGGCCGGCGTGGACACGATGGGCCAAAGGGCCTCTTTCTGTGCTGTATAACTCTATGACTATGACTCTATAATTGGATAGCTCTTTCAAAGAGCCTGCACAGGCACAATGGGCCGAATGGCCTCTTTCTGTGCCGTGTTAGTCTATGACACCAGGAGTGCTACTTACTGAGGCAAGGTGACACCTCACCCGTGTGTGCGGATAGTGAGACCCGAGCTGGGTTTATTTTGTCAATTGTTTTCACAGTGACTCTCACGAGTTTCTATTGCAGAGAGATTTACACTGTAGTGTAGTTTAAGCCCTTTAAATCCCTGCATTGCTAGTAGGCCTCACCAGTGCCTGCTATATTGCTACAGATTTTAATGCAGTGATTAAAGTGACAAAGCAGGGATCACAAACATAAATAATGATTAGTTGTTCAGTAACGTGAAGTCTTAAAAAAAAACCATAGAGCTGGCACCGCACTGTCTGTAATGTCGCTGAAAGATCTGGTCTGATTGTGAGAGAGGCTGCTGGGAAATAAAAAAGCAAATCTAGCCGGAGCAGATGTAAAGGAAATCTCGGCCATTCCAGGGAATCACTCAAGGTTCCCGCTCCTGACTGTTGTCCAGTGAACCCCAAGTTGGAAATTGCACAGGTGTGGGCATGGGGTGAGTCCAGGAGCAGGCCTGGCTGTGATGCACTTCATGGTTGAATAGCCTGCCTTCGCTCACTACAAGATGCACTGCAGCAACCCGTCAAGGCTTCTTCGGCAGCACCTCCCAAACCCGTGACCTCTTCCACCTAGAAGGACAACGGCAGCAACAACAACAACAACAACTTGTATTTATCATCTTCTTCGGCAGTCCCTTGGAACCGAGGATGACTTACTTCCACGCTAAAAATGAGTTCTCAGGTGACTGATGAGTCCATTGCGGGACCTACAGTCTCTGTCACAGGTGGGGCAGACGGTGGTTGAAGGGGCGGGTGGGTGGGGTGCTTGGGTTGACGTGCGCTCCTTGCGCTGGGCTTCCGCTTGCTCCCAGCGAAGAGACTCGAGGTGTTCGCCGCCTTCCCGGATGCTTCTTCTCCACTTTGTGTGGTCTTGGGCCAGGGATTCCCAGGTGTCGGTGGGGATGTTACACTTTTTCAAGGAGGCTTTGAGGATGTCCTTGAAGCGTTTACTCTGCCCACCTGGGGCTCTCTTGCCATGTCGGAGCTCCGAGTAGAGCACTTGTTTTGGGAGTCTCGTATCGGGCATGCGGACGATGTGACCCGTCCATCTGAGCTGATCGAGCGTGGTCAAAGCTTCGATGCTGGGGATGTTGGCCTGAGCGAGAACTCTGACATTGGTGCGCCTATCCTGCCAATGGATTTGCAGGATCTTGCGTTGGTGGTACCTCTCCAGTGCTTTGAGGTGCCTGCTGTACATGGTCCATGTCTCTGAAGCATACAGGAGGGCGGGTATCACTACTGCTCTGTAGACCATGAGCTTGGTGCTGGGTTTGAGGTCCTGGTCTTCAAACACTCTTCCTCAGGCGACCGAAGGCTGCACTGGCACACTGAAGGCGGTGTTGGACTTCGTCATCGACGTCTGCCCTTGTTGACAGTAGGCTCCCGAGGTATGGAAAATGGTCCACGTTGTCCAAGGCCTCGTCATGGATTTTGATAATCGGGGAGCAGTACTGTGTGGCGGGGGCAGGTTGGTAGAGGACCTTTGTCTTACGGATGTTTAGTGTAAGGCCCATGCTCTCGTATGCTTTGATGAAGGTGTTGACGATGGTTTGGAGTTCAACCTCAGAGTGTGCGCAGATGCAAGCGTCATCTGCATACTGTAATTCGATGACAGAGGATGGGACGACCTTGGATCTGGACTGGAGGCGACAGAGGTTGAACAGTTTCCCGTTTATTCTGTAGATTAGCTCCACTCCAGCCGGGAACTTACTGAGGGTGAGATGGAGCATTGCAGCCAGGAAGATCGAGAAGAGAAATAACAACAGAAAACGCTGGAAAAACTCAGCAGGCCAGGCAGCATCCATGGAGAGAGAAACAGAGTTAACGTTTCAGGTCAAAGACCTTTCGTCAGAACTGGAAAAAAGCAGGAAAAGAAATGGATTTAAAGCAAGTATAAAGCTGGGAAAAGGGGGAGGGGATGAAAGAACAAAGGGGAAGGTCAGTGGTAGGATAGAAAGCAGGAGAGATTAAGAGACATTGAGAGACATTAAGAGATAATCAAGGCAAGAGGAGGAGTTAATGTGACAGGTTGAGGCTAGATGAAGTGTGAGATGCGCTGGCAGAATGAAGGACAGCTGCCAGCTTCTGGGAGGGGGAAAAAAAGGGCCAAACAAAAGGGTGGATGAAAAAATAAAATAAAAAAATATAAATGTGATAGGGGCCGAGGTTATGATCTGAAATTGTTGAACTCGATATTGAGTCCAGAGGGCTGTAGCGTGCCTAAACGAAAGATGAGGTGCTGTTCCTCGAGCTTACGCTGAGCTTCCGTGGAACATAGAAACATAGAATCTAGGAGCAGGAGTAGGCCATTCGGCCTGTACCACCATTCAATACGATCATGGCTGATCATTCAAATCCAGTACCCTGTCCCTGCTTTAATCCCCACAGTACACATATCCCACCCGACCTCCGTAACCCCACGTATTTAATTCCCCCTAACATATCCCATCCTATCCCCATAACCCCACATATTTAATCCCCCCCTAACACTAAGGGTCAATTTATCATAGCCAAATCAACCTAACCCGCACATTTTTGGACAGTGGGAGGAAACCGGAGCACCCGGAGGAAACCCACGCAGACACGGGGAGAATGTGCAAACTCCACACAGACAGTCACCCGAGGTCAGATTCGAACCCGGGTCTCTGGCGCTGTGAGGCACCAGTGCTAACCACTATGCCACCGTGTTGCCCGATGCAAGAGGCCGAGGACGGTGAGGTCAGAGTGGGAGTGGAGCGGAGAATTAAAGTGACAGGTCACCGGGAGCTCGGGGTCCCCCTTATGGACTGAATGGAGGTGTTCCGCAAAGCGGTCACCCAATCTGCGTTTGGTTTCCCCAATGTAGAGGAGACCACATCGTGAGCAGCGAATACAGTATACTAAATTGCAGGAAGTACCAGTAAATCGCTGTTTCACCTGGAAGGGGTGTTTGGGGCCCTGGACAGTGGGAAGAGGGGAGGCAAAAGGGCATGTGTTGCATCTCCTGCGCTTGCACGGGAAGGTGCCGGGCGAAGGGGAAGGGGAGCTGGGGGTGGTAGAGGAGTGGACTAGGGTGTTGCGGAGGGAGCGGTCCCTGCGGAATGCTGAAAGGGGAAGTGAGGGGAAGATGCATTTGGTGGTAGGATCCCGCTGGAGGTGGCGGAAATGGCGGAGGATGATCCGTTGAATGTGGAGGCTGGTGGGGTGAAAGGTGAGGACAAGGGGAACTCTATCGTGGTTCCGAAAGGGAGGGGCAGGGGTGAGGGCAGAAGTGCGGGAGATAGAACGGACACGGTCGAGGGCCGTGTCAACCACAGTAGAGGGGAATCCTCGGTTGAGGAAAAAGGAAGACATGTCGGAAGCACTGGTATGGAAGGTGGCATCATCAGAGCAGATGCGGCGGAGATGAAGAAACTGGGAGAATGGAATAGAGTCCTTACAGGAGGCGGGGTGGGAGGAAGTGTAGTCCAGGTAGCTGTGAGAGTCAGTGGGCTTGTAGTGAATGTTAGTCAATAACCTATCCCCAGAGATGGAGACGGAGAAGTCGAGGAAGGGAAGGGAAGAGTTGGAGATGGACCATATGAAGGTGAGGGAAGGGTGGAAATTGGAAGCAAAGTGAATGAAATGTTTTAGTTCAGGGCGAGAGCAGGAGACGGCACCGATACAGTCATCAATGTACCAGAAAAAGAGGTGAGGGAGGGGACCCAAGTATGACTGGAACAAAGAGTGTTCCACATATCCCACGAAAAGGCAGGCATAGCTAGGACCCATGCGGGTACCCATAGCAACACCTTTGATTTGGAGGAAATGAGTGGAGTCAAAGGAGAAGTTGTTCAATGTGAGAACAAGTTCAGCCAGGCGGAGGAGGGTGGTGGTGGACGGGGACTGGTTGGGCCTCTGTTCAAGGAAGAAGCGGAGTGCCCTCAGGCCGTCTTGGTGGGGGATGGAGGTGTAGAGGGATTGTACGTCCATAGTGAAAAGGAGGCGGTTGGGGCCGGGAAACTGGAAACTGTTAAAGTGGCGGAGGGCGTCGGAAGAGTCGCGAATGTAGGTGGGAAGAGACTGGACAAGGGGAAAAAATAGAGTCGAGATAGGAAGAGATAAGTTCCATGGGGCAAGAACAGGCTGAAACAATGGGTCTACCGGGGCAGTCCTGTTTGTGGATCTTGGGAAGGAGGTAGAAGCGGGCTGTGCGGGTTGGGGAACTATGAGGTTGGCGGCCGTGGGGGGAAGATCTCCAGAGGAGATGAGGTCAGTGACGGTCTTGGAAATGGTGGCTTGATGTTCGGTAGTGGGGTCATGGTCCAGGTGGAGGTAGGAGGAGGTGTCGGAGAATTGGCGTTCAGCTTCCTTAGGTAGAGGTCGGTACGCCAACTCTCCAATCGAGAAGAGCGTTGGTGCGATGACACAGCCTTGCTTGACCCCGGTCCGTACATGAATTGGGTGTCGAAGGGCTTTGTGAGGTCAAAGAAGGCCATGTATAGCGGTTGACGCTGTTCCCAGCATTTCTCTTGTAGTTGACGTGCGGTGAAGATAGCGCCTTTAACGTAGTAAAATGTCCCAAGGTGCTGCACAGGAGTATTTTAAGACAAAAAATTTGACACTGATCCACATAAGGATAAATTAGGGCAGGTGACCAAAAGCTTGGTCAAAGAGGTAGGTTTTAAAGAGCGTCTTAAAGGAGGAAAGAGAGGGAGCGAGGCGGAGAGGTTTAGGCAGGGAATTCCAGAGCTACGGCCTAGGCAACAGTGTAAAGGAATGAGCCATATTTCAGAAAAATACACCGTCCTATGAACAGAATTCAGACTTTATTAAAATATGACAAACTGGGTTTAAAAATCTAAAAGCCTCAATGACACAAGCTGTAAATATAGGCTTCTGAGATAAGATGAGCTTGTTAACACAAAGCTGTAAACAGCATACAAGCTTTTGAAATGGGAAATGGTTGTTAACACTGAGACAATGGCCCTATTGAAGAAACAAAGAGTTGGTTCCAAGAAGTCTGCAGTTTGGAACCAACACAATAGCTATACCCAGTTTAAAGTGTTAAAAGCTAACACTTCGAACAGAAACACAGAACATTAAAAAACCATGGGGTAAAAATTAGGTCGCGCCCCATTTGGGGCGCAAATATCGTCTGGACGCAAATATTAGCGCCTGGCACTAATTATCGGCACTGACTGGAAACTTCACTTTTACCGCCCCGGGAGGTGAGTGGAGCGCTAAATCAGGCGCTGCACACCTGTCTTAAGGCGCAAAGGCCAAGGAGTGAGGCGCTACCTCAGAGCGCTGGCGAAGCTCATGTAATGTCAGTCAGCAATGGAACACACACACAGTGGCACGGGCCAGTTCTTAAAGGGGATGGTTAATCTTGCTTTCCATCCACATCCTGTTCATTGCAGCCTTGAATCTCGGCCTGGAGAGACTTGCACATCAAATGTGCTGGAAAGAACAATGGAGAGTACCAGGCAAAGAGCTCAGAGTGCAGCTCCCACAGTCTCTGCTAAATCGATACAAGGAATGGCAAATCAAAATGAACCTGCAAAGTGCTGCTCAGTACCCAAAACTCCTTCACACAACGTTGAATCTCTCCAGAAGTCTCTCCCTCTCTCTCTCAGAATGCGTAGTTCAAAAATGCCACCAACAATAAAAGGCAGGAAGAGGCCCCCTTTAAATAGCGCCCCCCCCAGCCCCACAGCGATTGATAGCGTTCCAGTCTTCTGGTCGTTGGATGCGCCAGGCGGTAAGGCAGGGGGTGGCACTCAATTTCCGCTCCGGGGCGCCACAAGGGCGTTGCACCATGGAATGACGTCACAATCTGCGCGCGCAGGTGGTCGCAGCGGTAAAGTTTAGCGCCGCCGCACAATCTCTAGTTAAGTTCCCGAGCGGCGCAAACATCGCTGTGCCCGGGCGTTAGCGGCTTTGCGCCCCATTAGCGCCCTCTTAAGGCGCTAACGGGAGGTGCAACCAACTGAATTTTTACCCCCATGTGTCTTTGTAAAAGTAACATCAAATGAAAGACAGGAAACATAAGTTTGTTATACAACCAACTAAGATGGCTGGGGAAATAATCAAGTACTCAGTTGAAGTGTTTTTGATTTACATATAGTAAAAGGTACAAACAGAAGACTTTGCAAATATTACATCAATAGATGCACCAAGCAATCACATTGTTTATGTGTTGAACTTGGAACACAAGGAGACAAGAAGTCTGTAATACAAGCAGTTAAAGTAATTTAAGAATTCAATAGGAGACCTTCGTAAGAATGGCATCAAATAGATACATCTATCATAACCATTTTTTATGATAACTTTCAAACACTTAAAGGTAGAGACAGAATTCTGCAAGTTAGCAGCTGAACTGACAGTAAGAATAGAAAGAAGTCAACAGAAAGATGACTGGAGATAATTAGCTTACATCAGCAGAAAACTTCAAAGAATATGCCACTGCAAAAAGAGTATAAAATATGGAGCTTTCAGATAGGAAGTCAGAAGTCGCTGGAAGGGGCAAAGCGATTCTTAACTTCAGAGGCAAGCTCTGTAAGTTTTTAACTCTTTGAGTCTCGGGGATCAAAAGGTACTTTTATTTGATTTTGGTGGATATTCTGGATTAAGAATAAGTAGAAGAGTGGAAATGTAACGAAGTTAAGATTTGAGAATAAGGATCTCTGATAAGAAATGTAAGCTATTTGTATTTTGAACTGTTAAAGTTGCGATAGACTCACCAACTGTTAACTACATGTCGGTTCTTTAATAAATCTATATATTTTTAGAATTGTCTCACAGAGTACTTCTGTATCAAACTCGAGAACTCAATTTCTGTACACTCTTCTGTGAGCAGTTGCAGAATTCTGGGGGGGTTTCCGGACCCTCATAATATCCGGAAGGTTACAGTCTAGTTAAACTTATTAAAAGTGCTATCTGGAGGACGGTAACATCTTCAGGCCGTTTCTTTCCTTTAGGGAGAGATAGTCTGAACCTTTAGACCCAATTAAGCGTCTCTAGGATTCGGCTATCTCTAACTTTAGTTGAAGGTGAACGTCTGGGGAATACGCCTGATCTGGGGTAGCCCAAAAAGGGCTAGGACTAGTAATTATCCCTTCAACTGAAGGCACGGCCACCAAAGGCTGAGCGATTATAATCAGGGATCCTCAAGAGGGCAGAATTAGAGGAACGCAGATATCTCGGGGGGTTGTGGGGCTGAAGGAGATTAGAGATAGGAAGGGGCGAGGCCATGGAAGGATTTGAAAACAAGGATGAGAATTTTGAAATCGAGGCGCTGCTTAACCGGGAGCCAATGTAGGTCAGCGAGCACAAGGGTGATGGGTGAACGAGACTTGGTGCAAGTTAGGACATGGGCAGCCGAGTTTTGGATGACCTCAAGTTTACGTAGGGTGGAATGTGGGAGGCCAGCCAGGGGTGCTTTGGAATAGTCAAGTCTAGAGGTAACAAAGGCATGGATGAGGGTTTCAGCAGCGGATGAGCTGAGGCAAGGGCGGAGACGGGCGATTTACAGAGGTGGAAGTAGGCGGTCTTTGTTATGCTGCGGATATGTAGTCAGAAGCTCATTTCATGGTCAAATATGACACTAAGGTTGCCAACAGGCGCATAGGAACACCACCACCTCCAAGTTCCCCTCCAAATCACACACCATCCTGACTTGGAAATATATCGTCGTTCCTTCATCTTCGCTGGGTCAAAATCCTGGAACTACCTCCCTAACAGCACTGTGGGAGCACCTTCACCACACGGACTGCAGCGGTTCAAGAAGGCGGCTCACCACCACCTTCTCAAGGGCAATTAGGGATGGGCAATAAATGCCGGCCTTGCTAGCGACACCCACATCCCAGGAACGAATATTACAAAAATATTAGGCTCATGCTGTGTCCCTGATCTTGCAGCAGCTCCTTCGAAAGAAAGAAAAGATAGAAAGAAAGAAAGACTTGCATTTATACAGCGTCTTTCACAACCGCAGGACATCTTTACAGCCAATGAGGTACATTTTGAACTGTAGTCACTGTTGTAATGTTGGAAACGCGGCAGCCAATTTGCGCACAGCAAGCTCCCACAAACAGCAATGTGAGAACTACCAGATCATCTGTTTTTTATTGATGTTGGTTGAGGGATAAACATTGGCTCCAGGACACCGGGGAGAACTCCCCTGCTCATCTTTTAAAAAGTGCCATGGGATCTTTTACATCCACCTATGCATTCCAGATCACAACAACTCGCTGTGTTAAAAAATGTTTCCTCGTGTCGCCTCTGGTTCTTTTGCCAATCTCCTTAAATCTGTGTCCTCTGGTTACTGACCCTTCTGCCAATGGAAACAGTTTCTCCTTATTTACTCGATTAAAACCATTCATCATTTTGAACACCTCTATCAAATCTGCTCTTAACCTTCATGCTCTAAGGAGAGCAATCCCAGCTTCTCCCGTCTTTCCACATAACTGAAGTCCCTCATCATTCTATCATTCTAGTAAATCTCCTCTGCACCCTCTGCAAGGCCTTGACATCCTTCCTAAAGTGCGGCGCCCAGAATTAGACACAATACTCCAGCTGAGGCCTAACCAGTGATTTGTAAAGGTTTAGCATCATAGACTCATAGGGGGAAAAATTCGGTTGCTTTGCGCCTCCCGTTAGTGCCTTAAGAGGGTGCTAACGGGGTGCAAAGCAACTAGCACCTGGGCGCGGCGCCGCCAACTTCTCCCGCGAAATTCAGCGGGAGGTTAGCGACGACGGTAACCGTTAGCGCCTCGCGGCGCTGTGCCACCGGCGATGACATCATTGCCGTGCGCAGCGCCTCGCTCACGCCCCGGCCACGATCTTCGGTAGCGCCCCCTGACTTACCGCTGGACACTATGTCCGACGGGGTCAGGGGGGCCTCCCTGAGGCCGGGGCGGCGCTATTTAAAGGCGAGGTGCTGGGCGGCCATTTTTGTTGCTGGCTGCCTGCCAGCATCTGCCTCCACTGCCGTCCCCGGCCTCCTGACCCGCCCCCCACACCCCCACCCCCCCGCGGAGTGCCGGCTGCGCTCCATGAGCTCAGCACTTCTCTTGAGTGCCGGGCTCTTTTGCTGGCACTCCGATCCCTCGTGGCCCAGCTGGGCCCCGGGTCGCGCTGCGCAAGGCCCCTCCCCTTTAAGAAGGGGAGGAAGGCCAGCAATACCGCGGCGCAATGTGCCGCAGTGCCCGTAGCACCGTGATATTCCCTCGCAGCGCCCCAAGAGGGAGGCAGGGGCGCTTCCAGTGCCACTCAATTTCGGCCACGGGGGCGTTAATTTTTCCGGGGCGCCAAAAATAGCGCCCCGGCGAAGTTAGCACCCCAAATGTGGCGCGACTCAATTTTTCCCCCATAGAGTCATAGACTTCCTTGCTTTGTACTCTATGGGCTGGATTTTGCCAGTGTGGGTGGGCTGGGGCGTGTCAGGTGGGATTCGTGTCAGGACCCCGACTCCGAAGTGAAGTGTTGAAAAATTGCGATTTTCCCCTAATTGGGCAATTGATTTCCAGCGTGTGGGAACCCCTGGCCCAATGAGTCTTTTCATACAGAAAGTCGCCTCCGATGACGTCATCAATGCTGTTGGATTTAAGGCCTGCAAGCAGCCTTGCTTCTTCTGGCGACTGGAAACGCTTTGGACATTGTATGAAGGACTTCATTTACCGACCATGTCCACCAGCAAGCAAAAGTGTGCACCTCGCTTTGATGAGCCCTCCCTCCAAGCTCTGGTGCAGGGAGCAAGATGGAATAAGGAGGTACTCTTCCCTTCCTCAGGGAGAAAAAAGCCACCCCAGCAGACTAAAGCTGTGTGGCTGCAAGTGGCCCAGGAGGTCAACTCCATATCGATGAGCCGCAGAACCTGGCTGCAATGCAGGAAGAGGTTTCATGACCTTCTCCGCACAGGAAAAGTGAGTATGACTTTCCCATCTCCCTCAATCTGATCCCGATCACCTCTCCTCACCAGCACTCTGCTTTGCCAACCTCTTCTTCCACATCCCACTTGACACTTACATCCCTGCACCCTTACCCATTGCCTCTCTCTCTATGGTCACATTCACTCAACCATTCGACCATGCAGCCTCACACTCTCTATCACTGTGATGCAATGACAACAACTTACAACACACAGGGAGGGTCCTTTGTCTTCTTCTAAGCATCTATGCTATGGATTCTCTACACTCACTCCTTCATTCTCACTCACACTCCACTTGTGTCCCTCATTGCAGGAAAAGAGAGCTCACAATAAGAGGGAAAGAGCCATGACAGGAGGAGGGCCACCCTCAGTAGCCCAGCTCACCGCCTGGGAGGAGGCGGCCCTGGAAATTGCCAGGATCGAGGAGGATTCCCAAGTGGGGGATGGATAGATGGGCGCATCACAGCAAGCTGGTGACAGAATAGTTTGGCATCTCTCTCATTGACATTGCATGAGTCACTGATAATGAATCTGATGCTCTAACAGATTGACTTATGATCATCTGCACTATTCAATGTGCATGTAACCTTGACCTCACATCTCTAACTCTTTCCTTTACTCCCCGACAGGATCATTGAAAGCCCCCATCCCCACTGTCCAGGAGGATGAGCCTGAGCTTCCAGACTCCTCAGAGGAAGCTGCAACCTCTGAGGGCGCAGCGTCAGCAGAATTCAGCGCACCCAGCACCAGCGCAGACACTCACACCTCGGTGGGACCTTCGCGAGATAGAGTAGTGTTGGCACCTGGTGTATCACAGCTCACAAGTGAGCATCAGCAGATGGTGGAGACAGGGACAGCAGTGGAGAGTCCTCGTCGGAGGGCGCAGGACTCTGCCAGCTCAGCTCAGCTGCATGTGGACCCTGTGCCTCCAGGTCCATCCAGAAGGAGAGCGGTGCTGGAACTCCAGGAACAGGTGCAGGAGTCTCTGGCAGGTTTTGTCTCCAGCATCGCTGCGAGTGTGGAGAGAATGGAGGAGTCCATCGCGAACATGAGCAGAGTCTTTGTGTAGGCATTGGCGCATAAACGCATCGCCGCGGAAAGGATGGCAACCTCCGTGGAAAGGATAGCTAACTCCGTGGTAAGGCTGGCTACCATAGAGGAGAGGATGGCTACGGTAGAGGAGAGGTTGGCTACGGCCATGGAGGAGCTTAGTCGCCAGGGTATGGAAAACATGGTCATTGTTCAGAATAGAATGACATCTCTTTAGGAGCGATGATCAGCTATTGAGCATACAAACCAGACCTTCATGGAAGTCCTCTGGAGTAGGACTTCCTGTGCAGAAACGGGTCCTCATGGCTCCCCTGAAGTGCAGCAAGGTGCTGTCAAGCCACTTGCTAGCTCTGAAGTGGGGCTGACCCATGAGAGGGATGTTGGTGGCAGACAACAAGGAAGTGTGGGCTCCTCTCCAAGCGCTCACACGACCATGCCACTGCAGAGCCCTCGGTCAGAGCCCCACCAGAGTCCTCACCCAACTGAGAAGCAGCAGACTGTTGCTGATCCCGCACAGGTTCGCCACCCCAGAGGACGCCCGCCAAAGGCGGCGAGACAGGAGCAGCAAGAAAGTCAGCAAGGGGCCTCCACATCTGCTGAAGCCACAAGGGAAGCACCACGTAGGAGCACGCGTAAGAGGAAGATAAAGCACAAGTAGTCACAAGGGTAGTCACTTGGGTGCTGTGATGTTTTGTATTTGGACCAGCCATCATTGTCATTGTATTATAAACAGATTTGATGGCAAACTGTTGAAGTTGTGGCCTGTGTCATTTCGCAAATGGGACTTTCACATTGAGGGCTTAGGGCGCCTTGCAATTGTCAGTATGGTGGTCAGAGTGATAGGAATCCGCAGGTTCTTGTCCATTGTCGATGCTCTGGTAAGAAGGTGCGAGACAAAAGTGTTTGATTGTGCAGGCTAACCAAATCTGGCCAAGGTGAGTGCGTCCCTTGCATCCCGGGCAGCAATGTTGTTGCGCTCTGGCGCCTTCTGGCCTGTGCAGCTTCAGGTGGGTGACTAGCAGATTGGCGCTCCTGTTGATGCTCCTGCTGTTGGTGCTGCTGTTGTTCAGGGTTCTGCTGCTGCCACGGCTGGTCTTCGTCCGAATCTGATGTCCAGGAGGAAAGGAAATAAATGGTTCCCATGCTTCTGGTATATGCCTCAGTTGAGGAAGTGCTCAGTCAAGGTGGGGAGAGGGGTTTCCCAGGAGGTTACACTGGAGATGGGTGTCAGGCTCCAAACTTCCACAACAATGAGTAGGCCTGCTAAAAGTTCGCCCAGACCTGAGACAACAAAGTTCTGCCACCTGCAAATGATCATCGGTGAAAACTCCTTTGTAATGGTGGAGCTGCAGCTGTTAGTAAGCAATCCAATTGTGAGGCCGTCAGGATTACCTGGCATGTTCCAGAGGAGGCGTGCAGCACGGGGGAAAAGTGTTAAATTCAGAAAGGCCTCTCAAAATGGGATAATAGAGGCAATTAAGTGATTGTTAAGGGCCTTAAGGGGCTATCCCGCCTCTTGGAGGCGGGATGAAAACAGGGTCAGAAAACACGCATGTGGGAAAATTGCTCGGAGGTGGGATGGAGGCGGGATCAGGCCCGCCCGCCATTTTTTGTGATTTTACCACCTCACACGCCTCCAATCCCACATCATCGGGCCTGGCAAAATCAAGCCCTATGCCTCTATTTATAAAGCCAAGGATCCCTCTTGCACCTCCTTACCTTGTGACCTCTACCACCATGAAGGACAGGATGATATCAGGGACAAGGGACTTCAGTTATATAGATAGACGAGAGAAGCTGAGATTGTTCTCCTTAGAGCAGAGATGGTTAAGGGGAAACCTAGTGGAGATGTTCAAAATCATGAGGGGTTTTAATACAGCAAGGAGGGAGAAACTGTTTCCTCTGGCAAGTGGGTCGGTAACCAGAGGTCACAGATTTAAAATAATTGGCAAAAGAACTAGAGGGGAAATAAGGTGAAACTGTTTCACACGGAGGGTTGTTGTGATCTGGAACGCACTGCCAGAAAGAGTGGTGGAAGCAGATTCCATAGGAACTTTCAAAAGTAATTGGCATGTACTCGAAGAGGACTGATTTTCAGGGTTATTGCGAAAATGCTGGGGTGTGGGACTAAATTGGACAGCTCCTTCAAAGAGCCGGCACAGGCACGAGGGGCCGAACGGCCTCCTTCTGCGCGGTAACATTTTAAGATTCCATGGGCTGGATTTTGTGAATGGAAGCAAGTTGGAGGCGGGACTGCTGCTTGTCGTGTCAATGTCCCGCCTCCATCCTCGCCTGACCAATCAGAGGGATTTTCCCCTGATTGAGCTTGTTAAGCCCGCCCTGCAGGCTCAGCAGGCCAATTAGGGAGGAAGTCACTGACAGATCACGTCAACGTCAGACGTGCTATCTGTCAAGACTTCTTGAAAGAAGAAATGACAGCGTTTGACAGCTCTGTGAAGCTGTCAAACACTGCCATTCTCTTTAGTTTGATGAGACTTTGTGGTGAGGACTCATCAAACCTTTCAACTTTGTAAATTTCACATGTCTGTAAGATCGGAGGATCCAACAGCCATTATGTGAAATTGACAAGGAGAATATCGGCTCTCCCCATCCAGTGCGGCTAAAGGCTGTAGAAAGAAAACAAGGTAAGTGCACACTTTTTTCAACTTATCACTCACCTTACATACTTACCGCTCCACACTTGCACCCATCACTCACCTCTACACCTTACTTCCAGGTGCCTCCGACCAACGCAGACCTCCTCCACGTCTCCTCCAACCTGGCGGGGTTCTCCGAGGTCGGGAAGCCTTCACCTGTTAAGGTAAAATGGCACTAATTCTTTTTTCTACCTGTTAACTACCTGTTAACAAGCAGTTAAAAGGATTAAATGCCTTTCCTGCCTCCAGGAGACTGGACCCGAAGCTACACATCTTCCCGCCTCCTGACAAAAGGACACGGAGGTGGGATGGGGGCGGGTTTGCCATCCGCCCCCACTTTCTCTGATTTTACCAGCTGTCCCGCCTCCTCGGGGCTTGGAAAATCCAGCCCTATGAGTCCATGAAGGCCGCAGGACCATCATCACCCCCAGAGCCACACACCATCCCGACTTGGATATAAATAGATGTTCCTTCCTCGTCGCTGGGTCAATATCCTGGAATTCCCTACCGTTGTGAAAGTACCATCAACACAAAGACTGCAGTGGGATTCATTCAAGTAGAGGGGCCATCGTCATCTTCTCAGGGTAACTAGGGATTGGCAATAATGGTTTTGATAGAATAAATAAGAAGAAACTGTTTCCAGTGGCAGGAGGGTCGGTAACCAGAGGACACAGATTTAAGGTAATTGGCAAAAGAGCCAGAGGAGAGATGAGGACCAATTTTTTTTTACGCAGCGAGTTGTTGTGATCTGGAATGCGATGCCTGAAAGGGCGGTGGAAGCAGATTCAATAGTAACTTTCAAAAGGGGAATTGGATAAATACTTTGAATGAGAGAAAATTGCACCATTATGGGGAAAGAGCAGGGGGGCGTGGGACTAATCGAATAGCTCTTTCACAGAGCCGGCGCAGGTACGATGGACCGAATGGCCTCCTCCTGCTCCGATGTTATGTGCTTCGTCGCGGGGTGGAGGGGGGCGGGGGGTGGCGGAATTTATGTGTCTGGGAAGGATGGCCTCCACATCCCACGCAGTGGGCTATGATGAGAGGGGTTGTAGAATGAGACACAGCGTTAATTGGAATAGCGATGCTACTGAGTGAGTGAATCGTGGGCCCAGAACATGAATCATTCATGTTTTTAGAAGGAGTCTATCAGGAATACGTTAGCGTAATTAAGTATAGAATCTCTCCAATAACCCTCTATTGCTGACTGTCTCTATCTCCCTCCCACATATTGATCTCTGATGATCTCGCCATATTTATTTTTGTCCTAGGATAGAGATACTTACTGGTTTCCTCCACTACCTCTTTATTTTTCTCTGTTCGTGCGTGTGTGTGTGTTATACAGTATGGCCGATATATAACTTCTCCATACATATATATGTGTACTTCTCAATTCTTTATCAATTCACTGGGGTATGGTAGTGCAGTCGTTATGTTACTGAACTAGGTAATTAGGTAGGTCGAGACGAATAATTCAGCGTAAAATGTAAGTTGAAATCAGACTTGAGCACCTAAATCTCGGCTGACACTCCCAGTGCAGTGCTAAGGGAGTGCAGCACTGTCGGAGGTGCCGTCTTTCGGATGAGACGTTAAACCTAGGCTCTGTTCATTCTCGCAGGAGGACAAAAAGATCCCACGGCCACTATTTCGAAGAAGAGCAGGGGAGTTCTCCCCGGTGTCCTGGGGCCAATATTTATCCCTCAATCAACATCACTAAAAACAGATTATCTGGTCATTATCACATTGCTGTTTGTGGGAGCTTGCTGTGCTCAAATTGGCTGCTGCGTTTCCTACATTACAACAGTGACTACACTTCAAAAGTTCTTCATTGGCTGTAAAGCGCTTTGGGACGTCCTGAGGTCGTGAAAGGCGCTGTAGAAATGCAAGTCTTTCTTTCTTTTTTTAAATCCGGTGTCAGTAAAAGTGACCATGAAGCTGTCGGATTGTTGTAAAAACCCAACTGGTTCAGCAATGTGCTTTACCTGGTCTGGGCCTATATGTGACTCCAGTCCCAAACCAACCACCTTCTGAAGTGGCCTAGCTACCCACCCAATGGTTCAAGAAGAAGGCCCACCACCATCTGGTCAAAGCAACTAGGGATGGACAATAACTGTGACACTGAGCCACATATTAGGATAGGTCATAGAATCATAGAATGGTTACAGCACAGAAGGAGGCCATTCGGCCCATCGAGCCCGTGCTGGCTCTGTCTGCAAGAGCACTTCAGCTTGGTCAAAGAGGAAGGTTTTAGGGAGCGTCTTATAGGAGGAGAGAGAGGTAGAGAGGGGCGGAGAAGTTTAGGGAGGGAATTCCAGAGCTTGGGGCCCAGGCAGCTGAAGGCACGGCCGCCAATGGTGGAGCGAAGGAAATCGGTGAAGCACAAGAGGCCAGAATTGGAGGAGCGCAGAGATCTCGGAGGGTTGTGGGGCTGGAGGAGATTACAGAGATAGGGAGGGGGGCGAGACCATGGAGGGATTTGAACACAAGATGAGAATTTTAAAATTGAGGCGTTGCTGGACTGGGACCCAGTGTAGGTCAGCGAGCACAGGGGGTGATGGGTGAACGGGACTTGATGCGAGTTAGGACACGGGCAGCAGAGTTTTGATTGAGCTCAAGTTCATGGAGGGTGGAAGGCGGGAGGCCGGCCAGGAGAGCGTTGGAATAGTATCAGAGGCTGCGATTTCACTGACTGAGGCAGGTCCAGGGCGGCCGGGGTCGGTGACGCGGTCCCAGCCCGCTGCCTACTGCAGCCCACACTCTTCAAGCGATTTTACGTTGATTGGGCTTGTTAAGCCCGCCCTGTGAGGTTCCCGGCCAATTAATAGGAAGCGGGTCTGATGACGTCATTTGATGATGCGTCATCAGCTGGTTTCCTTAAAGGGGCCATGTCCAAAATGACTTTGACAGTTGTGCTGTCTGTGTTCTACAGCATTGAGGTGCTGCAAACACTGACAATCTCTGCACAAAGGCACAGGGCTGCACTCAGGCTCTCCCATGACTCCCTCCATATGCTTATGGAGGGAGTCACAGCACGCAGGGAGGTTCTCTTCCCTTCCCATGGGCGGAAGAGACCTCCCCAGGAGACCAACGCAGCCTGGTTGCACATTGCACAGGAGGGCAGAAGCAGGGATGTCGTCAGGAGGACCAGGCTGCAGTGGCACAAACCTTTCAATGATCTGAGCAGATCACGAAATATTGCTGCCAAGCCACACTCAACCTCAACCTGCTGTGCCACTCATCACATCCACATCACTCTGCCTTCCCTACCCTACTCCTGCAAATCTTTACTCACATCAACTTACCTTGCACCTCCACCCATCCCTCTCTATCTACATTATCACTTCCCCATCTCACTAGCCACCCCTCACACTCACCCTCAACCTACTGCAAGCATACCAACCAACAACACACAAGGGTAGGCACCTGGGTGGTTTAGCCAATGTTCATGTGAAGTTTCTGTTAATGTCTTGTCAATCATTGAAATCTATATTTTCAACACTTTACCTTATTGGACAGATCTGTGCTCACCTTTGGAAGTGTTTTACTGAGTTCCAGTGAATGTTGAGACATAACTCCACCCCCTCCCCAATTGTGATGAGTGTGAAAGGAAAGGCTTGGACATTGTAGGGATGCTTTATGATGCTGGTGTGGGGTGGTGTCAAACTGGCGCATCATGTGGCAGCCAGGGTGTACAGCGTAAAGTGAAGTAAATCTGGCCACAGTGAGGCCATCGCTGGCATCCCGGGCAGCAATGTGGTCGGGTACTAATGCCCTGTGTCCTGTGCAGCATCAGGTGATTGCGGAGAAGGCTGGCATTGTTGTTGGTGTTGCTGGTGTGCCTGGTGATGTTGGTGTTGGAGCTGATCGCGGAGGGATTCAGAGGACCAAGGTGAGATTGTTTCAAGGGCACCGATGTTGCTGGAATAGATGGCAGCTGCAGTTGAGATGACAGAAGCAATCTGTCAATGGTGAGAGAGCTTGCTCCAAGGAGGTGACAGTGGATAGAGAGTTTACTCCAAACACTTCCAAACTGCATAAAGCTTAAAAGTGTCTTCCAAGTCCTGAAGGCTCAAGCTTCTGACATTGGAAAGTGACCAGCTGTGAACTGGTAGCTTTCATACCACTTTTGCAGCTGTCAACTATTCACAGCAATGGGGAGACATAGAGAACCCGACCTACTTGCCTGACGTGATCTCCGAACAACGTGAACCCTGTTGAAAAAGTGGGAAAATAGAAATAGGCTGGCAAAATAGTAGTAAACAAGCACTTAACAAGCATTTAACTATCTTAAATGCCTCCCCCGCCGCTTGGTGTCGGGTCTGTTCTGAAGTCGCAGACCCGACACTTTGGAAACTTACATGGAGGCGGGTTCAGAGCGGGTTCCCAACCCGCTGTCAATCATTTCGATTTTGACAGCGGACCCACCTCCAAACCCGCCCTCTGAGCGCCGGCAAAATCGCAGCCACAGAGAGAGTTGGTCTGTAACTTTGAGGAAACAGATCAGACAGCTCACAATATCGAAATAATTACATAATAGGTTATGTTATAAAATAAATAGATAATTACAGAGATTCTGAACCATTTATCATTTCCATTGCTTCAAGGAGTTAGAATATTCCAACACCTACTACAAATATATTACAGTGATTTATTGAGTTGTTCGTCCATTGTTCAATAAATTCACTTGGTGGTTAAAGCATAAAACAATGTCTGGTGCTTTATAGACCCAGAAAAGATCGAAAGCAAGGTTTTCTGTTCATTATCCTGGGTAAGGTGCAAAAGGCACCGAGCTCTCAGGGCCAGTGAAGATACTCTTAATGCCGAAAGGAGCTGAGCTATACCACGCTGTCAGCCGTGGCTCAGTGGGCAGCACTCTCACCTCTGAATCAGAAGGTTGTAAGATTCATATACCCCACTCCAGAGACTTGAGCACATAAATCCCAGTGTAGTAATCGTAGAAATTTATGGTGCAGAATGAGGCCATTTGGCCCATCATGTCTGGAGTGCTGCACTGTCGGAGGTGCCGTCTTTTGGATGAGACATTAAACCGAGGCCCCGTCTGCTCTCTCAGGTGGACGTAAAAGATCCCTCGCCACTATTTCAAAGAAGGGCAGGGGAGCTCTCCCGGGTGCCTTGGCCAATATTTATCCCTCAACCATCAACACTGAAACAGATTATCAAATGGCTGTTTGTGGGAACTTGCTGTGCGCAAATTGGCTGCCACGTTTCCTAACTTTTCAAAAAAAGGATTTCATTGGCTGTAAACAGTTTTGGGATGTCCTAAGGTCATGAAAGGTGCTATATAAATGCAAGTCCTTCTTTATTTACTCTTGCCAATGTCCTTGTGCCGCGTGGCATTGTCAAGCTGACTGCCCTCTTGCTGAAGTCTTCAGAGAGTGAAGGCCATCATGCCTTTCATTAGCTGCCAACTTGGATTTTTTACTATTTCCTTAGCGGCTCAATAATTTAATAATTTCTGCTTTGCAAGAGGTCAATACATATCTGAGCTCATTGCAATTGATAGCTCTCCTTCCCAGCTTCCCATTAGTCACCGCTGCCAAGAACCTGGCAAATATACACAAGCGTGCAACTAATGGAGGCTAAGAATAGTGGATGGGGCCGATGTGAGTTTTATCTCGCAGATGAATCACTTCCTCCCTTTTTCAAACACAAAGCACACGGATTTAAGATAATTGGCAGTAGAACCAGAGGAGGGAGACGAGGAGAAGTTTTTTACGTGGCGAGTTGTTGTGATCTGGAATGCGCTGCCTGAAAGGAAGCAGATTCAATCGTAACTTTCAAAAGGGGAATTGGATAAATACTTGAAAAGGAAAGATTTGCAGGGCTATGGGGAAAGAGCAGGGGGAGTGGGACTAATTGGAGAGCTCTTTCACAGAGCTGGCACAGGCATGATGGGCCGAATGGCCTCCTTCTGTGCTGTATCATTCTTTGATTCTTAAAGGTTCTTGGTTCCCCATGAGCTAATTGAATGGTGGAGCAGGGGTGCTATTTAAATACAAGTTCTTTCTTTAGAGAGGGCAGGGAAAGCTTTGCTCTGTGCAAGTGAGCTTCTAAATCTATTCACAAATAACGTACGGAACACAGAGCGAATCTTCCATCTCCAAACGAGGAATTCCCAGCAAGCAAAGCTTGGGGGCTTTGGTGTTTGCCAGAAACAATCGTGATATTGAAAGAGTTTGCATTTGTACAACATCTCGTCACATCAGAACAGCAGGAGGACATTCAGCCCCTCGAGGCTGTTCCACCATTCAATGAAATCATGGCTGACCTGCATCTTAACTCCATCCACCCGCCTTGGTTCCATATCCAGGTTCTGAGTCAGGAGGTCGTGGGTTCAAGTCCCACACCAGAGACTTGAGCACAAAAATCTAGGCTGACACTCCAGTACCCTACTGAGGGAGCGCTGCACTGTCGGAGGTGCCGTTTTTCTGATGAGACGTTAAACCCATGCCCCATCTGCTCTCTCAGGTGGATGTAAAAGATCCCATGGCACTATTTTCGAAGAAGAGCAGAGGAATTATTCATGGTGTCCTGGCCAATATTTATCCCTCAATCAACTCCACTAAAAAACAGATCATCTGGTCATTGACATGAATCTTGTCATTCATGTGGAAATAACTTATGAAATAATACTGGGCGGCCTGCTGGTGGCGCTGTCCAGGGTGAGCATAAATACTCGGGCATGGGCCCAGCTTGCTCAGGACATTCTTTAACAGGAACTAGTGAAGGACACAACTAGACCTCCATGTTGTAAAACAGTTGATTAAAGCTTTGTTTAACGCTTAGACCAAGTGCCTAGTAGTTTTCTTACGTAAGTCATTATCACATTGCTGTTTGTGGGAGCTTGCTGTGCGCAAATTGGCTGCCGCGTTTCCTACATTACAACAGTGACTACACTTCATAAAAAGTACTTAATTGGCTATAAAGTGCTTTGGGACATCCTGAGGTCGTGAAAGGCGTTATAGAAAAACAAGTCTGTATCCCTTAATACCCTTGCCTAACAAAGGTCTATCAATCAAAGCACTTTGGGACATCTTGCGACACTATATAAATGGAAGTCTTTCATTTATTTTTTAAAAACACAGACTCTTTGTCAGTGAGTTACATTTCATGCAGAAAAGTGCAAGGTGATGCATTTTGGAAGGAAGAATGAGGAGAGGTAATATAAACGAAATGGTACAATTTTAAAGGGGGTGCCGGAGCAGAGAGACCTGGGGGGGCATGTACACAAATCTTTGAAGGTGGCAGGACAAGTTGAGAAGCCTGTTAAAAAAGGTTGTGGGATCCTTGGCTCTATAAATAGAGGCAGATTAGAAGAGCCAGGAAGTGATGCTAAACGGTTATAAATCACTGGTTTGGCCTGAGCTGGAGTGTTGTGTCCAATTCTGGGCACCGCACTGTAGGAAGGACATCAAGGACTTGGAGAGGGTGTGGAGGAGATTTACTAGAATGGTACCAGGGATGAGGAGAGGCTAGAGAAGCTGGGATTGTTCTTCTTAGAGCAGAGAAGGTTAAGGGGAGATTTAATAGAGGCGTTCAAAATTATGAAGGGTTTTGATAGAGTAAATAAGGAGAAAGTAGCAGGAGGGTTGATAACCAGAGGACACGGATTTAAGATAATTAGCAAAAGAACCAGAGGGGAGATGGAGGAGAAACATTTTTACACAGCGAGTTGTTGTAATCTGGAATGCGCTGCCTGAAAGGGTGGAAGCAGATTCAATAGTAACTTTCAGAAGAGAACTGCATATGCACTTGAAAAGAAAATCATTTGCATGGCTCTAAGGAAAGAGCAGGGGGAGTGGGATTAATTGGAGAGCTCTTTCAAAGAGCCGGCACAGGCACGATGGGCCGAATTGTTTCTTTCCGTGCTGTGAGATTCTCTGATTCTCTGACCCTGAGCGAGGGAACAGGAATGAATCACGAGGCATAATGAGCAACCACCAAGGAGAATGTTTAATAAGATAACCAAAAATAATTCAATTTTGTTTTCAGAGCAGAATGTACGAGAGGAATGTGTAATGTGAATCAGCTGGCATGTGTGGGTCGGAAATACCATTAACCCTTCCCCTGACTGAAGAAGCAGCACATTGTCACGATGAAGGTGATGTTACACTAAGACCCTGGGGAGTTAGATCACTGCACGTTCAGTGTGGAGCAATTGAAAGACTTGCATTTCTACTGCGCCTTTCACAACCTCAGGACGTCCCAAAGCGCTTTACAGCCAATGAGGTACTTGTTGAAATGCAGTTGCTGTTGTAAGGCAGGGAACACTGCAGCCAATTTACGCACAGCAAGCTCCCACAAACAGCAATGTGATAATGGCCAGATAATCTGTTTTTAGTGATGCTAAGTGAGGGATAAATATTGGCCCCAGGACACCGGAGATAACTCCCCTGCTTTTCTTCGAAATAGTGGCAGTGGGATCTTTTCCATCCACCCGAGAGGGCAGACGGGGCCTCGGTTTAACGTCTCATCTGAAAGATGTCACCTCCGACGGTGCAGCGCTCCCTCAGTACTGCCCCTCCGATAGTGCAGCGCTCCCTCAGTACTGCCCCTTCGACAGTGCAGTGCTCCCTCAGTACTGCCCCTCCGACAGTGCAGCGCTCCCTCAGTACTGCCCCTCCGACAGTGCAGCGCCCCCTCAGTACTGCCCCTCCGACAGTGCAACGCTCCCTCAGTTCTGCCCATCCTCCAGTACAGCGCTCCCTCTGTACCGCCCCTCCGACAGTGCAGCACTCCCTCAGTTCTGCCCCTCCTACAGTGCAGAGCTCCCTCAGTACTGCCCCTCCGACAGTGCAGAGCTCCCTCAGTACTGCCCCTCCGAAAGTGCAGAGCTCCCTCAGTACTGCCCCTCCGAAAGTGCAGAGCTCCCTCAGTACTGCCCCCCCGACAGTGCAGAGCTCCCTCAGTACTGCCCCTCCGACAGTGCAGAGCTCCCTCAGTACTGCCCCTCCGAAAGTGCAGAGCTCCTTCAGTACTGCCCCTCCGACAGTGCAGAGCTCCCTCAGTACTGCCCCTCCGAAAGTGCAGAGCTCCCTCAGTACTGCCCCTCCGAAAGTGCAGAGCTCCCTCAGTACTGCCCCTCCGAAAGTGCAGCGCTCCCTCAGTACTGCCCCTCCGACAGTGCAGAGCTCCCTCAGTACTGCCCCTCCGAAAATGCAGAGCTCCCTCAGTACTGCCCCTCCGACAGTGCAGAGCTCCCTCAGTACTGCCTGACGTAAGAAAACTACGAGGCACTTGGTCTAAGCGTTAAACAAAGCTTTAATCATCTGTTTTTCAACATGGAGGTCTAATTGTGTCCTTCACTAGTTTCTGTAAAAGAATGTCCTCAGCAAGCTGGGCCCATGCCAACGTATTTATACTCAGCCTGGACAGCGCCACCAGCAGGCCGCCCAGTATTATTTCAAAAGTCATTTCTACATGAATGACAAGATTCATGTCACTGCCCCTCCGACAGTGCAGCGCTCCCTCAGTACTGCCCTTCCGACAGTGCAGCGCTCCCTCAGTACTGCCCCTCTGACAGTGCAGCACTCCCTCAGTACTGCCCCTCCGACAGTGCAGAACTCCCTCAGTACTGCCCCTCCGACAGTGCAGCGCTCCCTCAGTACTGCCCCTCTGACAGTACAGCACTCCCTCAGTACTGCCCCTCCGACAGTGCAGAACTCCCTTAGTACTGCCCCTCTGACAGTGCAGCGCTCCCTCAGTACTGCCCCTCCAACAGTGCGGCGCTCCCTCAGTACTGCCCTCCGACAGTGCACCACTCCCTCAGTACTGCCCCTCCGACAATGCAGCGCTCCCTCAGTAATGCCACTCCGACAGTGCAACGCTCCTTCAGTACTGCCCCTCCGCCAGTGCGGCACTCCCTCAGTACTGCCCCTCCGACAGTGCGGCACTCCCTCAGTACTGCCCCTCCGACAATGCAGCGCTCCCTCAGTACTGCCACTCCGACAGTGCAACGCTCCTTCAGTACTGCCCCTCCGACAGTGCGGCACTCCCTCAGTACTGCCCCTCCGACAGTGCGGCACTCCCTCAGTACTGCCCCTCCGACAGTGCAACACTCCTTCAGTAATGCCCCTCCGACAGTGCAGCACTCCTTCAGTGCTGCCCCTCCGACAGTGCGGCACTCCCTCAGTACTGCCCCTCCGACAGTGCAGCGCTCCCTCAGTACTTCCCCTCCGACAGTGCAGCGCTCCATCCGTACTGCCTCTCCGACAGTGCAGCGTTCCCTCAGTACTGCCCCTCTGACAGTATAGTGCTCTCTCAGTACTGCCCCTCCGATAGTACAGCTTTCCCTCAGTACTGCCCCTCCGACAGTGCAGCGTTCCCTCAGTACTGCCCCTGACAGTGCAGCGCTCCCTCAGTACTGCTACTGTGACAGTGCAGCGCTCCCCCAGTACTGCCCCTCCGACAGTGCAGCACTCTCTCAGTACTGCCCCTCCGACAGTGCAGTGCTCCCCCAGTACTGCCCCCCCCCCGACAGTGCAGCCCTCTCTCAGTACTGCCCTTCCGACAGTGCAGCGCTCCCTCAGTACTGCCCCTCTGACAGTGCAGCACTCCCTCAGTACTGCCCCTCCGACAGTGCAGAACTCCCTCAGTACTGCCCCTCCGACAGTGCAGCGCTCCCTCAGTACTGCCCCTCTGACAGTGCGGCACTCCCTCAGTACTGCCCCTCCGACAGTGCAGCACTCCCTCAGTACTGCCCCTCCGACAATGCAGTGCTCCCTCAGTACTGCCACTCCGACAGTGCAACACTCCTTCAGTACTGCCCCTTCGACAGTGCGGCACTCCCTCAGTACTGCCCCTCCGACAGTGCGGCACTCCCTCAGTACTGCCCCTCCGACAGTGCAACACTCCTTCAGTAATGCCCCTCCGACAGTGCGGCACTCCTTCAGTACTGCCCCTCCGGCAGTGCGGCACTCCCTCAGTACTGCCCCTTCGACAGTGCAGCGCTCCCTCAGTACTGCATCTCTGACAGTGCAGCACTCCCTCAGTACTGCTCCTCCGACAGTGTAGCGCTCCCTCAGTACTGCCCCTCCGACAGTGTAGCGCTCCCTCAGTACTGCCCCTCCGACAGTGTAGCGCTCCCTCAGTACTGCCCCTCCGACAGTGCGGCACCCCCTCAGTACTGCCCCTCCGACAGTGCGGCACCCCCTCAGTACTGCCCCTCCGACAGTGCGGCACCCCCTCAGTACTGCCCCTCCGACAGTGCGGCACCCCCTCAGTACTGCCCCTCCGACAGTGAGACACCCCCTCAGTACTGCCCCTCTGACAGTGCAGCGCTCCCTCAGTACTGCCCCTCCGACAGTGTAGCGCTCCCTCAGTACTGCCCCTCCGACAGTGCAGCGCTCCCTCAGTACTGCCCCTCCGACAGTACAGCGCTCCCTCAGTACTGCCCTTCCGACAGTGTAACGCTCCCTCAGTACTGCCCCTCCGACAGTGCAGCACTCCCTCAGTACTGCCCTCCGACATTGCAGCGCTCCCTCAGTACTGCCTCTCCGACAGTGCAGAGCTCCCCCAGCACTGCGCTGGGATTGGCGGCTTGGATTATGCGCACAAGCCGTTGCATTGGGACTTGAACCCACGACCTTCTGCATTCCACGCTTTAATAGAGTTGAGGAATGTGCCGGAAGTTTGCGCGGGTCATGCGGGCGAGCCGTCAGATTCTGCGCCCCTCATATCTCAATGAGGCCCAGGAGTTAAAATAGGACCGGACGTCACGCCGATAACGGAAGAGTTTTTGTCCGCCCGCCCAATCACGCCTCGGGTTAAAACCAGGACTTCAAACCGTACCATGTCAGACACCCATTGCGAGCTTCAAGCCATCTCAAGTCCGGTGTAGAGCTGGAGTAGGGTAACACTCCATCTATTCTGCTCAATGTGCCTTAGCTCCATATTCAATGTGGCCTTCCTCTCCGATTCCCTCATCAGCCATCCATCCGGTGGCCTCTCTGAGTGGCGTTGCCAATTGGCGCCAGTTTAGCTTCAGTTTTGTGCCTCAGGCTCTTGCCAGCTAGCGTCTGGGCTAAGACTAGCCAAGCTCATTTCACGTAGGACCCTTACAGCCAGCAGACAGAGGAGGACTTTCATCCCATCACTGCCAGGCTAGATTTAAACCCAGGTCTCAGAGGTGAAAGGCCAGTGTCCAACCCAATGCACTGCCCAGTTTCTGTGTCGGTAGTCTTGAGAAGTTTTGATGTGACAGGTGCCACATACGATTTTGAATTTCTACAATGCCCTCATGTACAAAAACATCCCAGAGCACTTTACAAGAGCCAAGAGTAGGATATTAGGAAGGGGAGAAGGATATTATATTTTTTTTGTTCATTCTCGGGATGTGGGCGTCGCTGGCAAGGTCGGCATTTATTGCTCATCCCTAATTGCCCTCGAGGAGGTGGTGGTGAGCCACCTTCTTGAACCGCTGCAGTCCGTGTGGTGAAGGTGCTCCCACAGTGCTGTTCCGGAGGGAGTTCCAGGATTTTGACCCAGCGACGATGAAGGAATGGCCGATATATTTTCAGATCAGGATGTGTGTAACTTGGAGGGGTATTGGATGTGATGGTGTTCCCATGCGCCTGCTGCCCTTGTCCTCCACGGGTTTGGGAGGTGCTGTCGAAGAAACCTTGGCGAGTTGCTGCCATGCATCTTGTAGATGGAGGAAAGGGAGATATTGGGGAGGAGAGAAGGATACTGCGGAAGAGGGGGATATTGGGGAGGAGATGGGGATATTGGCGGATGGAACCCAAAGTCGAAGCAGCAGACAGCTCTGCCTGGGAGATGCTGCCAATAAACTCGTCGTATTCTTTATGACCAGACCCATCAAGGTTATTGAAGATGTGCAGGACGTTAGACTAATGACTGTTATTCACTGGCTTAATTGCTATGATCAGGAAACTAGGTCACAGAAGAGAACTATCTCAGAGTGTGATTCAATACTGTCTCTGAACTAAAGAACTTGCATTTATACAGTGCCATTAACCAGCTCCGGACGTCCCAAAGCACTTTACAGCCAATTAAGTACTTTTGAAGTGTTGTAATGTAGGAAATGCAATAACCAATTTGTGCACAGTAAGCTCCCACAAACAGCAATGACCAAAGAATCTGTTTTAGTGATTGGCCAGGACACCAGGGAGAGCTCTCCTGCTGTTCTTCGAATAGTGGCTGTGGGATCTTTTACGTCCACCCGCGAGGGCAAACGGGGCCTCGGTTTAACGCCTCATCCGAAAGACGGCACCTCCGACAGTGCAGCGCTCCCTCAGTACTGGCACTGGGAGTGTCAGCCTGGATTTTTGTGCTCCAGTCTCTGGAGTGAGACTTGAACCCACAACCTTCTGACTCAGAGGCGAGAGCGCTGCCCACTGAGCCACGGCTAACTCTCAAACTTTGTTGGCCACTGTTAGTCCGAGGCTGGAGACTGAATTGGGGCAACTGCTCTCGTGACAGAAAGGAATACCCTACACAAGACTTGGGTTTGTGGCTCAGCATCACTCCACTCAATGCATTGACTCACTGAGCCACTGAGAGCTCTCTCTCTCTCTCGCTCGCTCTCTCCTCTTTCCTCTCACCTTTCCCCTCTCAATCCTTTTCCCTGTCTCTCTCTTTCTCTCCTCTCATCTTGCTCCTCTCAATCCTTTTCTCTTTTTCTCTCTCCTTTCTCTCCTCTCTTCCTCTCACCTTCCCCCTCTCAATCCTTTTCTCTGTCTCTCTCTCTCTCCTTCTCTCCTCTCACCTTGCTCCTCTCAATCCTTTTTTCTCTCTCTCTCCTTTCTCTCTCTTCCTCTCACCTTCCCCCTCTCAATCCTTTTCTGTCTCTCTCTCTCTTTCTCTCCTCTCACCTTGCTCCTCTCAATCCTTTTCTCTGTCTCTCTCTCTCTCTTTTCTCTCCTCTCACCTTGCTCCTCTCAATCCTTTTCTCTCTTTCTCTCTTCTTTCTCCTTCCCCCACCTACCTGCCACACTCTCTCTTTCTCTCTCAGACTTAAAATCGACTTCTGAGCAGGAACCCGATCCCACCCTCAATCCCACCCCTCCTGACAATGTAAACAAATTCAGCACAATCTTCCCCGGAGTTGGTAAATCGGGCACTTTTACCCAGTGTTTGCAGTTCTACCCTGAGAGCGTTTACTGCATCCTTTGTTAATATTGGTAATGACTCCATTAATGTGTTTTATATACACTATCAGACTCCAGCTTGGGCTATAAAACTACCCGCAGACTTTAGGCTCCATAAAGTATAATTTAGATCCATTTTGTTTACGAGCTAAGATTAAAATTGAATGTCCTTTTAAGCCTCCATTGAAATGTGCCTGGTGATCGATCTTCCCAGAAAGCACTGCACAGGGAAGCAGTGTCCCCCTCCCCCTCCCCCACTCTGGCTAAATTTCCCTCAGTGGGCAGCGCTCTCCCGCCTCTGAGTCAGAAGGTTGTGGGTTCAAATCCCACCCCAGACACTTGAATACAAAATCCAGGCTGACACCCCCCCAGTGACAGTCCTGAGGGAGTGCCGCACTGTCGGAGGGGCCGTTTTTTGAATGAGACTCTAAACCGAGGCCCCCGTCTGCTCTCTCGGGTGGACATAAAAGATCCCACGGCCACTATTTCGAAGAGGAGCAGGGGCGAGTTCTCCCCGGTGTCCTGGGGCCAATATTTATCCCTCAAACCAGCATCACTAAAACAAACAAGGGCAATGAGGGATGGGCAATAAATGCTGGCCTTGCCAGCGATGCCCATATCCCATAAACGAATTTTTTTAAAAACCCAGATTATCTGGTCAATTGTCACATTGCTGTTTGTGGGAGCTTGCTGTGCGCAAATTGGCTGCCGCGTTTCCTACATTACAACAGTGACTACACTTCAAAAGTACTTAATTGGCTGTAAAGCGCTTTGGGACGTCCTGAGGTGGTGAAAGGTGCTACAGGAATGCAAATTCTTTGTTTAGATTGCCGATGCGACAAAAAGGTGCCCCAGAAAAAGATGGCAAAATGCAACTGAAAATCAGGATGTGCTTTTGCCTCCTGAATTGATCCCCGTCAATCATCATCTTTTGAACTGAAAGCGATGGTTGGAAGGGAGCAGGAACACTGGCATTGTTGCCGAGAGCCATTCAGCACTGCGATGGTTAATGCCTTGACTGTCACTGTGAGTGTCTCAGCGCTGGAGTGGGCCATTTACCCATTAAAAAGAGGCTCAATGCAACGCACAGCAGAGGGGTGGTTGGAAAGATAAGGTTTTCCTTTATGCATATGCGAGGGGGCTGTCACTGTTGTCTGATGTCCCCCCCCCGCCCTCAGCCTTAATACCAATTTCCCACCGGGTAGAGGAAAGGGTGAAGGCAGGGGAGGGGTGTTTGCTAGCAGATCAGGACATGGTGAGAAGCAGCTCGGGCAGGGGGAGCTCCCCCCTCTCTCTGCTGCTTCAGCCAGTTGGTAGGGTCCGTGACAGTAGTGAGGTAATGTCCCAACATTTGGTCCTGTTGGAGGTTTTTTTTTCTCTTGTTGTGTGATGGGAGCTTAGCTTCTGGTCCGAGCGATGTAAGTCTGTCAGGAGGCAAAGGGGGGAACGAAGGGGGTGGGGGGTGCCCAGTGCTGAGCGAAGGTTGGGGAGAAGGAGGCTGGTCCCTGAGTGCACCACAGGGAGAAGCTACTGAGGAAGCAAAGGAGGGGGTGGGGGTGCCAATTCTCTCAGTGCAGAAGGAGGTCGAAGGGAACTTGGAGCTGAATGGAGATAAAGCAACAACAGACAAGGTGAACACACAAGCAAGAGGCGAAGGGGCTGTACTCCCATCGAGAGGACAGAAGGAGCTGCACTGAGTGTGAATGCTGGTGAGTAACTCGTTGTTGCTCTGCCTCAGTGCGATGAGTGAACCTTCTGACTTGGAAGCCTGGGGGAGCGGGGGCCAAGGGATAGGGGTAAGTCTCTACTTTGCGTGTTCTCCTCTGCAAAGAGACAAAGCTTGAGGTGCCCGATCTCCAATCTCTCACGTGGTGCAATGAAGTACCGACTAACAATTGTTTTTGATAATGTTATTAGTGTTCTGGGTACAGTGAGCGCCACATTAACCGGCAGGAGAAGAGATGGGGGGGGGGGGGGGTGATGTAAACGGAGGTTCGGTTTTTCTTTAATCGTGCCTTCTCTCAATGTTGTCGGCTTGCTGCTCGCGATACGATCAGCTTTTGTTTCCAGCCACTGAAGCTTGCTCGGAGGTTCAATGTTTGACAGCGAGTGTTGGTGGGGAGGGGGTGGGTGTAGAGAGAGAGAGACAACGGGGAGCAGAGGAGGTTGCGGGGGGTGGGGGGAAGAGAGTCGTGTGTTTACAGCTCTTAAAATCTGCATTAGAACAGACCTGGAGGGAAGAAAAAAAACAAAGGAGCTTTTGGTTTAATCACACGGCAACGCAAATCCCGTTGGAGCTTCTTGTTTCTGCTCTGCTGAATTCCAACTCCAACACACACACTGCAACTGGCGATCTCCCTATTGTTCTGTTTAGTAGGATTGTGGGAATCATTTCTTCTTCTAAATTGTATCTGGTTAAAATAACACAAAGATGATGGAAAAGGTATCCCTGTGATAGAGAGAGAGAGAGTGTGTGTGTGAGAGAGGGAGAGAGGGATGGGGAGAGGAACAGAGGGAGAGAGAGGGGGAGGGTGAGAGGGAGAGGAAGAGAGAGATTAAAACAATATGAAAAAGGTATCTGTGAGAGGGAGAAGGAGGGAGAGAGGAGGGAAGGAGGGAGAGTGAAGGAGGGAAGGAGAGAGAGAGGGAGAGGAAGAGAGAGATTAAAACAATATGAAAAAGGTATCTCAGAGAGAGGGAGAAGGAGGGAGGGAGAGAAGGAGGGAGGAAGAGAGAGGGAAAGAGAGAGATTAAAACAATATGAAGATAATTGAAGAGGTAACTGTGCGAGAGTGTGTGTGTGGGAGAGAGGAAAGGAGGGAGAGAGTGCGGGGAAAAGGGGAATCCCTGTAGTGGAATACCCTTTGATTGCTTCACACTGTCTTCATCCATCACTGCCTGAGCTGTTCATTGTCCATCCCCTCTTTGTCGGTTGGACCCCTGAATCGCTCTGAACCACACGAGCTGAGGGGGGGGGTTTGTTTTTAATGATTTTCAGCCCTCACCGATCCCTCCCCACCTCTATCCTCCGTCAATCGCTACAGCTTCAAAAACAAAGCTCGACAGATTGAGTCTCTCTCTTTCCCTTTTCATTCCTCCCGCCTCTGTGTGGGGTTTGGTTGTGAGTCGGTGAGCGTTTGTTCGCTGGGCGTATGTCACCGACGCTCCCGGTCCCGGGTTCGGGCAATGCCCTCAGCGGGGGGCATTCTTACCTGGAATTTCCGGTTGGATGAGCAGGGGCTGGATCCAGGGGTTATGTTCTTTCTCCCGCTCTCCTCACCACACCCCACACCCCCAGTCTCCCCCGCCCCCTGGCCTGCTGACGCCAATTGTGGGATAATAAGTTATCAGCCGTGGCTCAGTGGGCAGCGCTCTCGACTCTGAATCAGAAGGTTGTGGGTTCAAGCCCCACTCCAGAGACTTGAGCCCATAATCCAGACTGACGCTCCCAGTGCAGTACTGAGGGAGTGCTGCACTGTCGGAGGTGCCGTCTTTCGGATGAGACATTAAACCGAGGCCCCGTCTGCCCTCTCAGGTGGACGCAAAAGATCCCACGGCCACTATTTTGAAGAAGAGCAGGGGAGTTATCCCCGGTGTCCTGACCAATATTTATCCCTCAACCAACATCACCAAAAAACAGATGATCTGGTCATTATCACATTGCTGTTTGTGGGAGCTTGCTGTGTACAAATTGGCTGCTGCGTTTCCTACATTACAACAGTGACTGCACTTCAAAAAGTACTTCATTGGCTGTGAAGCTCTTTGGGACGTCCTGAGGTATTCCCTCCCTAAACCTCTCCGCCTCTCTCTCCTCCTTTAAGATGCTCCTTAAAACCTACCTCTTTGACCAAGCTTTTGGTCACCTGCCCTAATTTATCCTTACATGGCTCGGTGTCAAACTTTTTGTCTTAAAATACTCCTGTGAAGCGCCTTGGGACGTTTTACTACGTTAAAGGCGCTATATAAATACAAGTTGTTGTTGTTGAGGTCGTGAGCGGTGCTATAGAAATGCAGGTCTTTTTATCCCACCCATTCACCGCCAGCTCCTGTCTCAGCTGAGACCCAATGGCGCGGCGGGAGGGGGCGGAGGGCGGCGGGGAGGCGCAATTTTGGAACCGGGGAGTCTCTGGGTGAGGCGGTAGGGGGGGACGGGGGTGGGGGGGATGTGGGGTGCGTGTGCAAAGCTGGATAAAATTCTGCCTGATCATATAAAGAAATCATTATTGTTTTTCCAAAGAGTGTTTTCTTGACGATCCTCTCAGTGGAAGCCTCAGTCATGCTCCTTCTCACCAAGCCAAGTGAATTGAAAAACTTGAAAAGAAAAAGAAAGACAGACTTAAAAAAATAGGAGCAGGAGTAGGCCATTCGGCCCTTCGAGCCTGCTCCGCCATTCAATATGATCATGGCTGATCCTCTATCTCAATACCATATCCCCGCTCTCTCCCCATACCCGTTGATGCCTTTTGTGTCTAGAAATCTATTGATCTCCTTCTTAAATATATTCAGTGACTTGGCCTCCACAGCCTTCTGTGGTAGAGGATTCCACAGGTTCACCACCCTCTGAGTGAAGAAATTTCTCCTCATCTCAGTCCTAAATGTCCTACCCCGTATCCTGAGACTGTGACCCCTCGTTCTAGAGCCCCCAGCCAGGGGAAACATCCTCCCTGCATCCAGTCTGTCTCGCCCTGTCAGAATTTTATACGTTTCAATGAGATCCCCTCTCATTCTCCTAAACTCTAGTGAATACAGGCCCAGTCGACTCAATCTCTCCTCATACAACAGTCCCGCCATCCCAGGAATCAGTCTGGTGAACCTTCGTTGCACTCCCTCTATGGCAAGTATATCCTTTCTTAGGTGAGGAGACCAAAACTGCACACAGTACTCCAGGTGTGGTCTCACCAAGGCCCTGTATAACTGTAGCAAGACATCCTTGCTCCTGTACTCAAATCCTCTTGCAATGAAGGCCAACATACCATTAGCCTTCCTAACTGCTTGCTGCACCTGCATGTTTGCTTTCATTTATACATTGCTTTTCATGACCTCAGGTCGTCCCAAAACGCTTCACAGCCAATGAAGTACTTTTTGAAGTGTGGTCACTGTTGTAATGTGGGAAACGCAGCAGCCAATTTGCGCACAGCAAGCTCCCACAAACAGCAATGTGATAATGACCAGATCATCTGTTTTTTAGTGCTGTTGGTTGAGGGATAAATATTGGCCAGGACACCGGGGAGAACTCCCCTGCTCTTCTTCGAAATAGTGCCGTGGGATCCCCACTCCAGAGATTCGAGCCCTTAATCCAGGCTGACACTCCAGTGCAGTACTGAGGGAGTGCTGCATTGTCGGAGGTGCCGTCTCTTGGATGAGACGCTAAACCGAGGCCCCGTCTGCCCTCTCAGGTGGACGTAAAAGATCCCATGGCCATTATTTTGAAGAACAGCAGGGGAGTTCTCCCTGGTGTCTTGGGCCAATATTCATCGCTCAACCAAAATATATCTCGTTGTTGTTTGTGGGATCTTGCTGTGCTCAAATAGACTGCCACGTTTCCCTACAAAACAAGTGATTACACTTCAAAAAATACTTAATTGTCTGTAAAAGACTTTGGGACGTCCTGAGGATGTGATAGGCGCTATGTAAATGCAAGTTCTTTCTTGTATGATGTAACGTAACATAACGTGAAGACACAAGAATCTTTCTCACTGTGATGGGGGCTGGTGGTGTGTGGAACACAGGAACAGGAGGAGGCCATTCAGCCCCTCGAGCCTGTTCCACCATTCAGTGAGATCATGGCTGATCTGTGACCTAACTCCATATACCCGCCTTTGACCCATATACCTTAATATCTTTGATTAAGAAAAAGCAGTCAATCTCCGATTTAAAATTAACAATTGATCTCGCATTAATTGCCGTTTGCGGTAGAGAGTTCGAAACGTCTACCACCCTTTGTGTGTAGAAGTGTTTCCTAATTTCACTCCTGAAAGGTCTGGCTCTAATTTTTAGACTATGCCCCCTAGTCCTAGAATCCCCAACCAGCGGAAATAGTTTCTCTCTATCTACCCTATCAGTTCCCCTTAATATCCTGAAAACTTGGATCAGATCACCCCTTAACCTTCTAAATTCCAGAGAATACAACCCTAATTTGTGTAATCTCTCCTCGTAACTTAACCCTTGAAGTCCGGGTATCATTCTGGTAAACCTACGCTGCACTCCCTCCAAGGCCAATATATCCTTCCTAAGGTGTGGTGCCCAGAACTGCTCACAGTACTCCAGGTGTGGTCTAACCAGGGTTTGTATAGCTGCAGCATAACTTCTATCCCCTTGTATTCTAGTCCTCTAGATATAAAGGCCAGCATCCAATTAGCCTTTTTGATTATTTTCTGTACCTGTTCATGACATTTTAATGATCTATGTACCTGGACCACCAAGTCTCTTTGGACCTCCACTGTTTTTAGCTTTTCGCCATTTAGAAAGTCCCCTGTTCTATCCTTTTTAGGTCCAAAGTGGATGACCTCACATTTGCATACACTGAAATCCATTTGCCACAGTTTTGCCCATTCACTTAATCTGTCGATATCCCTTTGTAATTTTATGCTTTCATCTACACTGCCTACAATACCGCCTATCTTTGTGTCATCGGAAAATTTGAATACATGACTTTCTGTGGCAAAAAAAGACAACAGCTGGATAAAACGAACCTTGCACTCGAAGGTTGGCAGAGATGGCTGCTCTTGGCTGTTGTAGCAGGTGTCACCCGTGGTTCAGTTGGTAGCACTCTCTCACCTCTGAGTCAGAAGGTCGTGGGTTCAAGCCCCACTCCAGAGACTTGAGCACAAAACTCGAGGCTGATGCTCCCGATGCAGCTCCCTTATATGTTAGTTGAAGTTTTTGTTCTTTCACTGAGGGAGCGCTGCGCTGTCGGAGGTGCCGTCTTTCGGATGACACGTTAAACCGAGGCCCCGTCTGCTCTCTCGGGTGGACGTAAAAGATCCCACGGCACTATTTCGAAGAAGAGCTGGGGAGTTTTCCCTGGTGTCCTGGTCCATATTTATCCCGCAATCAACAGCACTAAAAAAACAGATTATCTGGTCATTATCACATTGCTGTTTGTGGGAGCTTGCTGTGCACAAATTGGCTGCCGTGTTTCCTACATTACAGCAGTGACTACACTTCAAAAAGTACTTCATTGGCTGTAAAGCGCATTGGGACGTCCTGAGGTCGTGAAAGGCGCTATATAAAGGCAAGTCTTTCTTTCTTTGTGAGGTGGGAGAGTTTCCCTGTCCCGAATCAGCATTCCCAGTAATCCCGCGTCTCTGTGACTCAGTGTAACAGATGAATGATTTCCCATTTTGAAATGCTGTCAGCAACAGTGAGCGGTGCGGTGAGGTGCGGGGGCGGGAGTGAGTACCTTAGCGGCCCGTACTAGGGCGGGGTGGCGGGAATTCCCATGGGGGTTTTCTTGTTTGGTCGTTGACTGCGGGGTTCGCCATCGATGCCCCCAGCAGCCCCCACACACTGTGCAATGTACATGTGTGTGTTGATGCTGGGTGAGGGAGGGTCCGGCATGCCTGTGTTGCTCTTCATGGGCGAATAGCCTGCGGTCACTCACTGTCCCTCATCACTTGGGCTCTCGGAGCCGAAAAGACTGTTGTTGTTGAGAACAGAATAAAATCGACCAGCATTCCTCGACGCTTTGCCTTAGTCCCAGAGAATTTCCGCAGATAACAAGCTTGCAGGACTGTACTCTGCCGGCTAATTCAATAAACTCCCTGCAATCCTCTTGGAAAGGCCAGAGTCCCCAAGGCGCAGTCTTCTGCCCTTGGCTGCTGGCCAGAGAGGCAGGAGGAACTGCTGCTGCGAGATCCTGTTTGGCTCCCAACCTCTGGCAGTCGGTGACTGAAGGCAGTGGCACGCTCTGCCCTTTCCCTCCCCGGGACACTGAGCAGGAAGGGGGACAGCGCATCTGTTCGGGACAGTGGGAGGGAGGCGAGGAGATAGTGGAGCACAGATGTGCGCTCTGCACTCCCTCATGCCTGCCAAGTTGACTCTTGCTGATTCCCAGGCTGTCAGTGTCAGCATCCTCCCTTCCCCACTGTCATTCCTTTTTAAAGTAGAAACATAGAAACATAGAATCTAGGAGCAGGAGTAGGCCATTCGGCCCGTCGAGCCTGCTCCGCCATTCAATACGATCATGGCTGATCATTCAATCCATTACCCTGTCCCTGCTTTAATCCCCACAGTACACATATCCCACACTACCCCCGTAACCCCACGTATTTAATTCCCCCTAACATATCCCATCCTATCCCCATAACCCCACATATTTAATCCTCCCTAACACTAAGGGTCAATTTATCATAGCCAAATCAACCTAACCCACACATTTTTGGACTGTGGGAGGAAACCGGAGCACCCGGAGGAAACCCACGCAGACACGGGGAGAATGTGCAAACTCCACACAGACAGTCACCCGAGGTCAGATTCGAACCCGGGTCTCTGGCGCTGTGAGGCCCAGTGCTAACCACTATGCCACCGTATCTAGTCTCTCTTTGACCTCTCGCCAGTCTTCTCCTGTCCTGAGGGTGCTGACCAGTGTTGGGGTACAAGAGCACGGACAACAGCTGCCCTCCCTCCATGCCCCATCCAAACTCTCATTCTTCATGAGTGTTTGATAATCGATCCTGTGAAGTGCTTTGGGACATTTTACTATGTTAAAGGTGCTATACAAATTCAAGCAGCTGTTGTTGTCGGCTGGATGTTTGGGTGCGTGCGAGTGTGTGTGTGTGCATTCGTATGTGTGCATGCGTGTACAGGTGTGTGCGCATACATGCGGGTGTGTGCACTTGTGCGGGTGCGCAGGGGTGAGTGTGTGTGCGCGCGGGAGTGTACGTGCGAGTGTTTGCTCGCGGGTTTGTGTGCTCGCGGGTTTGTGTGCGGGTGTGTGTTTGTGTGTTGGTGTGCGGGTGTGTGTTGGTGTGCGGGTGTGTGTTTGTGTGCGGGTGTGTGTTGGTGTGCGGGTGTGTGTTGGTGTGCGGGTGTGTGTTGGTGTGCGGGTGTGTGTTGGTGTGCGGGTGTGTGTTGCTGTGCGGGTGTGTGTTCGTGTGCGGGTGTGTGTTCGTGTGCGGGTGTGTGTTGGTGAGCGGGTGTGTGTTGGTGAGCGGGTGTGTGTTGGTGAGCGGGTGTGTGTTGGTGTGTGGGTGTGTGTTGGTGAGCGGGTGTGTGTTGGTGTGCGGGTGTGTGTTGGTGTGCGGGTGTGTGCGGGTGTGTGTTGGTGAGCGGGTGTGTGTTGGTGTGCGGGTGTGTGTTGGTGTGCGGGTGTGTGTTGGTGTGCGTTTGTGTGCGGGTGTGCGTTTGTGTGCGGGTGTGCGTTTGTGTGCGGGTGTGCGTTGGTGTGCGGGTGTGTGTTTGTGTGCGGGTGTGTGTTGGTGTGTGTGTGCGGGTGTGTGTTGGTGTGCGGGTGTGTGTTTGTGTGCGGGTGTGTGTTTGTGTGCGGGTGTGTGTTTGTGTGCGGGTGTGTGTTGGTGTGCGGGTGTGTGTTTGTGTGCGGGTGTGCGGGTGTGTGTTGGTGTGCGGGTGTGTGTTGGTGTGTGGGTGTGTGTTTGTGTGCGGGTGTGCGGGTGTGTGTTGGTGTGCGGGTGTGTGTTGGTGTGTGTTAGTGTGCGGGTGTGTGTTGGTGTGCGGGTGTGTGTTTGTGTGCGGGTGTGTGTTGGTGTGCGGGTGTGTGTTGGTGTGCGGGTGTGTGTTGGTGTGCGGGTGTGTGTTGGTGTGCGGGTGTGTGTTGGTGTGCGGGTGTGTGTTGGTGTGCGGGTGTGTGTTGGTGTGCGGGTGTGTTGGTGTGCGGGTGTGTGTTGTGTGCGGGTGTGTGTTGGTGTGCGGGTGTGTGTTGGTGTGCGGGTGTGTGTTGGTGTGCGGGTGTGTGTTGGTGTGCGGGTGTGTGTTTGTGTGCGGGTGTGTGTTGTGTGCGGGTGTGTGTTGTGTGCGGGTGTGTGTTGGTGTGCGGGTGTGTGTTTGTGTGCGGGTGTGTGTTGGTGTGCGGGTGTGTGTTGGTGTGCGGGTGTGTGTTGGTGTGCGGGTGTGTGTTGGTGTGCGGGTGTGTGTTGGTGTGCGGGTGTGTGTTTGTGTGCGGGTGTGTGTTTGTGTGCGGGTGTGTGTTGGTGTGCGGGTGTGTGTTGGTGTGCGGGTGTGTGTTGGTGTGCGGGTGTGTGTTGGTGTGCGGGTGTGTGTTTGTGTGCGGGTGTGTGTTGGTGTGTGTGTTGGTGTGCGGGTGTGTGCGGGTGTGTGTTGGTGTGCGGGTGTGTGTTGGTGTGCGGGTGTGTGTTTGTGTGCGGGTGTGTGTTTGTGTGCGGGTGTGTGTTTGTGTGCGGGTGTGTGTTTGTGTGCGGGTGTGTGTTTGTGTGCGGGTGTGTGTTTGTGTGCGGGTGTGTGTTGGTGTGTGTTTGTGTGCGGGTGTGTGTTTGTGTGCGGGTGTGTGTTTGTGTGCGGGTGTGTGTTGGTGTGTGTTGGTGTGTGTTTGTGTGCGGGTGTGTGTTTGTGTGCGGGTGTGTGTTTGTGTGCGGGTGTGTGTTTGTGTGCGGGTGTGTGTTTGTGTGCGGGTGTGTGTTTGTGTGCGGGTGTGTGTTTGTGTGCGGGTGTGTGTTGGTGTGCGGGTGTGTGTTTGTGTGCGGGTGTGTGTTTGTGTGCGGGTGTGTGTTTGTGTGCGGGTGTGTGTTGGTGTGCGGGTGTGTGTTGGTGTGCGGGTGTGTGTTTGTGTGCGGGTGTGTGTTGGTGTGCGGGTGTGTGTTTGTGTGCGGGTGTGTGTTTGTGTGCGGGTGTGTGTTGGTGTGCGGGTGTGTGTTGGTGTGCGGGTGTGTGCGGGTGTGCGGGTGTGTGCGGGTGTGTGTTTGTGTGCGGGTGTGTGTTGGTGTGTGGGTGTGTGTTTGTGTGCGGGTGTGTGTTGGTGTGCGGGTGTGTGTTGGTGTGCGGGTGTGTGTTTGTGTGCGGGTGTGTGTTTGTGTGCGGGTGTGTGTTTGTGTGCGGGTGTGTGTTTGTGTGCGGGTGTGTGTTTGTGTGCGGGTGCGGGTGTGTGTTTGTGTGCGGGTGTGTGTTGGTGTGTGTTTGTGTGCGGGTGTGTGTTTGTGTGCGGGTGTGTGTTTGTGTGCGGGTGTGTGTTGGTGTGTGTTTGTGTGCGGGTGTGTGTTTGTGTGCGGGTGTGTGTTGGTGTGTGTTTGTGTGCGGGTGTGTGTTTGTGTGCGGGTGTGTGTTTGTGTGCGGGTGTGTGTTTGTGTGCGGGTGTGTGTTGGTGTGCGGGTGTGTGTTTGTGTGCGGGTGTGTGTTTGTGTGCGGGTGTGTGTTGGTGTGCGGGTGTGTGTTGGTGTGCGGGTGTGTGTTTGTGTGCGGGTGTGTGTTGGTGTGCGGGTGTGTGTTTGTGTGCGGGTGTGTGTTTGTGTGCGGGTGTGTGTTTGTGTGCGGGTGTGTGTTGGTGTGCGGGTGTGTGTTGGTGTGCGGGTGTGTGTTGGTGTGCGGGTGTGTGTTGGTGTGCGGGTGTGTGTTGGTGTGCGGGTGTGTGTTGGTGTGCGGGTGTGTGTTTGTGTGCGGGTGTGTGTTTGTGTGCGGGTGTGTGTTGGTGTGCGGGTGTGTGTTGGTGTGCGGGTGTGTGTTGGTGTGCGGGTGTGTGTTGGTGTGTGTTAGTGTGCGGGTGTGTGTTGGTGTGCGGGTGTGTGTTGGTGTGCGGGTGTGTGTTGGTGTGCGGGTGTGTGTTGGTGTGTGTTGGTGTGCGGGTGTGTGTTGGTGTGCGGGTGTGTGTTGGTGTGCGGGTGTGTGTTTGTGTGCGGGTGTGTGTTTGTGTGCGGGTGTGTGTTTGTGTGCGGGTGTGTGTTGGTGTGCGGGTGTGTGTTGGTGTGCGGGTGTGTGTTGGTGTGTGTTAGTGTGCGGGTGTGTGTTGGTGTGCGGGTGTGTGCGGGTGTGTGTTGGTGTGCGGGTGTGTGCGGGTGTGTGTTGGTGTGCGGGTGTGTGTTGGTGTGTGTTGGTGTGCGGGTGTGTGTTTGTGTGCGGGTGTGTGTTGGTGTGTGCGGGTGTGTGTTGGTGTGCGGGTGTGTGTTTGTGTGCGGGTGTGTGTTGGTGTGCGGGTGTGTGTTTGTGTGCGGGTGTGTGTTTGTGTGCGGGTGTGTGTTTGTGTGTGTTTGTGTGCGGGTGCGGGTGTGTGTTTGTGTGCGGGTGTGTGTTGGTGTGTGTTTGTGTGCGGGTGTGTGTTTGTGTGCGGGTGTGTGTTTGTGTGCGGGTGTGTGTTGGTGTGTGTTTGTGTGCGGGTGTGTGTTTGTGTGCGGGTGTGTGTTGGTGTGTGTTGGTGTGCGGGTGTGTGTTTGTGTGCGGGTGTGTGTTTGTGTGCGGGTGTGTGTTTGTGTGCGGGTGTGTGTTTGTGTGCGGGTGTGTGTTGGTGTGCGGGTGTGTGTTTGTGTGCGGGTGTGTGTTTGTGTGCGGGTGTGTGTTGGTGTGCGGGTGTGTGTTGGTGTGCGGGTGTGTGTTTGTGTGCGGGTGTGTGTTGTGTGCGGGTGTGTGTTTGTGTGCGGGTGTGTGTTTGTGTGCGGGTGTGTGTTTGTGTGCGGGTGTGTGTTTGTGTGCGGGTGTGTGTTGGTGTGCGGGTGTGTGTTTGTGTGCGGGTGTGTGTTTGTGTGCGGGTGTGTGTTTGTGTGCGGGTGTGTGTTTGTGTGCGGGTGTGTGTTTGTGTGCGGGTGTGTGTTGGTGTGCGGGTGTGTGTTGGTGTGCGGGTGTGTGTTGGTGTGCGGGTGTGTGTTGGTGTGCGGGTGTGTGTTGGTGTGTGTTAGTGTGCGGGTGTGTGTTAGTGTGCGGGTGTGTGTTGGTGTGCGGGTGTGTGTTGGTGTGCGGGTGTGTGTTGGTGTGCGGGTGTGTGTTGGTGTGCGGGTGTGTGTTTGTGTGCGGGTGTGTGTTTGTGTGCGGGTGTGTGTTTGTGTGCGGGTGTGTGTTGGTGTGCGGGTGTGTGTTGGTGTGCGGGTGTGTGTTGGTGTGCGGGTGTGTGTTGGTGTGCGGGTGTGTGTTGGTGTGCGGGTGTGTTGGTGTGCGGGTGTGTGTTGGTGAGCGGGTGTGTGTTGTTGTGCGGGTGTGTGTTGGTGTGCGGGTGTGTGTTGGTGAGCGGGTGTGTGTTGGTGTGCGGGTGTGTGTTTGTGTGCGGGTGTGTGTTGGTGTGCGGGTGTGTGTTTGTGTGCGGGTGTGTGTTGGTGAGCGGGTGTGTGTTGGTGTGCGGGTGTGTGTTGGTGTGCGGGTGTGTGTTGGTGTGCGGGTGTGTGTTTGTGTGCGGGTGTGTGTTTGTGTGCGGGTGTGTGTTGGTGTGCGGGTGCGGGTGTGTGTTGGTGTGCGGGTGTGTGTTGGTGTGCGGGTGTGTGCGGGTGTGTGTTTGTGTGCGGGTGTGTGTTGGTGTGTGTTTGTGTGCGGGTGTGTGTTTGTGTGCGGGTGTGTGTTGGTGTGTGTTGGTGTGCGGGTGTGTGTTTGTGTGCGGGTGTGTGTTTGTGTGCGGGTGTGTGTTGGTGTGCGGGTGTGTGTTGGTGTGCGGGTGTGTGTTGGTGTGCGGGTGTGTGTTTGTGTGCGGGTGTGTGTTTGTGTGCGGGTGTGTGTTTGTGTGCGGGTGTGTGTTTGTGTGCGGGTGTGTGTTTGTGTGCGGGTGTGTGTTTGTGTGCGGGTGCGGGTGTGTGTTTGTGTGCGGGTGTGTGTTGGTGTGTGTTTGTGTGCGGGTGTGTGTTTGTGTGCGGGTGTGTGTTTGTGTGCGGGTGTGTGTTGGTGTGTGTTTGTGTGCGGGTGTGTGTTGGTGTGCGGGTGTGTGTTTGTGTGCGGGTGTGTGTTTGTGTGCGGGTGTGTGTTTGTGTGCGGGTGTGTGTTGGTGTGCGGGTGTGTGTTTGTGTGCGGGTGTGTGTTTGTGTGCGGGTGTGTGTTGGTGTGCGGGTGTGTGTTGGTGTGCGGGTGTGTGTTTGTGTGCGGGTGTGTGTTTGTGTGCGGGTGTGTGTTTGTGTGCGGGTGTGTGTTGGTGTGCGGGTGTGTGTTGGTGTGCGGGTGTGTATTTGTGTGCGGGTGTGTGTTTGTGTGCGGGTGTGTGTTTGTGTGCGGGTGTGTGTTGGTGTGCGGGTGTGTGTTGGTGTGCGGGTGTGTGTTGGTGTGCGGGTGTGTGTTGGTGTGCGGGTGTGTGTTGGTGTGCGGGTGTGTGTTGGTGTGCGGGTGTGTGTTGGTGTGTGTTAGTGTGCGGGTGTGTGTTGGTGTGCGGGTGTGTGTTGGTGTGCGGGTGTGTGTTGGTGTGCGGGTGTGTGTTGGTGTGTGTTGGTGTGCGGGTGTGTGTTGGTGTGCGGGTGTGTGTTTGTGTGCGGGTGTGTGTTTGTGTGCGGGTGTGTGTTTGTGTGCGGGTGTGTGTTGGTGTGCGGGTGTGTGTTGGTGTGCGGGTGTGTGTTGGTGTGTGTTAGTGTGCGGGTGTGTGTTGGTGTGCGGGTGTGTGCGGGTGTGTGTTGGTGTGCGGGTGTGTGCGGGTGTGTGTTGGTGTGCGGGTGTGTGTTGGTGTGTGTTGGTGAGCGGGTGTGTGCGGGTGTGTGTTGGTGTGCGGGTGTGTGTTTGTGTGCGGGTGTGTGTTTGTGTGCGGGTGTGTGTTGGTGTGCGGGTGTGTGTTGGTGTGCGGGTGTGTGTTTGTGTGCGGGTGTGTGTTTGTGTGCGGGTGTGTGTTGGTGTGCGGGTGTGTGTTGGTGTGCGGGTGTGTGTTGGTGTGCGGGTGTGTGTTGGTGTGCGGGTGTGTGTTGGTGAGCGGGTGTGTGTTGGTGTGCGGGTGTGTTTGTGTGCGGGTGTGTGTTGGTGAGCGGGTGTGTGTTGGTGTGCGGGTGTGTGTTGGTGTGCGGGTGTGTGTTGGTGAGCGGGTGTGTGTTGGTGTGCGGGTGTGTGTTTGTGTGCGGGTGTGTGTTGGTGAGCGGGTGTGTGTTGGTGTGCGGGTGTGTGTTTGTGTGCGGGTGTGTGTTGGTGAGCGGGTGTGTGTTGGTGTGCGGGTGTGTGTTGGTGTGCGGGTGTGTGTTGGTGAGCGGGTGTGTGTTGGTGAGCGGGTGTGTGTTGGTGTGCGGGTGTGTGTTTGTGTGCGGGTGTGTGTTTGTGTGCGGGTGTGTGTTTGTGTGCGGGTGTGTGTTTGTGTGCGGGTGTGTGTTGGTGTGCGGGTGTGTGTTGGTGTGCGGGTGTGTGTTGGTGTGCGGGTGTGTGTTGGTGTGTGTTAGTGTGCGGGTGTGTGTTGGTGTGCGGGTGTGTGTTGGTGTGCGGGTGTGTGTTGGTGTGCGGGTGTGTGTTGGTGTGTGTTGGTGTGTTGGTGTGTGTTGGTGTGCGGGTGTGTGTTGGTGTGCGGGTGTGTGTTTGTGTGCGGGTGTGTGTTTGTGTGCGGGTGTGTGTTTGTGTGCGGGTGTGTGTTGGTGTGCGGGTGTGTGTTGGTGTGCGGGTGTGTGTTGGTGTGTGTTAGTGTGCGGGTGTGTGTTGGTGTGCGGGTGTGTGCGGGTGTGTGTTGGTGTGCGGGTGTGTGCGGGTGTGTGTTGGTGTGCGGGTGTGTGCGGGTGTGTGTTGGTGTGCGGGTGTGTGTTGGTGTGCGGGTGTGTGTTGGTGTGCGGGTGTGTGTTTGTGTGCGGGTGTGTGTTTGTGTGCGGGTGTGTGTTTGTGTGCGGGTGTGTGTTTGTGTGCGGGTGTGTGTTTGTGTGCGGGTGTGTGTTTGTGTGCGTTGGTGTGCGGGTGTGTGTTTGTGTGCGGGTGTGTGTTTGTGTGCGGGTGTGTGTTTGTGTGCGGGTGTGTGTTTGTGTGCGGGTGTGTGTTGGTGTGCGGGTGTGTGTTGGTGTGCGGGTGTGTGTTGGTGTGCGGGTGTGTGTTTGTGTGCGTGTGTAATGAATCACTGCTAATCACAACCTTGGGCTCACATAAATGCTCTGTCCAAGGGGTCACTGCAGGTCAGGAGTTTCTAGTAAACCACATTGCTGGGACAGTTGAGGGAACTTGTTCTTTACAGCTGAACTGTGCTGAACCTGAGCTTAACGCTGGCACTGTCTGCAAAACTTCCCAAAAGGAAAGAAAAATTAAGAATGAAAGAATTACTCTCGGGCGGACGGGTGATACAGGCCAGCCCTCATTTATTGTCTGCCCCTAATTGCACTGAGCTGTTGCTTAATCCTTTCAGAGAGCTTGAAGAGTCATAGAATGACGTAGTATTTACAGCACAGAAGCAGGCTCCGCACGAGCCCCCTCCCACCCTACTTCATCTCACCCATATCCTTCTATTCCTTCTCCCTCATGTACTTATCTGGCTTCCCCTTAAATGCATCAATGTTATTCGTCTTAACCATTCCCTGTGGTAGCGAGTTCCCCACTCTCTGGGTAAAGTACGTAATGTGGCTACAAGAGCAGGTCAGAGGCTGGGTATTCTGCGGCGAGTGTCTCACCTCCTGACTCCCCAAAGCCTTTCCAACATCTACAAGGCACAAGTCAGGAGTTTGATGGAATTCTCTCCACTTGCCTGGATGTGTGCAGCTCCAACAACACTCAAGACGCTCGACACCATCCAGGACAAAGCAGCCCACTTGATCGGCACCCCATATCCACACCTTAAACATTCACTCCCTCCACCACCGGTGTACCGTGGCTGCAGTGTGCACCATCTACAAGATACACTGCGGCAACTCGCCAAGGCTTCCTCGACAGCACCTCCCAAACCCGCGACCTCCACCACCTAGAAGGACAAGGGCAGCAGGCGCATGGGAACACCACCACCTCCAAGTTCCCCTCCAAGTCACACACCATCCTGACTTGGAAATATATCGCCGTTCCTTCATCGTCACTGGGCCAAAATCCTGGATCTCCCTCCCTAACAGCACTGCAGGAGCACCTTCACCACATGGACTGCAGCGGTTCAAGAAGGCGGCTCACCACCACCTTCTCGAGGGCAACTAGGGATGGGCAATAAATGCTGGCTTTGCCAGCGACGCCCACATCCAAGAACGAACAAAGCCCAGACTGGTTTCCCTTCCTTGAAGGCTTCCTGGAGATCCAGTTGGATTTTTGTACAACAGTCTAGCAGCTTCCTGGCTTATTTTTCTGCCAGTCTACAAATCTATTGAATTCAGCTTTACGATTCACCATGTTAGGAGTGGAACGCCTGACCCGTGGGAACATTTTAAATGCCTTTTAAATTCTTCCTTTTAGCCTGTGGCACCAGTGTTCCAGCCTGGGCCAGACTGTTGGGACAAGACGTCTCCAGCCTCTGCTGACTGCAAGAATCTGACGTGAAATGGCTTTGAGCAGCCTGAATACATCAGCAACGCAAAACATCTTAAAGCGCGTCATCGGGAGAACTGATGAGAGGGGAGTAGGGGGCTTAAAATGGGTTCAATTATGAGGACAGGTTGCAAAAGACTAGGCTTGTGTTCCCTCGAGTTTAGAAGATTAAGGGGTGATCTAACCGAGGTGTTTAAGATGATTGAAGGATTTGATAGGGTCGAGAGAGAGAAACTCTTTCCTCTGGTGGGGGGAGTCCAGAACAAGGGGGCATAACCTTAAAATTAGAGCCAGGCCGTTCAGGGGTGATGTCAGGAAGCACTTCTTCACACAAAGGGTAGTGGAAATCTGGAACTCTCTCCCCCAAAAAGCTGTCGAGGCTGGGGTCAATTAAGATTTTTGTTGGGTAACAATATTAAGGGTTACGGCACCAAGGCGGGTAGATGGAGGTAAGATACAGACAAGCCATGATCTCATTGAATGGCGGAATGGGCTCAAGGGGCTGAATGGTCTACTCCTGTTCTTAATTTCCTATGTGAATGAAGGCATGGTGAGTGGACTCATACAATAATAGCAGTTTCCTAAGATTGGGCAGAGTCAACATGGATTTATGAAAGGGAATAACAACAGAAAACGCTGGAAAAACTCAGCAGGCCAGGCAACATCCGTGGAGAGAGAAACAGAGTTAACGTTTCAGGTCAAAGACCCTTCGTGAGTTCTGCCGAAGGGTCTTCGACCTGAAACGTTAACTCTGTTTCTCTCTCCACGGATGTTGCCTGGCCTGCTGAGTTTTCCAGTGTTTTCTGTTGTTATTTCAGTTTTCCAGCATCCGTAGTATTTTGCTATTGTTTATGAAAGGGAAGTCCTGTTTGACAAACCTATTGGAGTTCTTTGAGGATGTAACTAGTGGAGTAGACAAAGGGGAACCGGTAGATGTGGTGTATTTGGATTTTCAGAAGGCCTTCGATAAGGTCCCACACAAGAGGTTGGTGAACAAAATTAGGGCACATGGAATTGGGGGTAATATACTAGCATGGATTGAGAATTGGTTAACAGACAGAAAACAAAGAGTAGGGATAAACGAGTCTTTTTTAGGATGGCAGGCTGTGACTAGTGGGGTACCGCAAGGATGGGTGCTTGGGCCCCAGCTATTCCCAATCTATATCAATGATTTGGATGAGGGGACTAAATGTAACATTTCCAAATTTGCTGATGACACAAAGCTAGGTGGCAGTGTCAGTTGTGAAGAGGATGTGAAGAGGCTTCAAGGGGATCTCGACAGGCTCAGTGAGTGGGCGAGAACATGGCAGATGGATTATAATGTGGATAAATGTGAAGTTATCCACTTTGGTAAAAAAAACCAGAAAGGCAGAGTATTTCTTAAATGGTGAAAGATTGGGGAATGCAGATGCTCAAAGGGACCTGGGTGTCCTTGTGCATGAGTCACTGAAAGTGAATGTGCAGGTGCAGCAAGCCATTAGGAAGGCAAATGGTATGCTGGCCTTCATTACAAGAGGATTTGAGTACAGGAGTAAAGAAGTCTTACTCCAATTATATAGGGCCTTGGTGCGACCACACCTGGAGTACTGTGTACAATTTTGGTCTCCTTACCTAAGGAAGGATATACTTGCCATAGAGGGAGTGCAACGAAGGTTCACGAGATTGATTCCTGGGATGGCGGGACTGTCGTATGAGAAGAGATTGAGTAAACTAGGCCTGTATTCTCTTGAATTCAGAAGAATGAGAGGGGATCTCATTGAAGCATACAAAATTATTACAGGGCTTGATAGGGTGGATGCTGGGAGAATGTTTCCCTTGGCTGGGGAGTCTAGAACCAGGGGCCACAGCCTCAGGATAAAGGGTAGGCCATTCAGGACTGAGATGAGAAGACATTTCTTCACACAGAGGGTGGTGAATCTTAGGAATTCTCTACCCCAGAGGGCTGTGGAGGCTCAGTCATTGGGTATATTCAAAACAGAAGTCGATAGATTTCTGATTAGTAAGGGCATCAAGGGATATGGCGAAAAGGCCGGTGAATGGAGTTGAGGCAGAAGATCAGCCATGATCTCATTGAATGGCCTACTCCTGCTCCTATTTCTTATGTTCTTATGTAAGTTTTACGGCACAGAAGGAGGCCATTCGGCCCATCATGTCTGTGACGGCTGAAAAAGAGCTATCCAGCCGAATCCCACTTTCCAGCTCTTGGTCCGTAGCCCTGTAGGTTACGACACTTCAAGTGCACATCCAAGTACTTTTGAAATGTGATGACAGTTTCTGCCTCTACCACCCTTTCAGGCAGTGATTTCCAGACTCCCACCACCCTGTGGGTGAAGAAATTTCTCCTCAACTCCCCTCTAATCCTTCTAACTCCTCTGAGTTCACTGCCCTCCTGTCCTCCCTTAATCTCTCCCTCCATATAAACTCCCCTACCCATCCCTTCGACCTTGCCATCTCACGTGGCCTCTGTATTCCCATCGTCTCAATCACAGACAATGGCATCTCTGATCACTTCCTTGTATCCCTCACCATTCACATATTCCTACCTCCTTCCCACCCCAATACCCATCTGCATCCGCTCCTGGGAAAAATACTCTTCCCCCAAGTCACACATAACGGCACTTTCAAACTCCCAATTGACGAGTCTTTGGCCCTCCATTCGCCACAACATGTCTGCAGCTATCAGTCTGCTTAATCACACCCTCACCTCTGCCTTTGATGCACTTGTCCCCAATAAAACCCTTACTCTCTCCCACCCTGGTCGTTCCCCTTAGTACGGCCCCCCCACCTTCACTCCGTTAAGTCCAAGGGACGCAGTTTGGAACTTTTATTGCGAACAACTGGTTTTGCCATTCATCGCCAGATCTGGCTGGACCACTTCAAGCACTATCACCAACAACAACTTGCATTTATGCAGCACCTTCAACGTAGTAAAACATCCCAAGGCGCGTCACAGGAGACCAAAAGCTTGGTCAAAGAGGGAGGTTTTTAGGAGCATCTTAAAGGCGGAAAGAGAGGTAGAGAAAGAAAGACAGACTTGCATTTCTACAGCGCCTTTCACTACCACCGGACGACCCAAAGTGCTTTACAGCCAACGAAGTACTTTTTGAAGTGTAGTCACTGTTGTAATGTGGGAAACGCAGCAGCCAATTTGCGCACAGCAAGCTCCCACAAACAGCAATATGATAATGACCAGATAATCTGTTTTAGTGATGTTGATTGAGGAATAAATATTGGCCAGGATGCCGGGGATGACTCCCCTGCTTTTCTTCGAAATAGTGCCATGGGATCTTTTACGTCCACTTGAAAGGGCAGATGGGGCCTTGATTTAACATCTCATCTGAAAGACGGCACCTCAGACAGTACAGCACTCCCTCAGTGCTGCACAGGAGTGTCAACCTAAATTTATGTGCTCAAGTCCCTGGAGTGGGACTATGAACCCCCAACCTTCCAGACTCAGAGACGAGTGTGCTACCAACTGAGCCACAGCTGACACATCTTAAATGACCTTAAAGGAGGACAGAGAGGCAGAGAGGCGGAGAGGTTTAGGGAGGGAATTCCAGAGCATGGGGCCCAGGCAGCTGAAGGCACGGCCGCCAATGGTGGAGCGATTAAAATCAGGGATACGCAAGAGGCCAGAATTGGAGGAACGCAGCAATCTCGGTGGGGGGGTGGTGGGGGCGGTGGTTGTGGGACTGGAGGAGATTACAGAGATAGGGAGGGACGAGGCCATGGAGAAGTTTGAAAATAAGGATGAGAATTTTAAAATTGAGGCGTTGCCAGACGCCAATGTAGGTCTTTGACCAAGTCTTTTGGTCACCTGTCCTACTGTCTTCTCATGTGGCTCGGTGTCAAAATGTATTTGATAATCGCTCCTGTGAAGCGCCTTGGGACATTTTTAATACGTTAAAGGCGCTATATAAATGCAAGTTGTTGTTGTTGTTGATAACGGAATGACCTCATAATGTTGCACATGTTCTGCTCCTGTGCCCGACTCCGTCCCGGCCTCAGCTCATCCGCTGCTGAAACCCTCAGCCATGCCTTTTATTACCTCTAGACTTGACCGTTCCAACGCACTCCTGGCCGGCCTCCCACATTCCACCCTTCGTAAACTTCAGCTCATCCAAACCTCTGCTGCCCGTGTCCTAACCCGCACCAGGTCCCGTTCACCCTTCACCCACTGTGCTCGCTGACCTATATTGGCTCCCGGTCTGGTAACACCTCAATTTAAAAATTCTCATCCATGTGTTCAAATCCCTCCATGGCCTCGCCCCCTTCCCTATCTCTGTAATCTCCTCCAGTCCTACAACCCTCTGAAATCTCTGCCTCTCCAGTTCTGGCCTTATGTACATCTTATGATACAATGTTAAAAAGAAAAAGAAAGAACTTGCATTTCTATAGCGCCTTTCACGACCTCAGGGCGCCCCCAAAGCGCTTTACAGCCAATGAAGTACTTTTGAAGTGTAGTCACTGTTGTAATGTGGGGTGCAAGAAGAGAGAGACCTGGGGTGTTTGTGCACAAATCTTTGAAGGTGGCAGGGCAGGTTAACAAAGCAGTTAATAAAGCATCTGGGATCCTGGGCTTCATAAATAGAGGCATAAGAGTACAAAGGCCAGGAAGTTATGCTAAACCTTTATAAAACATTAGTTCGGCCCCAGCTGGAGTATTGAGTCCAATTCTGGGCACCACACTTTAGGAAGGACGTGAAGGCTTTGGAGAGGGGGCAGAAGAGATTTACTAGAATGGTTCCAGGGATGAGGGATTACAGTTACATGGATGGACTGGAGAAGCTGGGGTTGTTCTCCTTAGAGCAGAGAAGGCTAAGAGGAGATTTGATAGAGGTGTTCAAAATCATGACGGGTTTAGAGAGAGTAAATAAAGAGAAACGGTTTCCAATGGCTGAAGGGTTGATAACCAGAGGACACAGATTTAAGATGTTTGTCAAAAGAACCAGAGGTGACATGAGGAAAAACATTTTTACGCCACGAGTGGTTAGGATTTGGAATGCACTGCCTGATAGGGCGATGGATACAGATTCAATAGTAGCCTTCAAAAGGGAATTGGGTAAAATTGCAGGGATTTGGGGAAAGAGTTGGGAGTGGGATTAACTGATTGCTCTTTGAAAGAGCCGGTGTAGACTCGATGGGCCAAATGGCCTCCTTCTGCATTCTACTATTCTATGATTCTATACTCCCCCCACTTCCTTCGCCCCACCATTGGCGGCCGTGCCTTCAGCCATCTAGGCCTTAATCTTTGAAATTCATCCCTTAAACCTCTCCGTCTCTGCACCTCTCTCTCTCTCCTCCTTTCAGACACTCCTTAAAACCTACCTCTGACCAGCAGATTGCTGGCTTCTCTGAAACATGCCTATCAAAGGTTTGGTCGATAACAGTCTCAAAGTCGAGGCATATCTGTTATTTTAGCGGACTTAGGGGTGTTTTTAACCAGACTGCCAGCGGGCTGGCCCATTGGGATTGGGGTCCCCTGGTAGCGATTCGCCAGCTGTTCATGATGCCAGTGCTTGTGGGTACTTGACCTGCTGTAGTCTTTAATTCTAATGAAATCCTTCTACTAACCAGACACTATAGATTCTGCAAATAAAATAAAAGAGATGTCATTTTATCCTCATTTTATTCCAATCATAATTAATTACTTTGGAACTCAGCATTAATAAATTTGGCACTCAATATTTGACTCGATTTTAATTGAACAGTTACCCTTTCAATACTCTATCTCACGCTTCAATACACAATCAATACCCGATCCTACCCATTTGCACCGTACCAATTCACATCTGATATATCACTGACTAACCGAATGAAGTCTGCCCTTTGACGATATGAATCCCAGATGGACTTTCTGCTAATTAAAGGGACCTCAGGATGTCCCAAAGCACTTTACAACCAATGAAGTACTTTTTGAAATGTAGTCGCTGTTGTAATGTAGGAAACGCGGCAGCCAATTTGCGCACAGCAAGCTCCCACAAACAGCAATGAAATAACTGACCAAGTAATCCTTTTAGATGTTGGTTGAGGGATAAACCAGATAATCTGTTTTAGTGATACTGATTTTTTTTTTATTCATTCACGGGATGTGAGCGTCGCTGGCAAGGCTGGCATTTATTGCCCTTCACTAATTACCCTCGAGAAGGTGGTGGTGAGCCGCCTTGTTGAACTGCTGCAGTCCGCGTGTTGACTTTGTCGTAGCGGTTTGGTACGACTGAGTGGCTTGCTGGGCCATTTCAGAGGGCAGTTCAGAGTCAACCACATTGCTGTGGGCCTGGAGTCACAGGTAGGCCAGGCAGATTTTCTTCCTTAAAGGACATTAGTGAACCAGATGGGTTTTTACATCAACCTGGTAGTTTCCATGGTCACCATTACAGATAATAGATTTTTTATTCCAGATTTATTTAATTAATTGAATTTAAATTCCCCAGCTGCCGTGGTCCAGGCCTCTGGATTACTAGTCCAGTAACATATCCACTGTGCTACCGTACCTTGATTGAAGGATAAATATTGGACGGGGCCTCGGTTTAACGTCGCATCTGATAGACGGCACCTCTGACAGTGCAGCACACCCTCTAATGTCAGCCTGGATTTTGTTCTTCACTCTCTGGAGTGGGACTGTGAACCCACGACCTTCTGACTCACAGGTGAGAGTGCTACCCACTGAGCCATGGCTGACATGGCCGTGTGCGACTGTGAGAAACATAAATAGGTTTGAATCCAAATCCAACTACCCCGTCCTGCAAGCTCCTCCTCCTCAACCCTGCATCCTCACTGTTGAAATTAAGACTCATTGCACCAACTCCTGCTCGAACTCACCCTTCCCAAAATCTTCAAAACTATAGAACTCCTCGCCCATCTTCCTGAAACCTTCAGGCTTTGAAAACCCAAGCTGGGTGTCACCTAACCACTACTCCTTGAGTTACTGCCCTTTCTCTCCTATTCTGTTTGAACTCACTGGTGTCCTGACCTTCCACCGAGGTTTCTCTATCGAAGAACATCTATTCACCAATATTAAATATCATCAGCCGAGACTGTGGAGCTACGAACATACAACATTTTCAGGAAGGAAAAGACCAGCTGGTCCATCAAACCTGCCCCATGATGACTGGAGCATCCTGACTAAACACTTCTTCCCTCCACCAACCACCACCCTGCCCACCGCAGCCATCACCTTGGAGAAGCAAAAAAACCCCAGGGCCAATAAGGGAAAACATACTCTGGGAAATTCCTCTCCGACCCCCTCAGGTGAACGAAACCCAGTCCAGGAGATCACACGGATCCAGTGTTAACAATGTGACTGTGACTGTGGTAAACTATCTCTCCTCATCCTTCTCGACCTTTGACACTGTTGACCACACCATCCTCCTTCAACGCCTCTCCACCGTCATCCAGCTGGGTGGGTCTGCACTCGCCTGGTTCCATTCTTATCTATCTAATCGTAGCCAGAGAATCACCTGCAACGGCTTCTCTTCCCACTCCCGCATCGTTACCTCTGGTGTCCCCAAGGATCTATCCTTGGCCCCCCTCCTATTTCTCATCTACATGTTGCCCCTTGGTGACATCATCCGAAAATACAGTGTCAGATTCCACATGTACACTGACGACACCCAGCTCCACCTCACCACCTCTTCTCTCGACCTCTCCACTGTCTCTGATTTGTCAGACTGCTTGTCCAACATCCAGTCCTGGATGAGCAGAAATTTTCTCCAGTTAAATATTGGGAAGACTGAAACCATTGTTTTCGGTCCCCACCACAAACTCCGTTCCCTAGCCACTGACTCCATCCCTCTCCCAAACATCTGTCTGAGGCTGAACTACACTGTTCACAACCTTGGTGTCATATTTGACCTTGAAATGAGCTTCCGACCACATATCCGCGGCATAACAAAGACCGCCTACTTCCACCTCTGTAACATCGCCCGTCTCCGCCCTTGCCTCAGCTCATCCGCTGCTGAAACCCTCATCCATGCCTTAAAATCTACCTCTCACCTGTCCTAATATCTCCTTATGTGGCTCGGTGTAAAATTTTGTTTGATAATTGCTCCTGTGAAGGGCCTTGGGACGTTTTACTACGTTAATGGCGCTGTATAAATGCAAGTTGTTGCTGTTAACCTCTTTAAATGTTATCCCTTCCCTCTGAAAATCCTGCTTTCCCACATAGCTCGTCATCATCTGTAAATATTCGACATCCCCCTCCAGATCTCTTACTGATATCGCAAACCATCGTGGTCGAGGTCTGATCTCATGAGGGACTCTGCTGATGACAGCTGGTCAGTTAGAACTATCCCTGCTGCTCAATAGCCTCTCCCTTTAGCCAATATACTATCCAATTTACTACATTAACCCAAAAGCATTCACGGAGAAAACGAGCGACTTGGCACGCACATTACCCAATGCCTCCTGCAAGTCAAGCTGTAGCCATCAACCGTTCTGCAACTCTCCACCAACTGCATTGCATTCCTCCAAGAACTGCAATAAATTTGCCCCTTGTCTACATTCACGTGAAATTATTGCCTTTATGCTCCCGTTAGATTCGCTTCACTTGGTTCTTAAAGAGTTGGCTCTGATATGTCTCCCACTGTGGACATGACATTCATTGCCCTAGAATTCCCAGGATCATCCTTCTTTAAAAGATTGGAATAACATTTAACAATCCCTTTATATCTTCGGGTATTGTGTTCAAAGAGCTGTGAACAGCTCCAGCCCGCAGTCCTTGCACCCCAACCCCCTCTCCCTCTCTCTGCTCTCTGTCAATTCACGTTTCATTTCTTTGAGTGCTTCGGCTGGTCCTGACACTCTATAAAACAGCCGGTCCAATTAGGTTTTATTAATGTTGCTGGTAGGCGTTTCAGTGGCACCTCTTCCAACGTGTACGGTAGCATCGTCGTTATGTCACTGCACTAGTAATCCTGGACTAAAAATCCCGAGACATGGGTTCAAATCCTGCCACGGCAGTTTGTTAAATTGAATTTAGTTAATTAAATAAATCTGGAATTAAAAAAGCTACTGTCAGTAAAAGTGACGATGAAACTATTGGATTATCATTAAAAACCCAGCTAGTTCACTAATGTCCTTTAGGGAAGGAAACCTGCCGTCCTTACCCAGTCTGGGCCTGTATGTGACTCCAGACCCACGGCAATACGGTTGACTCTTAACTGCCCTCTGATATGGACCAGCAAGCCACTCCATTGTATCAAACCACTCATCACACGGACTGCAGCAGTTCAAGAAGGTGACTCACCACCACCTTCTCAAGTGCAACTAGGGATTGGCAATAAATGCCGGCCTTGCCAGCGACGCCCACATCCTGTAACTGAATTTTAATAAAAATAAGAACCTAAGAAATAGGAGCAGGAGTAAGCCATTCTGCCCTTTGAGCCTGCTCCACCATTCAATAAGATCATGGCTAATCTTTTACCTCATCTCCACTTTCCTGCACTATCCCCATATCCCTTGGTTCCCTTAATATCCAAAAATCTATCGCTCTCTGTCTTGAATATACGCAACGACTGATCATCCACAGCCCTCTGGGGTAGAGAATTCCAAAGATTCACCACCCTCTGAGTGAAGAAATTCCTCTTCATCTCAGTCCTAAATGGCCGACCCCTTTATTCTGAGACTGTGACCCCTGGTTCTAGACTCCTCAACCAGGGGAAACATCCTCCCTGCATCTACCCTGTCAAGCCCCTTAAGAATTTTATACGTTTCAATGAGATCACCTCTCATTCTTCTAAATTCTAGGGAATATATTCTACTCAACCTCTCAAAACTGTACAAGGCACATTGAGTTAGAACGGACAACTCGATCACAGCTGGCCTTGGTTGGCCCCAGTATGTCTGAGTGTTGTGTTTTTGCTGTAGTTTGGATGGCCACCATAACAGAGGAGGAAAGAAAAAAAGAATGAACTTGCATTTATACAGCACCTTTCATGACCTCAGGACGTCCCAAAACGCTTTACAGCCAATGAAATACAACAGCAACTTATATTGATATAGCGCCTTTTAATGTAATAAAATGTTCCAAGGCGCTTCACAGGAGCTTTATCAAACAAAACCAAAATTTGACACAGTGCCACATAAGGAGCTATTAGGACAGGTGACCAAAAGCTTGGTCAAAGAGCTAGGTTTTAAGGAGGGTCTTAAAGGAGGAGAGAGAGGTGGAGAGGTTTAAGGAGGGAATTCCAGAGCTTAGGGCCCAGGCAGCTGAAGGCACGGCCGTCGATGGTGGAGCGATTAGAATCGGGGATGTTCGAAAGGCCAGAATAGGCGAAGCGCAGAGAGCTCGGGGGATTATAGGGCTGGAGGAGATTACAGAGATAGGGAGGGGTGAGGTCATGGAGTTTGGAGTGTGGTCACTGTTGAAACGCGGCGGCCAATCTCTGCACATCAAGGTATTTAGGGGTAGAAATTAGGTCGCGCCCCATTTGGGGCGCAAATATCGTCCGGACGCAAATATTAGCGCCTGGCGCTAATCATCGGCACTGACGGGAAACTTCACTTTTACCGCCCCGGGAGGTGAGTGGAGCGCTAAAGCAGGCGCTGCACACCTCTCTTAAGGCGCAAAGGCCGAGCAGTGAGGCGCTAACTCGGAGCGCTGGCGAAGCTCATGTAATGTCAGTCAGCAATGGAACACACACACAATGGCACGGGCCAGTTCTTAAAGGGGATGGTTAATCTTGCTTTCCATCCACATCCTGTTCATTGCTGCCTTGAATCTCGGCCTGGAGAGACTTGCACATCAAATGTGCTGGAAAGAACAATGGAGAGCACCAGGCAAAGAGCTCAGAGTGCAGCTCCCACGGTCTCTGCTAAATCGATACAAGGAATGGCAAATCAAAATGAACCTGCAAAGTGCTGCTCAGTACCCAAAACTCCTTCACACAACGTTGAATCTCTCCAGAAGTCTCTCCCTCTCTCTCTCAGAATGCGTAGTTCAAAAATGCCACCAACAATAAAAGACAGGAAGAGGCCCCCTTTAAATAGCGCCCCCCCCAGCCCCACAGCGATTGATAGCGTTCCAGTCTTCTGGTCGTTGGAAGCGCCAGGCGGTAAGGCAGGGGGCGCCACTCAATTTCCGCTACGGGGCGCCCCAAGGGCGTTGCACCATGGAATGACGTCACAATCTGCGCGCGCAGGTGGTCGCAGCGGTAAGTTTTAGCGCCGCCGCACAATCTCAAGTTAAGTTCTCGAGCGGCGCAAACATCGCTGCGCCCGGGCGTTAGCGGCTTTGCGCCCCATTAGCGCCCTCTTAAGGCGCTAACGGGCGGCGCAACCAAGTGAATTTTTACCCCTTAGAGTTTAGGAGGGACAAGAGAGGAAAATTTCCCAAGTGCCTAAGGCCTGGGCAACTAAAATAACCCAGGCCATATTTTTGGCACAGTGGGTGAGTTTCTAACTCGCACCTTTACCTGCCCATTCAAAACCCACCCAGTGCTAGTTTTTTAAATTTTTCTCAGGATGTGCGTGGCACTGGCAATGCCGGTATATATTGCCCACTCTTGGTTGCCTTGAGAAAGGGGTGGTGGACCTTCTACTACAGTTATCGTTTTTACAAGAAGGCCATGTCATTGGGTATCAAAGATGACACCAGGTTGGCTGCAGTGGCCAACGATGTTCACCCGTGTGCGATACACCAAAGGGATCTGGACAGGCTAAGGCAATGGGCACAGAGGTCAACACAGATAAGTGTAAATTCATGAGATTAGGCAGTAGAAATGAGAAAGTGAATGACTTATTCAATGGTAACATGCTTGAGATAACGGAGCAAGAGAGGGATTGGGAAATTTCGGTGAATGGATCAATAAACCCATTGATCCACTGTTTGGAGGCGGTCAAGAAAATAAGGTGGATGAACATAGGAGCAGGTGTAGGCCATTCAGCCCCTCAAGACTGTTTCACCATTCAATGAGATCAAGACAATTTTTTTATTCGTTCGTGGGATGTGGGCGTCAAGGGCCAGGCCAGCGTTTATTGCCCATCCCTAATTGCCCTCGAGAAGGTGGTGGCGAGCCACCTTCTTGAACCGCTGCAGTCCGTGTGGTGAAGGTACTCCCACAGTGCTGTTAAGGAGGGAGTTCCAGGATTTTGATCCAGCGACGATGAAGGAACGGCGATATATTTCCAAGTCAGGATGGTGTGTGACTTGGAGGGGAACTTGGAGGTGGTGGTGTTCCCATGCGTCTGCTGCCCTTGTCCTTCTAGGTGGAAGAGGTCGCGGGTTTGGGATCAGGAGTCGATTGAGCTGCACCTCAAACCCATTTACCCGCCTTTGCTCCACATCCCATGATACCCTTACCCAACAAAAATCTATCGACCTCAGTCTTGAAAATTTCAGTTGACCCCCCAGCATCCGTAGCTTTTAGGGAGATTTCCACTACCCTTTATGTGGAAAAAGTGCCTCCTGATTTACCTCCTGAGTGGCCTAGCTCTAATTTTAAGATTCTTGTTCTGGATTCCCCCACCAGAGGAAAAAGTTTCTCTGCATTGACCCTGTTGAATCCCTTTATCATTTTATGCAACCTGTCCTCATAATTTAAACCTTGAAGCCCCAGTATCATTCTGGTGAATCTGCGCTGCTCCCCCTCCAAGGCCAATATATCCTTCCTGAGGTGCGGTGCCCGAAACTGAACGCAGTTACTCCAGATGGGGTCTGACCAAGGCTCTGTACAACTGAAGCATCGCTTCCTCACTTTTGAATCCCCTTGAGATAAAGGCCAGTGGAAAAGAAGGCGAAGAGATATGGGAACAGGGTGGGGAAATATGATTGGGACTATTTGTTTGCAAGGAGGGGTAAACACCGACACAGACTGGTTGGGCCAAATGGCCTGTTCCCGTGTTGTAACTTTGATGTATTTCTACAGCATGTTGGGTTGTGTAGTCAGGCTCAGATTGAGCCTCCCTCCGCTGAGATATTTCCTCCACATGCAATAGATCAGGGTTGAAAGGCGGTGATGTGGGGATGGATGAATTTTCCGATGATTTGTTTAGTCACGTTCGGGAAACGGCGGGGGAGGGAGAGGGAGTCGGGATCCACACAGAAGCTTCCCTCTGGATCGGATGGATTGGATACTGCCTATGAAAGTGTAAAATTACAAAGAGATGTTAATAGATAGAGTGAAAGGGCAAAACTGTGGCAAATGGATTTCAATGTAGGCAAATGTGAGGTCATCCACTTTGGACCTAAAAAGGTTAGATCAGAGTACTTTCTAAATGGTGAAAAGCTAAACAGTGGCAGTCCAAAGAGACTTAGGATATATACAGATCATTAAAATGAGTTATAAATGACAGGTACAAAAAGGCTAATGGAATGCTGGCCTTTATATCTGGAGGACTAGAATACAAGGGGTTAGAAGTCATGCTTCAGCTATACAAAGCCCTGGTTAGACCACACCTGGAGTACTGTGAGCAGTTCTGGGCACCACACCTTAGGAAGGATACATTGGCCTTGGAGGGAGTGCAGCATAGATTTACCAGAGTGGTTAGCACTGGTGCCTCACAGCGCCAGGGACCCGGGTTCGAATCTGACCTCGGGTGACTGTCTGTGTGGAGTTTGCACATTCTCCCCGTGTCTGCGTGGGTTTCCTCCGGGTGCTCCGGTTTCCTCCCACAGTCCAAAAATGTGCGGGTTAGGTTGATTTGGCTATGATAAATTGACCCTTAGTGTTAGGGGGGGATTAAATATGTGGGGTTATGGGGATAGGATGGGATATGTTAGGGGGAATTAAATACGTGGGGTTATGGGGGTAGGGTGAGATATATGTACTGTGGGGATTAAAGCAGGGACAGGGTACTGGATTTGGATGATCAGCCATGATCGTATTGAATGGTGGAGCAGGCTCGACGGGCCGAATGGCCTACTCCTGCTCCTAGATTCTATGTTTCTATGTTAAATTACGAGGAGAGATTACACAAACTAGGGCTGTATTCCCGTGAAATTGGAAGATTAAGGGGTGATTTGAACGAAGTTTTCAAGATGTTAAGGGGAACTGATAGCGTAGATAGAGAGAAACTATTTCCGCTGGTTGGGGAGTCTAGGACTAGGGGGCATAGTCTAAAAATTAGAGCCAGACCTTTCAGGAGTGAACACTTCTACACACAAAGGGTGGTAGAATTTTGGAACTCTCTTCCGCAAACGGCAATTGGTGCTCGGTCAATTGTTAATTTTAAATCTGAAATTGATAGATTTTTGTTGACCAAAGGTATTAAGTGATATGGGGAAAAGGCAGGTATATGGAGTTAGGTCACAGATCAGCCTTGAATGGAGGATGAAGCTCGAGGGGCTGAATGGCCTCCTCCTGTTCCCATGTTCCTAGGAGGTTTGATAGGCTGAATGGCCTTTCCTCCCTAGGCACCTTCTTACCCTTAGATTCTGCTAAGGGCAAAAAAAAAACAATCAGTGTGACAAAGGGTTGACCATGAAAGGTTAGCGCGTCCTCTGAATGTGACAACAGCAGTTGCGATGATTTATCTGGGATGAGCTTGCCGGGCTAATTCTTTCCATCTACTATTGATCCCCAGCCTCTTGATATTGAATCTGTTGGGTGCGCTCTTTTGTTTTTCTGTTGTTGTTGCTGTCCGAGCCAATATTTATCCCTCAACCAACATCACTAAAACAGATTATCTGGTCATTATCACATTGCCGTTTGTGGGAGCTTGCTGTGCATAAATTGGCTGCCGTGTTTCCCGCATTACAACAGTGACTACACTTCAAAAAGTACTTCATTGGCTGTAAAGCGCTTTGGAATGTCCGGAGGTCGTGAAAGGTGCTGTAGAAATGTCTTCCTTTAACTTACTCATGCTGTAGCTTTCTTCAAAATACTTCAACAACAACAAATTGCTTTTGTATAGCGCCCTTAACGTAGTAAAATGTCCCAAGGCGCTTCACAGGAGCGATTATAAAATTTGACTCTGAGCCACAAAAGGAGATATTAGGACAGGTGACCAAAAGCTTGGTCAAAGAGGTAGGTTTTAAGGAGCGTCTTAAAGGAGGAGAGAGAGGCGGAGAGGTTTAGGGAGGGAATTCCAGAGCTTAGGGCCCAGGCAGCTGAAGGCACGGCCACCAATGGTGGAGCGATTAAAATCAGGGATGCTCAAGAGGCCAGAACTGGAGGAGCGCAGAGATCTCGGAGGGTTGTAGGGCTGGAGGAGGTTACAGAGATAAGGAGGGTTGAGGCAATGGAAGGCTTTGAGCAAGGATGAGAATTTTAAAGTCGAGGCGGTGCCGGACCGGGAGCCAATGTAGGTCAGCGAGCACAGGGGCTGATGGGTGAACGACTTGGTGCGAGTTAGGACACGGGCAGCAGGGTTTTGGATGAGGTCAAGTTTACGGAGGGTGGAAGGTGGGAGGCCAGCCAGGAGAGCGAGGGAATAGTCGACTCTAGAGGTAACGAAGGCACGGATGAGAGTTCCAGCAGCAGATAAGGTGATGCAGGGGCGGAGGCGGGCGATGTTACGGAGGTGGAAGTAGGCGGTCTTGGTGATGGAGGGGATCTGGGGTCGGACGCTCAGCTCGGGGTAAAATAAAACGCCGAGGTTGCAAGCAGTGGAGTTGTTTGGATTCCACAGTGTCTTTTTATCATGGTTTTCTGGCTGGCTGTAACTCATTATTTAAATCTCCCTGCTGCTCACTCAGAGGGATTAGTCTGTCAATGGCGTGATGAGATTAGCAGGTTACATCTGCGCTAACGTCATTTGTGCTTGTGGAGCTTTCAACTGTGGCCGGTGAAGCGCGGGACAATGCGAGGACTATTCTGCACAGAGGACTCCGAAGTTGGTGCTTAAGCAACAAAAATGCAACGGCGGGGGGGCGGGGGGGAGAGAAATTCGTTACAGCCCCGTTTGGGGCGCTAAAACTTCGAAAGCTGAAAAATTACCGCCAGGCGCTAATGATGATGGGCTCCCGCGAAATTCAGTTGCCACGCTCCAAGAGATGCTAAATCAAGTGCTAACCACTTCTCTTAGGGCGCTAAAGTCGGACAGCGGGGCGGTACCGGCAGAGCGCGAGACAATTTGCAGCACATTCCAGCCGGCACTCTTCAATCACAGAGGCTGCTTCCCTCGCTTAACGGGAAGGGACAATACTGCACCTGATGCTATTTGTCGGCACTGCAGTCTTGCAAGGCGACTGCCAATACAGCCCCAAACACTGTCACCATGTGGAGGGCTTGGACATCCTGCAACAATGAAAGAGTGAAAGCTTTACGCAGGCACTGGATTGGTGCAAATAATAACGGTTCAGTGATCTGAAAAGCATTCCCTTTAATTACCGCTCCCGAAGCGGCCATCCGACTTCCGAGCGCCTCCTCTTGCTGGCGTTGTCAGCGTGAGGCGATAATGCAGGGGGCGAAAGTCAATTTCACATCCGGGGCGGTAACGGGGCGCTGCGCACTTGATGACATCACAATCTACGGGGCGCTAGAGACCGAGGCGGTAAGTGTTAGCGCCAGCGCAAAACTGCCAGGGAAGTTTGCGGGGGTCGCTGAATTCACCGCGCCCGGTCGGTAACCCCTTAGCGCCCCGGTACCGCCCCCCGCAGGCGCTAACGGGAGGCGCAAAGCAGCCGAATTTCTAGCCCAACATGTATTGGCTATTATTTTGCCAAGTTCAAACTAGCAAAAGGTAAATTTAGGGCTGATATCTTCTTCGCACAAAGAGTGATCCACTCACGCAATGGACTTCAGGTGAGGGAGTGGAGGCGAAAACCTGGAATCGTTCAAGAAATAGTCCTGGACTGCAACGGTTCAAGAAGGCGGCTCACCACCACCTTCTCAAGGGCAATTAGGGATGGGCAATAAATGCTGGCCTTGCCAGCGACGCCCACATCCCAGGAACGAATTTTTAAAAATGCCGTGAAGGGGAATTGGAGGTTCAGTCTGGATTGATGAGCTAGGATGTGTTGAATGGTCTTCCTCACCTGTACCACTCATGTATTACCCTGTAACCCTGTGATGTATACCAACCGTGAAGAGGAGATTTGAGAGAGGTGTTTAAAACCATGAAGAGTTTAGATAGAGTAAATAAAGAGAAACCATTTCCAATGGCTAAAGGGTCGATCACCATTTTTAAATGGTGAGAAACTATTAAATGTTGGTGTTCAGAGAGATTTAGGTGTCTCAGTACAGGTGCAGCAAGCAATAAGGAAGGCAAATGGCATGTTGGCCTTTATTGCTAGAGGGTTGGAGTACAAGAGTAAGGAAGTCTTGCTACAATTGTACTGGGCCTTGGTGAGACCACACCTGGAGTACTGTGCACAGTTTTGGTCTCCTTATTTAAGGAAGGATATACTTGCGGTGCAACGAAGGTTCACTAGATTGATCCCTGGGATGAGAGGGTTGTCCTATGAGGAGAGATTGAGTAGATTGGGCCTATATTCTCTGGAGTTTAGAAGAATGAGAGGTGATCTCATTGAAACATATAATATTCTGAAGGGGATTGACAGGATAGATGCTGAGAGGTTGTTTCCCCTGGCTGGAGAGTTTAGAACTAGGGGGCATGAGGATGAGGAGGAGGAATTTCTTCACTCAGAGGGTGGTGAATCTTTGGAATTCTCTGCCCCAAAGAGCTGTGGATGCTGAGTCGTTGAGTATATTCAAGACAGAGATCGATAGATTTTTGGACTCTAGGGGAATCAAGGCATATGGGGTTTGGGCGGGAAAGTGGAGTTGAGGTCGAAGATCAGCCATGATCTTATTGAATGGCGGAGCAGGCTCGAGGGGCCGAATGGTCTACTCCTGCTCCTATTGCTTATTTTCTTATGTTGGCACAGATTTAAGGTGAAAACTTTTTTACGCAACGAGTGGTTAGGATCTCGAGTGCGCTGCCTGATAGGGCGGTGGATACAGATTCAATAGGAGCTTACAAAAGGGAATTGGATAAATACTTGAAGGAGAAAAAATTGCAGGGATATGGGGAAAGAAAATATGGGACTAACTAGATTGTGCTTCCAAAGAGCCGGCACAGACTCGGCGTGCTGAATGGCCTCCTTCTGTGCTGTACTATGCTATGATTAAATAACTTGCATTTATTTAGCACCTCTCACGGCCTCAGGACGTCTCAAAGCGCTTTACAGCCAATGAAGTATTTTGTACTGTTGTAATGTAGGAAATGCAAAAGACAATTTCTAGCTGTTGCATGAAAGAGAGAGAGCAGACGGGGCTTCGGTTTAATGTTTCATCCAAAAGATGGCGCCTCCGACAGTGTAGCACTCCCTCAGCATCGCACTGGGAGTGTCAGCCTAGATTTTTGTGCTCAAGTCTCTGAAGTAGAACTTGAACCCACAACCCTCTGACTCAAAGGTGAGGGTGCTACCCACTGAACCACGGCTGACCATTACATAATGTGATGGTTGTCATTGTAAATTTCAACAACTACAACAACTTGCATTTATATAGCACCTTTAACGTAGTAAAACGTCCAAGGATGCTTCACAGGGGTGTTATAAAACAAGGTTTGTATCTGAGCCAAAGAAGGAGATATTAGGGCAGGTGACCAAAAGCTTGGTAGAAGAGGTAGGTTTTAAGGAGCGTCTTAAAGGAAGCAAGAGAGGCGAAGAGGTTTAGGCAGAGAATTCCAGAGCTTAGGGCCGAGGCAGCTGAAGGCACGGCCGCCAATGGTGGAGCAATTAAAATCGGGGATGCACAAGAGGCCAGAATTGGAGGAGTGCAGATATCTCGGAGGGTTGTAGGGCTGGAGGAGGTTACAGAGATAGGGAGGGGCGAGGCCATGGAGGGATTTGAACATGAGGATAAGAATTTTAAAATTGAGGCATTGCCGGACAAGGAGCCAATGTAGGTCAGCGAGCACAGGGGTGATGGGTGAACAGGACTTGGTGCGAGTTAGGACACGGGCAGCAGGGTTTTGGATGAGCTTCAGTGTTGTGGCAGGGGCGGGAACCTGATTGGAGAGGTTCAAACCTGGAGTTGCTTGGAAAGGTGGGCACGAATTTGGGAGGTAACAACATACTCAAGGACTTTGGAGAGAGAAGGGAGGTTGGAGATGGCCACAATGATGGTGATGGACGCCTCAGGTCATGTTTGTGTCCAGGTTATCCCATTTTTTTACTTGCGCGCGGGTGGCGGGTGAAGCTGATGCGTGTATGGGAGGCTCACTTGCCTACATTTAGAATTGTAGAATAGTACCGCACAGAAGGAGGCCATTCGGCCCATTGCCCTGCAATTTTTTCTCCTTCAAGTATTTATCCAATTCCCTTCTGAAGGCTACTATTGAATCTGCTTCCACCGCCCTTTCAGGCAGCACATTCCAAATCCTAACCACACGTTGCGTAAAAAACGTTTTCCCTCGTGTCACCTCTGATTCTTTTGCCAATCACCTTAAATCTGTGCCCTCTGGTTATCGACCCTTCAGCCATTGGAAACAGTTTTATTTACTCTATCTAATGATCTTAAACACCTCTACCAAATCTCCTCTTAGCCTTCTCTGCTCCAAGGGAAACTTGTGGAATTAGTGTCAGTCATAGAGTCATAACGGCAGAGAAGAGGCCAATTGTATCATAGGCTATTTGCCAGAACAATCCAAAACTAATCCCACTGCCCTGCTCTCTCTCTCTCTCTCCATAGTCCTGTATCTTCCTCTGCTTCAACTATTGATCCAGTTTTCCTTTGAAAGATGCAATGGTCTCTGCCTCAACCACTACCCTGTGGCAAACACTCAATGCTCCAACAACCAATCTCCCCCATACGCCGCACTGCTTCCTGCACGGCCGGCCTCCCTCAATGCGCGGCCCTTCAAATTTCTGCGCATGCGCGGGATCTCCAATGTAAAAGCCGGTGAGCGGCCTGCCTGGGACCTTGCAGTGACCGCGCGGCCACGCAGCTTAGCGGGAACATTGCCAACAATCCTCTATGTAAAGACATTTCTCCTGTACCCTCTCCTCACTCTCTCAATGATCATTTTAAATTGATTGTCCCCTGGTGACCAACTCCTCAACCAGAGGAAATAGTCTTTCCCTACTTACTCGATCAAGACTCTTTTCATGATTTTAAAAACCTCTATTAAATCTCCTTTTATCCTCTCTCTGTTCCATGAAACAGTCCCAGTATCTCAAGTCTCTCCTCATAATTATAGCTTCCCAACCCTGGCATCGTGCTGGTGAATCTACACTCCACGCTCCCTGTGGATTTAATGTTCTTTCTATAATGGGGCACTCAAAACAGAAGTCAATGGATTCATTTCAGTTTAAGTTAATTGGCAAAAAAACCAGCGGGGGAGATGAGGTGCTGGAGCCTTGAGAAAATACCCTTCTTGGATGGAAGCCGCAGTGAGGAATTGGAGGTCGGACACAAGATGCCGACACCAACCCAAATCAGTCAAACTAGTTTTTAAAGAGACCAGTTAAAATGCCATGACCGGCACTCTCCGATTGTTACCATTGGCGCTTTCATCGTTCTCCTTCATTCTGTCATTCTGTCCTTGTCTCATAAGGCGATATGAATGAATACTAGAATGATACCAGGGATGAGGAACTTCAGTTGTGTGCAGAGACTAGGGAAGATTGTTCTCCTTGGAGCAGAGAAGGTTAAGGAAAGATTTAATAGAGGTGTTCAAAATCATGAAGGGTTTGATCGAGTAAATAAAGAGAAACTGTTTCCAGTGGCAGGAGGGTCGGTAACCAGAGGACACAGATTTAAGGTGATTGGCAAAAGAACCAGAGGGGAGATGAGGAGAATTGTTTTTACGCAGCGAGTTATGATGATCTGGAATGCGCTGCCTGAAAGGGCGGTGGAAGCAGATTCAATAGTAATTTTCAAAAAGATATTGGATAAATACTTGAAAGGGAAAAATTTGCAGGGCTCTGGGGAAAGGGAAGGGGAGTGGAACTAATTGGAGAGCTCTTTCAAAGAGCCGGCACAGGCATGATGGTCCGAATGGCCTCCTTCTGTGATGTATCATTCTACGATTTGCTATCATCCATTTTACACTATCGCACAAAGTCAAAATGATCCCCTGGTGTCTCTTCACAATCGTGCAGAGGTCGGGTTTTTGCTGGCAGCTGATGTCACGTGTTTCCTGCTAGCCAATACTGATCAGTATTGGCAGTGGTCATTCCCTGTTCTCTGGGCCGCACATCTTGCATGGCCTTAGGGAGACTTAGGCCGAGATTTTCCTTACCTCGGCTGGTCCGGGGCAGGCGATGTCGGTGGCAGGTCGTGGCCCTGCTGCTGGCTTCATCCCACTCTGGAAAATGAATTTACGTTGATAGGGCTTGTTAAGCCCACCCAGCACGTTTCCTGGCCCAATTAGTAGGAGCGGGTCTGGTGACATCATTCATGACGCCTCTTGAGCAGGTTTCCTTAAAGGGACCATGGCCAACTATCTTTTGATGTTTGAAGCACTGAACAGAGGTGCAGGGCTACACCCAGGCCCTCCCATGACTCCCTCCATATGCTTATGGAGGGAGTCACAGCACGCAGGGAGATTCTCTTCCCTTCCCATGGGTGGAAGAGACCTCCCCAGGAGACCAAGACAGCCTGGTTGCACATTGCAGAGGAGGTCAAGCAGGGATGTGGTCAGGAGGACCTGGGTGCAGTGCCGCAAACGTTTCAATGATCTCAGTAGATCATGAAACATTAGTACAAAGCCACACTCCACCTCATCCTGCTGTGCCTCTCATCACATCCCCATCACTTACCTTGCACCTCCACCCATCCCTCTCTATCTACATTATCACATCCCCATCTCACTAGCCACCCCTCACACTCACCCTCATCCTAGTGCAATCATACCAACTAACAACACACAAGGGTAGCCACTTGGGTGTTTTATCCAATGTTCATGCAAAGTTTCTGTTAATGTGCTGTCAAACATTGAAACCTTTATTTTCAATTCTTTCTGTTCTTGGACAGATTTGTGTGCACCTTTTGAAAGTGGCTTAGTGAGTTGCAGTGAATGGTGAGACATAACGGTACCCCCTGCAATGTTAATGAGTATGAAAGGAATGGCTTGGGTATTGTAGGGATGATTTATGGTGTTGGTGTGGGGTGGTGCCAACCTGGCGCATCATGTGGCAGCCAGGGTGAGCGTCAAGTGAAGTAAATCTGGCCATGGTGAGGCTATCCCTGGCCTCCCGGGCAGCAATGTGGTCGGGTGCTGATGCCCTCTATCCTGTGCAGCATCAGCTGATTGCGGAGAAGGTTGGTGCTGTTGTTGGTGCTGCTGGTGTGCCTGGTGCTGCTGGTGTTGGTGCTGATCGTGGTCAGATTCTGAGGACCAAGGTGAGAGAGTATAAACGGCACCCATGTTGATGGAATAGATGGCAGGTGAAGTAGAGATGACAGAAGCATTCTGTCGATGGTGAGAGAGTTCTTCCAATGAGGTGAGAGTGGATGGAGAGTGGAAAGCGGAAAGCCTGCAGAATCTGTGCTGGAAATGGACTGAGAAACAGCTTGTGGCTGAGGAAAGTGATGATCTGTCAGGTGGGAGCTTGTACTGTACATTTGAAGCTGTCAAGTAATCAGCTGGAGCAATGGCCACTGAACTCACGCCTCAGATTGACAGACGCGGTCCCCGAACAGCGTGGTTCCCGTGGTCATGCAGTTAAAGACAAAAGGCAAGTAAAAAAAACCTGTTAAGCATCTGTCAACTAGATGCTAATGATTTTAATTGGGTCGCCCGTCGCTGCCAGTTGTGTCTGCTCAGCGCTGACAGACCCAACATTGGGAAAGGTGCGTCGCGGCTGACCCGCTGTAAAAGAAAACATTTTCCCACCCAATCCGCCACCGATCCCTCCCACTGACTCCCCATAAAATCTCAACCATAGTGAGGACAAAAGTACAGAATACACACGTTTTTACAAAAATAAAATTTAATTTATTACCTTTGCTTTTTGCAGAAATTGAACAAATAAAATGAGCGTTATGGATGTCAATAACCATCATGCATTGCCCTAAAGACATATACAGACGTGCGATTGGTCCAAGCCAGCGACAAGCCTTGTGACATCATCTGGCCAAAGGAGACTACTGATCAGATCTCCAACACCGGTCAATGGCTGTTCTCAGTAAGTGTAAAACATTCAAACCTTCAAACAAGGGACGTCAAGGTCTTGGAGAGGGCGCAGTAGAGAGTCACCAGAATGGTTCCAGGGATGAGGGATTTCAGTTATGTGGAGAGACTAGAGAAGCTGGGATTGTTCTCCTTCGAGCAGAGAAGGTTAAGGAGAGATTTAATAGAGGTGTTCAAAGTTATGAGGAGTCTTGATAAGAGAAAATAAGGAGAAACTGTTTCCACTGGCAGAAGGGTTGGTAACCAGAGGACACAGATGTAAAATAATTGGCAAAGGAACCAGAGGGGAGATGAGGAGAATTTTTTTTACGCAGCGAGTTGTTGTGATCTGGAATGCGCTGCCTGAAAGGGCGGTGGAAGCAGATTCAATAGTAACTTTCAAAAGGGAATTGGATAAATACTTGAAAAGGAAAAATTTGCTAAATGGATAGCTCTTTCACAGGCGTGATGGGCCAACCATCCTGACTTGGAAATATATCGGCCGTTCCTTCATCGTTGCTGGGTCAAAATCCTGGAACTCCCTCCCGAACAGCACTGTGGGAGTACCTTCACCGCACGGACTGCAGCGGTTCAAGAAAGTGGCTCACCACCACCTTCTCAAGGGCAATTAGGGATGGGCAATAAATGCTGGCCTTGTCAGTGATGCCCACGTCACATAAACAAATAAAAATAAATGGCCTTCTTCTGTGCCATATCCAAAAGACTGCACCTCCCGACAGTGCAGCACTTTCTCAGTACTACACCTTGAGTGCCAGCCTAGATCAGGGGGCTCAAGTCTCTGGAGTTGGACTTGAACCCACGACCTTCTGACTCAGAGGTGAGCGTGCTACATACCTGCTGACGTAAGAAAACTACTAGGCACTTGGTCTAAGCATTAAACAAAGCTTTAATCAACTGTTTTACAACATGGAGGTCTAGTTGTGTCCTTCACTAGTTCCTGTTAAGAATGTCTCGCGCAAGCTGGGCCCGTGCCCGAGTATTTATACTCTCCCTGGACAGCGCCACCAGCAGGCCGCCCAGTATTATTTCATAAGTCATTTCCACATGAATGACAAGATTCATGTCACCTGCCCTGCCGGCTTCGGGTCAAGCTGGCTGCACATGGCCTCGGGAACTGTATATGAGCTGCTGTGACATATTTGGTGATTTAAGTCACCAGCGACAAATAACACAACTTTCCCATCCAGGATTTCAAATTTTCTTTGAACACGATCCTTGTAGGAATACGCCAGGTGCCCAGGACATAGCGAGCAGTACTAATGACTCCTAAACAGTGTTCCATTCCCTGCTGTTTACGAGTGCTTCCGACAGCCAGACTGAACACATGGTCTGACCACAGTTTGTTGAACCAACTTTCCAGCACAGTTCCTGTCGTCTGTCTCGCACAAACAGTGTGAGGAGATTTGCTCTGTGATTCTCAGCACCAGCTGCCTATTTCCTTCTCCACCACCTAGAAGGACAAGGGCAGCAGGCACATGGGAACGGCAACACCTCCTCAGTTGTCCTCCAAGTCACGCACACACCATCCGACCTGGACATATATCGGCCGTTTCTTCATCGTCGCTGGGTCAGAATCCTGGAACTCCCTCCCTAACAGCACTGTGGGAGCACCTTCACCACACGGACTGCAGCGGAAGAAGGCAATAAATGCCGGCCTTGCCAGCGACGCCCACATCCCCAGAATGTATAATAGAAAAGTATAAAGTATATTCCAACAACTTGAAAATATATTCAATTTTATAATCAGTAACAGATCCTTGGCACTGTGCTGTTCATGTGCAGTATATACAGAAGCACTAACATACTAGTAACTTACTTGTGGTGTAGTCTATGATCAGTTGATGAATTAACTAGGGGCCATAAATATAAGATAGTCACTAATAAATCCAGTAGGGAATTCAGGAGAAAATTCTTAACCCAGAGAGTGGTTAGAGTGTGCAACTCACTACCACAGGGAGTGGTTGAGGCAAATAGCATAAACACCGGCATGGACCAGTTGGGCCAAATGGCCTGTTTCTGTGCTGTAAATACTTTGCAATTCTATGTAAATTTTCTTTTATAAACAAAATGGCAGCAGAGCTGGAAGAGAGACTTTGGAAACTCGCTTCACAGAGCCACCTAGTGACCAGAGCCTGAAACTTCACTGTGACAGTTGACATAGTAAAATTGAATAGTAAATATTTACATAGTAATTTACAATGGTAAATGTCGATAGATAAGTGTGACCAAAGGAGGTAAGGTTTGTGCGCATGAAGTAATATAGTATGAGTTACACTTATCTAACACTACAGTGAAGTTTAAGGTTTATATTCTAATTGGAGCATGTGATGCTCACCAATAATGGAATATAAGCACAGGAGGAGGCCATTCAGCCCTTCAAGCCTGTTCCGACATTCAATCAGATCATGGCTGATCTGTACCTCAACCCCATTTACCCACCTTTGCTCCTCATCCCTTGAAGATGGTTGTGGTGATTTAAGGTCAATCATCACAGCCCCAGGACATCGCTGCAGGAGTTCCCCAGGGCAGTGTCCTAGGCCCAACCATCTTCAGCTGCTTCATCAATGACCTTCCCTCCAACATAAGGTCAGAAATGGGGATGTTCGCTGATGACTGCACAGTGTTCAGCGCCATTCACAACTCCTCAGATAATGAAGCAGTCCATGCCTGCATGCAGCAAGACCTGGACGACATTCAGGCTTGGGCTGATAAGTGGCAGGTAACATTCGCGCCACGGAAGTGCCAGGCAATGACTATCTCCAACAAGCGAGAGTCTAACCACCATCCCTTGACATTCAATGGCATTACCATCGCCGAATCCCCCACCATCAACATCCTGGGGGGTCACCATTAAAGCAGAAACTTAACTGGACCAGCCACATAAATACTGTGGCAACAAGAGCAGGTCAGAGACTAGGTATTCTGCGGTGAGTGTCTCACCTCCTGACTCCCCAAAGCCTTTCCACCATCTACAAGGCACAAGTAAGGAGTGTGATGGAATACTCTCCACTTGCCTGGATGAGTGCAGCTCCAACAACACTCAAGAAGCTCGACACCATCCAGGACAAAGCAGCCCGCTTGATTGGCACCCTATCCACCACCTTAAACATTCACTCCCTCCACCACCGGCGTACCGTGGCTGCAGTGTGTACCATCTACAAGAAGCACTGCAGCAACTCGCCAAGGCTTCTTCGGCAGCACCTCCCAAACCCGCGACCTCTTCCACCTAGAATGACAAAGGCAGCAGGTGCATGGGAACACCACCACCTCCAAGTTCCCCTCCAAGTCACACACCATCCTGACTTAGAAATATATCTGCCGTTCCTTCATCGTCGCTGGGTCAAAATCCTGGAACTCCCTCCCTAACAGCACTGTGGGAGTACCTTCACCACACGGACTGCAGCGGTTCAAGAAGGCAGCTCACCACCACCTTCTCGAGGGCAATTAGGGATGGGCAATAAATGCTGGCATTGCCAGCAACGCCCACTTCCCAGGAACGAATAAAAAAACCACTTACCCAACAACAATATCGATCTCCGCCCTGCAAGCTCCAATTGACCCCCAGCATCAACAGCCCTTTGGGGGAGAGAGTTCCAGATTTCCAATCCTCTTTGTGTGAAGAAGTGCTTCCTGACATCACCCCTGAACGGCCTGGCTCTAATTTTAAGGTTATGCCCCCTTGTTCTGGACTCCCCCCACCAGAGGAAATAGTTTCTCTCGATCTACCCTATCGAATCCCGTTATCACTTTAAACCAATGTTCCCTCTAATTTTTATTTTAGGTGTGCAGTCCCTTTAAATTTGCAGCGGCCTGCGCTTGCGCGGTATCTTTTCCAACATTACACCTGGTAAGCCGCCTGCGCAGGACCCCCCGATCGCTGCGCGGCTGCACAGCTTAGGGGGAGCGTTGCTTTAAACGCATCAATTTAATTTACGTTTTTAAACAAAACATCTCTCTTTCTCTCTGCCTCGTTGTCTCTATCTCTATCTTTCTCTCTATCTCTTTCTCTCTCTCTCTCTCTCTCTCTTTTCCCCCTCCCCTAGCATGTGTAACATACCTAGCCCTGGGGGTATTGAGCTGACACACAGGCAGACAGCGGCCCTTGAACAATCCTCTCATTGTAACACTCCCTCGTCGATCCCTTGCCTAATGATTCCAGGAATCATCTGTAAATAATTGCAAACTTTCAGATGAACTCATTGGCCATGTCAGCGTGTGTATATAGAGGCTAAGAGCCCAATCTCCAAATTACACCCTAACTGCCCAGTAAATCAGATCTTATTTACACTCTAATCTCATTCGAGCTTTCATCTTTACTGCACCCATTTCCCACAATTACCAGAATGATTAGGTTTAGAACAGTTGGAACCTACAGGGGGAAAAAAGTGAGGTTCTTTTTTACGTGTTGCACGCTGGCTGCGTATAGTGACACCGCTATTCCTGGCCAGACGATTGGGTTATTCCGCCGTCAAATCCCGCCTGGAGACCGCACTGCTGGAAGCGACTGGGACTGATTCTATGCACATCATTCATATTATGTGACTATCCTCCACTCACTGCATTTTGCTGGAGAAATAATCCTGCTGTACTCGGGAGACGTTGCTATAGTTTGGGTCATGAGCTCTGTTTGCTGTAGTTGGTGGAGACTCTCTTTAAATAGACTCTGTAGACTGTTTGCTGCAGTGCCCTGTGTAAATAGACTCTGTTTGCTGAGTACATAGACCCTGTTTGCTGTAAAATAGACTCTGGTTGCTGTGAGTCCTGCCGTAAGTCCCGCCCCGCCTCCAACTCATTGGCTGACACCATACTGTTAAAAGACATTCTGTCACATTACACGCTCACTGCCCAGTAAATCACAGATTTTATTTACACTCTAATCTCATTAATGGTTTCATCCTAACACCACCCATTTCCCACAATTACCAGAACGATTAGGTTAAGAACAGTTGGAACCTACAGGGAAAGAAAAATGGGGAGTTTTTTTTCTCATTCCTGAAGCAGATAAAGGCCTCAGATAGGTTCTGATCATGTCCCCAGAACAATCACAGCGGCGGTGTAAAGAGAGCCTGAGGCGCAGGTAGGCCCCGCAGCAGCAGCAGCGGCGGCGGCAGTGCGGACCTGGGAGGAGCGGTGAGGCGGCAGCGGCCGTACCAACTCAGCACTGGCAGAATTTTCAAAGAGTGACATCAGAAGTCAAAGGTGCAACCCGTCTGGCTTGTAGAGGTCCCACCTCCCCCAGAAACGGTTCCAATTCCTCAGGAATCTAAAGCCCTCCCTCCTACACCATCTCTCCAGCCACACATTCATCTGCTCTATCTTCCTATTTCTGTACTCACTAGCACGTGGCACTGGTAGTAATCCGGAGATTACTACCTTTGAGGTCCTGCTTTTTAACCTCTTTCCTAGCTCCCTAAACTTTGCCTGCAGGACCTCATCCCTCTTCCTACCTATGTTGTTGGTACCGATATGGACCACGACCTCTGGCTGTTCACCCTCCCCCCTCAGAATGCCCTGCAGCCGTTCAGTGACATCCTTGACCCTGGAACCAGTGAGGCAACATACCTTCCTGGAGTCACGTCTGCAGCCGCAGAAATGCCTGTCTGCTCCCCTAACTATTGAATCCCCTATTGAATTTTTTGAGGAGGTAACAAGGAGGGTAGATGAGGGTAGTGCGTTTGATGCAGTGTATATGGACTTTAGCAAGGCTTTTGATAGGGTTCCACATGGCAGACTGGTCACGAAGTTAAAAGCCCATGGGATCCAGGGCAAAGTGTCAAGTTGGATTCAAAACTGGCTCGGAAACAGGAAGCAGAGGGTAATGGTTGATGGGTGTTTTTGTGACTGGAAGGCTGTTTCCAGTGGGGTTCCACAGGGCTCAGTACTAGGTCCCTTGCTTTTTGTGGTATATATCAACGATCTTGACTTGAATATAGGGGGTATGATTAAAAAGTTTGCAGATGATACTAAAATCGGCTGTGTGGTTGATACTGAAGAAGGAAGCTGTAGACTGCAGGAAGATATCAATAAATTGGTCAGGTGGGCAGAACAGTGGCAAATGGAATTCAATCCGGAGAAGTGTGAGGTAATGCATTTGGGGAGGGCTAACAAGGAAAGGGAATACACATTAAATGGTAGGACACTGAGTAATGTAGAGGAACAAAGGGACCTTGGAGTGCATGTCCACAGATCCCTGAAGGTAGCAGGCCAAGTAGATAAGGTGGTTAAGAGGGCATACGGAATGCTTGCCTTTATTAGCCGTGGCATAGAATACAGGAGCAGCGGGGGTTATGCTTCAACTATATAAAACACGAGTTAGGTCTCAGCTAGAGTACTGCATGCAGTTCTGGTCACCACATTACAGGAAAGATGTGATTGCACTGGAGAGGGTACAGAGGAGATTTACAAGGATGTTGCCGGGAGTAGAGAATCTTAGCTATGAGGAAAGACTGGATAGGCTGGATCTGTTTTCCTTGGAACAGAGGAGGCTGAGGGGAGACCTTATTGAGGTGAATAAAATTATGAGGGGCATAGATAAAGTGGATAGAAAGGATCTATTTCCCTTAGCAGAGGGGTCAAAAACCAGGGGGCACAGATTTAAAGTAATTGGGGGAAGGTTTAGAGGGGATTTGAGGGGAAATTTCTTCACCCAGAGGGTTGTGGGGGTCTGGAACTCACTGCCTGAAAGGGTGGTAGATGCAGGGACCCAAATCACATTTAAAAAGCACTTGGATGTGCACTTGGGATGCTCGAACCTGCAGGACTACGGACCAAGAGCTGGGAAGTGGGATTAGGCTGGATAGCTCTTTGTTGGCCGGCGCGGACACGATGGGCCGAAATGGCCTCCTTCCGTGCTGTAACTTTCTAATGATTCTATGAATAACAACAACAACTTGCATTTATCAAACAAAATTTGATACCGAGTCAAATAAGGAGATGTTAGGGCAGGTGACCAAAAGCTCGGTCAAAGAGGTAGGTCTTCACGAGCGTCATTAAGGAGGAGAGAGAGGCAGAGAGCAATGTTCCTTGTAAACTGCGCGGCCGCGCAATGCTCCAGAGAACCCGCACAGCCGGCTTTTCAATGCAAAAACCGCGGCCGTGCGGCGCCAATAATAGTTACAGGGAACATTGGTAGAGAGGTTTAGGGAGGGATTCCAGAGGCCTCGACAGCTGAAGGCACGGCCGCCAATGATGGAGCGAAGGAAGTGAGGGATACACAAGAGGTCAGAATTGGAGGAGCGCAGAGATCTCGGAGGCTTGTGGGGCTGGAGGAGGTTACAGGGATAGGGAGGGGAGGGACGAGGCCATGGAGGGATTTGTAAACAAGGATGAGAATTTTAAAAATCGAGGGAGCCAATTTGGGTCAGCGAGCACAGGGGGTGATGGGCGAACGGGACTTGGTGCGAGTTAGGACACGGGGCAGCAGGGTTTTCGATGAGCTGAAGCTTACTGAGGGTGCAGAGAATCGACTTTTTTATATTTTAATGAGTGTACAATGGGAGTTGCCCATTAGAATTCTGATAATTTGATTGGCTGGGCATTCTGCTTTATCTCGAGCCTATTAGCTGAATGATGCATTTGACCTAAGGTTCATTGACCTGCAGAACGGGAGGGGTGCGGGGGGTTGGGGAAAGAGGGGCAAAAATGGGAAAGATAGCCACATGTAGATAACCAGTTTTGGAAGAATCCCAACACCAAGACCCATTAGTTTGTAGATTTACGCTAAGTTGATGCTTATGAGGTTTTTGTAAGAGGCCATCGCACAGCGCTCTTCATTTCATAGAATCCTTTTGTTCCCGGACAAAGCCTTCCTCATGAAGCCAGGCCCATCACGAGAGTTTTCGTCAATGGGCTCTTTATGAGATAGTTAGATGCTACTTTGTCCAAGCCAATTGAGGGTATTTTGGCTTAGAGTGAATATTTATCATTCTGATCCATCTTATAACGAGCTTGGAAAAAAGCCTCGGCTCACGGCTGCTCGCTGCGAACTGGAGGAGAATGGCTGTTTAACGGTTGCCATAGCAAGGGAGCGTCAGCATTCATCAAGGCCGAGGGTTTGGTACAGAACTAGGGCACTTAACTTGGACGGAGAGAATGTGATTGACCGCAGTGCCCTGCAATGACCCTGCTGAGCCAAGGGACAGGAAACAATTGGGTTCAGTTCATTATTGTTCAATAGGCCACCGTCCCATTGTAATTCGAGGGAAATGACTTGGTTGGCCCCCCAGCTCAGGGTCATGGGAAATTCTAAGGAGGTTTGTCGATGTTAACCCTTTGATAGGAGTCCAGTATCACTGGATATCAAACGTCCACTGTAGAAAACCAACACATCTATCCACTGCCTTACACTTTCATTTTTTCCTTCTACACTCGGACTTGCTTTCACTGCCGTAATTTTTATTCTTCTAAGGGGACTAAGTAGCCTCGGACAGCTCCTTTATTTTCCACGGTGTCAGTGGGTAGCACTCGCGCCTCGGAGTCCCACTCCAGAGACTTGAGCACAAAATCCAGGCTGACTCTCCCAGTGCAGTACTGAGGGAGTGCTGCACTGTCGGAGGTGCCGTCTTTCGGATGAGACATTAAACCCGAGGCCCCGTCTGCCCTCTCAGGTGGACATAAAAGATCCCACAGCCACTATTTCGAAAAAGAGCAGGGGAGTTCTCCCCGGTGTCCTGGGCCAATATTTATCCCTCAAACAATATCACTAAATCAGATTATCTGGTCATGATCACATTGCTGTTTGTGGGATCTTGCTGTGTGCAAATTGGCTGCCACATTTCCCACATTACAACAGTGACTACACTTCAAAAAGTACTTCATTGGCTGTAAAGCGCTTTGGGACGTCTTGATGTTGTGAAAGGCGCTGGAGAAATGCAAGTCTTCCTTTCTTTTGAAGTTATCTCCCTTACATCTGAACATGGTGACCCACCCTCGTGACTCCCTCACTCTGGAATCCCACCCAAAGGGTGGCCCTTCCTCATACTTGTGCTTGGAAGGGAATGATGGTGAGTGATTTCATCATGGGAGCCAACAGAACCCCCCAACCCAATCCTCTCCTCCTCAAGCAGGAATATCAGTCAGGAGCACGATTCCTGACGCGCCGTGTATTAGTGAGGGAGTGCTGCAGTGCCAGAGGTGCTGCCTTTGGATGTGTAGTCAAGGTTGTAACGTAGGAAACCCAGCAACTGATGTGCGCACAGCAAGCTCCCACAAATATTGTCCCGGGACACTGGGGAGAACTCCCCTGCTCTTCTTCAAAATAGTGCCCGCGGGATCATTTACGTCCACCTGAGAGAGCAGACGGGTCCTCGGTTTAACGTCCCATCCGAAAGACGGCACCTCCGGCAGCGCAGCACTCCCTCAGCACTGCACTGGGGGTGTCGGCCTGGATTATGTGCTGGGTTCCTAGACAAGTAGGACATTCTGCAATCCCAGAGGAGCTTGCCGGAGCCCACAGAATAGGAACTAGCGCCGCTCCAAGCTGGGCTGATGATGCCTATCACGAAGAACTAAAGCTATTCTCACTCCAGAATACTTGGCAACGGCAGCGGGCTGAGCCAGTTGTAAATATAGACACCAGCACTTTCACACTGGAGATGATGCTTTCAAATATAGCCCTTCACAAGAACACATGTGAGGGAGGTGAGTGCTTCAACTCAACCTCGGCAGATCCTGTAATCATTACTAATCTCCTACGGAGGTGTTCCCTTTTTGTGAAGCTACAGCACCAGAGAAGATACTCTTCCATAAATACATTCGACACTGATTGTTTTCCTCTTGATCACCGCGGTAATCACCGACACTCCAACTGCATTGGGCACTGGCTTCTCTACAGAATCATAGAATGATACAGCACAGAAGGAGGCCATTCGGCCCATCGTGCCTGTGCCGGCTCTGTGAAAGAGCTCTCCAATTAGTCCCACTACCGCCCCCACCCTTTCCCCATAGCTCTGTGAATTTTTCCTTTTCAAGTATTTATCCAATTCCCCTTTTGAAAGTTACTATTGAATCTGCTTCCACCGCCCTTTCAGGCAGCGCATTCCAGGTCACAACAACATAACAATAGAACTGAGTGTTGTGATGAAGTTTGGATTAGTGTTTTTCTTCCCTCGGGTGCAGGTGTCAAAATTAAAAGCTGCGGTCCGGAAATTAAGTACCGAGCGATGATGTAGCGGGGTGGGTGCGGAGATTGTCAGTGTGCAGTGTTTGCTACATTACAACAGTGACTACACCTCAAAAGTACTTCATTGGCTGTAAAGCGCTTTGCGGCGTCCTGAGGTGGTGAAAGGCGCTGTAGAAATGCAGGTTCTTCCTTTTTCTTTTCCATGGATCCGATTGATGTGCAACAGATGTCACATGACCTGGACTACAGCAAGGTGCAATGTACAAGAGCCTATTCACACAGCTCCAAGTTAGGGTGGCCCACTCAAGTGGCGTCAGTCGGTGGCTCTCTTGCCTCTGAGTCAGAAGGTTCAAGTCCTGCTCCAGAGACTTGAGTGCTAAATAAATCCAGGCTGACACTCCAGTGCCAGTAGTGAGGGAGCGCTGCACTGTGTGGAGGTGCCGTCTTTCGAATGAGAGCAGGGGAGTTCTCCCCGGTGTCGTGGAGCCAATATTTATCCTAAAAAAAACCAGATGATCTGGCCATTATCACATTGCTGTTTGTGGGAGCTTGCTGTGCGCAATTTGGCTGCCGCGTTTCCTACATTACAAGAGTGACTACACTTCAAAAAAAGCGCTTCATTGGCTGTAACGCGCTTTGGGACGTCCCGAGGCCGTGAAAGGCTCTTTCTTTCTTGGTCGTCTTCCTGGAGGTGTCGTCACATGACTGCCCGACTCCCACCGCCCCGCCCCCACTCTCCCGCCATTGGTCGCCCGACACGCCTATCCTGGCGGTGCCCCGCCTTCCCTCAGCCAATCGGAAAGCAAACAGACTCTTCATTACCCGATTGGATGGTTTCTGACTGTCGGTCAAACAGCCTCTTTCCCGCCCCCCCCACCCCCGTCCTTTTCCAATATTTTTATAACTAATAAACGAAAGTGTTCAAAGGAAAATTAAAAATTAAAATAAAACACAATTTATTCAACGCCCCTGTGATTTCTCTCCTGAGTCCTTTTGCTGGCGGCCGTGTCCGGGAGATCGGTCTTCAATCCCTGGAGACTCCAGGGCAATCCCGGAGGGTTGGCGACCCTGACGCCAAGCCCATCCTTCCCTGCAAGGACCAGCAATCCACCAGAAAGACTGGCTTAACTTTAATTGGATTTTGTGCTGGTGTTTGGCTATTCAAGAGGGATTACGGACAAAGCCAGCTCACTACTGAGTGCTGCTTGCTTGAGAATTAGCTTTGATTACACCTGTAATTTGATAATGTTTTCCTCTCGGGCAGTTTCCCACTTTACAGGAGAATTTCAACCAGCCACACCTAACAGAACCATTCAGCAGATGGAGGGACGTGATTTGAGACTGCACATTTTTCCTTTGAGTGGTGTCACATAATCTCAGGTCCCCCAGCATTTGTTTTTTTTTAAATTACAAGATAGGTTCTGATAAAGAAAGCTAGCATTGTACAGCACAGAAAGAGACCAGTCAGACCACCGTGTCTGAACGGGCTCTTTGAAAGAGCTATCCAATTGGTCCCACTCTCCCTGCAAATTTTTCCTTTCCAGCATAAAACATAAGAATTAGGAGCGGGAGTCGGCCTTATGTCCCCTTGAGCCTGCTCCGCCATTCAATAAGATCACGGCTGATCATCGACCTCAACTCCACTTTCCCAGGGATCGGTGCTAGGACCCCAGCTATTCACAATATATATTAATGATCTAGACGAGGGAACTAGATGTAATATCTCTAAGTTTGCAGACGACACAAAGCTGGGTGGGCGTGTGTGCTGTGAGGAGGATGCAGAGAAACTCCAGTATGATTTGGACAAGTTGGGTGATTGGGCAGATGCATGGCAGATGCAGTATAATGTGGATAAATGCGAGGTTATCCACTTTGGTGGCAAAAACAGGAAGACAGATTATTATCTGAACGGCAATAGATTGGGAAAAGGGGAAGTGCAACGAGATCTGGGAGTCCTTGTGCACCAGTCGCTGAAGGTAAGCATGCAGGTGCAGCAGGCGGTTAAGAAGGCAAATGGTATGTTGGCCTTCATAGCGAGAGGATTCAAGTACAGGAGCAAGGATGTCTTGCTGCAGTTGTACAAGGCCTTGGTGAGACCACACCTTGAGTATTGTGTGCAGTTTTGGTCGCCTTATCTGAGGAAGGATATTCTTGCCATGGAGGGAGTGCAGCGAAGATTTACCAGACTGATACCTGGGATGGCAGGAATGACGTATGAAGAGAGATTGGGTTGATTGGGCTTGTATTCGCTGGAGTTTAGAAGAATGAGAGGGAATCTCATTGAAACTTATAAAATTCTAACAGCACTAGACAGACTAGATGCAGGAAGGATGTTCCCGATGGCGGGGGAGTCCAGAACCAGAGGTCACAGTCTAAGGATAAGGGGTAAGCCATTTAGGACTGAGATGAGGAGGAATTTCTTCACCCAGAGAGTGGTGAACCTGTGGAATTCTCTACCACAGAAGGCAGTTGAGGCCAATTCATTAAATATATTCAAGAAGGAGATAGATATATTTCTTAAGGCTAAAGGGATCAAGGGATATGGGGAGAAAGCAGGGACAGGGTACTGAATTTGGATGATCGCATTAAATGGCGGAGCAGGCTCGAGGGGCCGAATGGCCTACTCCTGCTCCTATCTTCTATGCTTCTATGCTTTCCGCCCGATCTCCATATCCCTCGATTTCCCAAGAGTCCAAAAATCTATCGATCTCAGCCTTGAATATACTCAAAAACTGAGCCTCCACTGCTCTTTGGGGTAGAGAATTCCAAAGATGTTCCATTGAATCTGCTTCCACCGCCCTTTCAGGCAGTGCATCCAGATCACAACAACTCGCTGCATAAAATAATTTCTTCTCAGGTCCCCTTTACTTTCTTTGCCATTTATCTTAAATCTGTGTCCTCTGGTTATTGACCCTCCCGCCTGTAGAAACAGTTTCTCCTCATTTACTCGATCAAAACCCCATCATAATTTTGGACACCTCTATTAAATCTCCCCTTAACCTTCTCTGTTCTAAGGAGAACAACCCCAGCTTCTCCAGCCTCTCCACATAACTGAATCCGTTATCCCTGGCTACTGGCCATTTGATCGCTTTTCCACAGAATCCCAACCATTTCCCATGCTGTCCTTCCCTGGGAGTGTTTGATGGGACAGTGTCGAGGGAGCTTTACTCTGTATCTAACCCGTGCTGTACCTGCCCTGGGAGTGTTTGATGGGACAGTGTAGAGGGAGCTTTACTCTGTATCTAACCCGTGCTGTACCTGCCCTGGGAGTGTTTGATGGACAGTGTAGAGGGAGCTTTACTCTGTATCAAACCCCGTGCTGTACCTGCCCTGGGAGTGTTTGATGGGACAGTGTAGAGGGAGCTTTACTCTGTATCTAACCCGTGCTGTACCTTCCCTGGGGGTGTTTGATGGGACAGTGTGGAGGGAGCTTTACTCTGTATCTAACCCGTGCTGTACCTGCCCTGGGATTGTTTGATGGGACAGTGTAGAGGGAACTTTGCTCTGTATCTAACCCATGCTGTACCTGCCCTGGGAGTGTTTGATGGGACAGTGTAGAGGGAGCTTTACTCTGTATCTAACCCGTGGTGTACCTGCACTTAATTTTGAACTGATACTTTAGTGCAGTACTGAGGGAGTGCTGCATTGTCAGAGCTGCCGTCTTTTGGATGAGATTTAAAACCAATTCAGGTGGATGTAAAACATCCCATGACAGTTCTTGAGGAAGATCAGGGGAGTTCTCCACGTATCCTGGCCAACATTCCTGCCTCCATCAGCACCATGAAAAACATCTCATTGCTCGTCGTTGGATCTTGCTGTGCACAAAAATGGCTTCCACGTTTACCGATGCGATAACAGTTACAGTAATTTACTCTGCGTGAAACAGTCTTACGATGTGACGAGTGCTGCGTAAAGGTGGTCGTGCTGGTTTCTATTCAGTCATTCCAAATGGGAGTTGACTGCCACAGTGGAATGTTTGGACTGGGAAGTCAGAGTGGCTGGATCAAGGGCACAGTCTCCTGTCATTGGTTGTATATTCTCATTAACGTCACTGCATTAGCGCTACCGTGTGATTTCTATATTTAACTGCGGAGAACTACGCCTGACTAAGTCTGCGCAAGATGCATTAAATCCACTGGCGTGAAATGTGTCAGGGGAAGTTATTGATTCCCACTGGGGTTGAGGTCACTATGTGTAGTGTCCTCGTATCAGAAATTGACAGATTTTATGTCAGTGTCTCTCAGACAGGTTAACGAGGCGACGCCTTGTTGAGCAGGTGCCGGAATGCCACCTTCTTTAATTGAATATAGAAATGTTAGACCCGGTTTCTGTCCTCAACGTCTTTTTATAAAACGCTTCTGCATTGTCTTATGTACAGACACTGTCCGAGCTCCCACATTCCACCCTCCGTAATCTTGAGCTTATCCAAAACTCTACTGCCCGTGTCCTAACTCGCACCAAGTCCCGTTCACCCATCACCCACTGTGCTCGTTGACCTACACTGGCTCCCGGTCCAGCAACGCCTCGATTTTAAAATTCTCATCCTTGTTTTCAAATCCCTCCATGTCTCTGTAATCTCCCCCAGCCCTACAAACCTCCGATATATCTGCGCTCCTCCAATTCTGGCCTCTTGCACATTCTCCATTTTCATCTCTCCACCATTGGTGGCCGTGCCTTCTGTTGCCGGGGCCCTAAGTGATGGCTTTCCCCTCTAAATCTCTCCGCCTCTCTCTCCTCCTTTAAGATGCTCCTTAAAACCTACCTCTTTGACCAAGCTTTTGGTCACCTGTCCTAATATCTCCTTATGTAACTCGATGTCAAAATTTTTTGTTAACAGTCCTGTGAAGCGCCTTACTTTTTACAACATTAAAGGTGTTAGATAAATGCAAGTTGATGTTGTTGTTGTTGTTGTACATAACATATTAGAAATATTATGGCGGGGCACACTTCTGGTCAATTATACATTCCTGTGTCTGCATTTATAATCAAAATTACTGATGTCAGATCGCAGCACCCCCACAGGGGGGAGGTTGTAATGACAGCGTGACAAGTTAACATGAAGAAGGAACATTGGGGTGGAAAATTGGGTCGCGCCCCAGCGCCCCGAAAAAGTTAGCGCCCCCGCGCCCAAAATTGAATGGTAGCGCCCCCAAGCAGGAGGCAGGGCGCTACTGGAAGCGCTCCCCCTCCCTCTTGGGGCGCTCCAGCTCAATATCGCGGCACTACGTGCGGCAGCGCCATGCGCGTCCCTCCCCTGATTAAAGGGGAGGGGCCTAGCGCCGCGCGCATCGGGACCATGCCGGACCACTGGGGAGCGGGGTGCCGGGAAAAGAGCCCAGCACTCAAGAGGAGTGCCGGGCTGACCGATCGCAGCCAGCACCCTGCAGGAGGAGGCCAGAGGGAGCAGGTGCTGGCAGGCAGCCCAAAAAAAAATGGCCGCCTGGCACCTGCCCTTTAATTTGCACCGCCCCGGCCGCAAACATGGCACCCTGACCCTGTCAGACATAGCGTCCGGCGGTAGGTCAGGGGGCGCGAGCAAAGTTTGTGGCTGAGGCACGAGCAGGGCGCTGCGCACGGTGAATTTCGCAGGAGGCGTTAGCAGCGCCCGGCCCGGGCACTAGGTGCTTGGCAACGCAACCGAATTTTTCCCCCTTGCATTTCTATAGCACCTTTCACGACCTCAGGACGTCCCAAAGCGCTTCACAGCCAATGAAGTACCTTTTGGAGTGTAGTCACTGATGTAATGAAGGAAACTGGGCAGCCAATTTGCGCACAGCAAGCTCCCACAAACAGCAATGGGATAATGACCCGATAATCTGTTTTTAGGTGTTTCTTTAGAGATAAATATTCGCCCCAGGACAATTCCCCTGCTCTTCTTCAAAATAGTGTCATGAGATCTTTTATGTCCACCTGAGAGGGCAGACGGGGCCTTCGTTAACCAAAAGACGGCTCCTCTGACAGTGCAGCGCTCCCTCAGCACTGCACTGGGAGTGTCGGCCTAGATTTTGTGTTCAAGTCTCTGGAGTGGGACTTGAATCCACAACTTTCTGACTCAGAGGTGAGAGTGCTGCCCACTGAGCCACTGCTGGCACTGCGTTAGTCACTACCTGTTTAATTGTGGCAGAAAGTCTTCCTTGACTTTGAAATTTTAGATGCCCCACTGGCTTTTGAAGTATAGCTAACCAAATTAATAATTTTTTTCGGAAGGACAGTGGACGTTTTCTTTGTAGATTGCTGTCGGATAGACGTCTGAGAATGCGAGCTGACAGAGTGTCATCATCCCTAATGGCTAAGACACTCGGTGTTGGTACTCATTTTGCAAGATAAGGGAGTGAAGGGTTATGGGGAGCGGGCAGGGAGGGGGCTTTGAGCCCAAGATCAGCCATGATCTTATTGAATGGCAGAGCAGGCTCGAGGGGCCAAGTGGCCTATTCCTGCTCCTATTTCTTATGTTCTTATGTTCTTAGCCCTGTGGAATGGAAACGCCCCATCGGTCACCACCATTGTGTATTTCAGGTGGCTTGATCATTCTGTATCCGGGGGTGTCCGAGGCTGGCATAAACACAACAGGGCTTCGAGCCATTTCTTCAGTTCACTTATTTCGACCGCCTAGTTCCACGGTGCAGTGGTGAGACAGAACTCCAAGTCGCTAAGTGCTGATGTTACGATCCTCCAATTCTCAGTTAAAGGAGGCTCGGAATTTGGAAACATTTATGTTATTTTAAATTTCAGAGTACATTTTAAAGTAACAGTGAAAGTTACGTGCTGTGTTGCTCTTTACCTACTGATCTTATTTTGTTTCTGTATAAACTTATTCCTTGCAATAAATCAAATTGATCGTTTAGCCTGACTGCAGAAGTTCAAGCAGAGGATCCACCACCACCAGCACCACCACCTCCTCAGGGATGGGAAATAGTGGAGCTTTGTAGGTGTCACCCACATCCTGAGAAGAGATAATATTAAAACCTTTTAAAAAAGGAATCTCCTTTTTTTTAAGCAAAGTGTTGTAAATGGCTCAATGGCTGGCAATGTCATAGCCAATTATTGTTATAAAATGTTTTATTATTTTTGATTATGAATATTAAAGTATTCATTCACTGGATGTGGGCGATGCTGGCAAGGCCGGCATTTATTGCCCATCCCCCCAGTTGCCCCGGGAAGGTGTTGGTGGTGGTGGTGGTGCGCCTTCTTCTTGAACCAACTGGAGCCATCACTTGGGGGTGGGGGGGGAAGTAATTAAGTGGATGTGAAGTGCTTTGATGAAGTGAAAGGCGCTAAATAAATGTCAAGTTTTATAGAAACTAGAGAAGCTGGGATTGTTCTCCTTGGAGCAGAGAAGGTTAAGGGGAGAGTTAATAGAGGCGTTCAGAATGATGAGGGGTTTCCAGTGGTGGGAGGGTCGGGTAACCATAGGACACAGATTTAAGGCAATCGGTAAAAGAACCAGAGGGGGAGACGAGGAGAACTTTTTTTTACGCGGTGAGTTGTGATCTGGAACACGCTGCCTGAAAGGGCGGTGGGAGCAGATTCAATAGTAACTTTCAAAAGGGGAATTGGATAAATACTTGAAAAGAAAAAATTTGCAGTGCTATGGGGAAAGAGCAGGGGAGTGGGAATAATTGGAGAGCTCTTTCAAAGAGCTGGCACAGGTATGATGGGCCGAATAGCCTCCTGCTGTGCTGTCTGATTCTATGATTCTATCTAAGTTTCCTCTCCTGGATCTCCACTGCTAGCCAGATTTTGTCCCAGAATGCTACAGCTAGTATTTTCCCCTTTTTTTCCCTGTATCCCCTCACCACATCCCCCATTCAAGTGCAGTTTGATCATACAGATCTCAATCCTTCTTTTCTGAGGAATCCACACCACATTTTCGGGGAGAGACCCACTCACGTTTGGTGACAGATGGACTCAGTTGGGTGATTATCACGGGGAGCGGGTGTGAGCGAGGAGCAGACGGCTGAGGGAGGTGGTGAAATTCTACACTACTTGGGGAGGGGCATTCAACTCCCAAGTCCAAACAAATTATTTCTGAGCTTATTACTGTTAACAAGCAGCAATAATCACTTGCACAATTGTGCACAATCGTAGGTGTCCTGGGGCCAATATTTATTCCTCAGCCATCATCACTAAAACAGAATATCTGGTCATTATCACATTGCTGTTTGTGGGAGCTTGCTGTGCGCAAATTGGCTGCCGCGTTTCCTACATTACAACAGTGACTACACTTCAAAAGGTACTTCATTGGCTGTAAAGCGCTTTGGAACGTCCTGAGGTCGTGAAAGTTGTTATTAAAAAGCAAGGGGGAGAAATTCAGTATCGCCCCGTTTGGGGTGCAATTATCGGCCGGGCGCAAAGTTTAGCGCCTGGCGCTAATTATCGCCTCCGACTGCAAACTTGGCTTCTATCACCCCTGGAGGTGATTGGAGCGCTAAATCAGGTGCTACACACCCCTCTTAAGGCGCTAACGCCGAGGAGCGAGGCGCTTCCTCAGTGTGCTGGCGAAGCTCATGTGATGTCAGTCAGCAATGGAACACAGACACACTGGCGCCGGCCAGTTCTTAAAGGGGAGGGTCGATCTTGCTCTCCAGCCACACACTGCTCATTGCAGCCTTGAATCTCGGCTTGGAGAGACCTGTACATCAAATCTGCTGGAAAGAACAATGGCGAGGCCCAGGGAAAGAGCTCAGAGTGCAGCCCCCAAAGTCTCTTCTAAATAGATGCAAGGAAGGTCAAATCAAAATGAACCTGCAAAGTGCTGCTCAGTACCCAAAACTCCTTCACACAGCATTGAATCTTTCCAGAAGTCTCTCTCTTTCTCTCTCAGAATGCATGGTGCAAAAATGTCACCGACAAAAAAAGGCAGGAAGCGGTCGCCTTTAAATAGCGCTCCCCCAGTCCCTTTCCGACTGCAAAATGTTCCCCTCAACCTGTCGTTGCTAGCGGCAGGCGGTAAGGCAGGGGGCGCCACTCAATATCCGGTCCGGGGTGCTACCGGGGCGTTGCACGCCCGACTGACGTCATGATCTGCGGGCGCAGGAGATCGTGGCGGTAGCGTTTAGCACCGCCGCAAAATGTCTGGTCAATTTCGCGAGCGACGCAAACATCGCCGCGCCCGTGTGCTAGCTGCTTTGCGCCCCATTAGTGCCCTCTTAGGGCGCTAACGGGAGGCGCAAAGCAACTGAATTTTTCCCCCCAAGTCTTTCTTTCTTCGCACCAAGTCCTGTTCACCCATCACCCCTGTGCTCGCTGACCTACATTGGCTCCCGGTCTAGCAATTTTAAAATTCTCACCCTTGTTTTCAAACCCCTCCATGGCCTCGCCCACTTCCCTATCTCTGTAACCTCCTCCAGCCCTACAACTCTCCGAGATCTCTGCGCTCCTCCAATTCTGGTCTCTTGAGCATCCCCAATTTCTGCCGCTCCACCATTGGCGGCCGTGCCTTCAGCTGCCTGGGCCCTAAGCTTTGGCATTCCCTCCCTAAACCTCTCCGCCTCTCTCTCCTCCTTTAAGACGCTTCTTAAAACCGACCTCTTTGACCAAGCTTTTGGTCACCCGTCCTTATGTGACTCGGTGTCAAATTCTGTTTGATAACGCTCCTGTGAAGCGCCTTGGGATGTTTTACAACGCTATATAGATGCAAGTTGTTGTTGTTTACCTTCTCTGGGACATTAATGGAAAGGGTTCAGAGACAGTAATGATCCCGAGATACTTAAGCCCCCATTTTAACTCGGCTGGGGGTTTGGGGGTCCGGCGGGAAGCGTCCATGGTGGTGTCGGCATGGAACCTGAACCGGGCCTTGATTACCGTCTTCCAGCATGGGCGCCCGTCCGAGCCCGGCGGAATGGACCGCTAGCATATGGTTGAGTGGGTGGGGGGTCCCGCGGCGATCACTGTCGGGAGGAGGAACGGCCGGGGGGGGGGGACAGGGTTGCCTGGAGGTTTCATCGCGTGACCTCCAGCCTCCCACCGTCCCACCCGGTCAAACAGCCTTTCCTCCCTCCTCCCATCTCCAGTAACTTTCTGCTCGCAGCAGTGTCCTGGAGATTAACCTTTAATTCCTGGCGGTGCCAGGCCAATCCTGGAAAAAGGAAAAGACAGACTTGCATTTCTACAGCGCCTTTCACAACCTCAGGACGTCCCAAAGCGCTTTACAGCCAATGAAGTACTTTTTGAAGTGTAGTCACTGTTGTAATGTAGGAAACGCGGCAGCCAATTTGCGCACAGCAAGCTCCCACAAACAGCAATGTGATAATGACCAGATCATCTGTATTCAGTGATGTTGATAAATATTGGCCCCAGGATACCGGGGAGAACTCCCCTGCTCTTCTTCGAATTGCGCCACGGGATCTTTTGCGTCAGCCCTGAGAGAGCAGACGGTGCTTCGGTTTAACGCCGTTCAAGACGGCACCTTTAACTTTTTTTTAGTGCCCCTGTGATTTTTCTCCCGTTTTTTTTTTTGCTGGCAGCAGTGCGATCTCCAGGAGATTAGTCTTTCATTGCTGGAGGCTCCAGGGCAATCCTGACAGGTTGGCAACCCTGTCGCTCACCTAATCCCCACCGGGCGGGCAGGGTGAAAATCGGGCCCTTGGCGTTTGAAGAAAGACCTCGTGAATGGGACTCGTTTTAACCAGGGAGAGGGACATCGGTAGCTCTCAGGATCCAGGTCTCTCTATTGCTTAGATAAGTGGACAACCTAGGTGCCAACGGGTCCTTTAATTTGGAATGTGCATGTAGACTGAGAGAGGATAAAATGAACAAAGAAGACTAAAGAGATTAGAAGGGGAATTTTTATTCACCCCGGAGAAGCTGATGTGCATGTGGCTCCGAGCTGGAGGCTCTGCAGATTATTTCTGATTCATTCTCGGGATGTGGGCGTCGCTGGCAAGGCCGACACTTATTGCCCTGTCCCTCTTTGCCCTGACTTGATACGACTGTGTGGCTCGCTACGCCGCTTTCAGAGGGCAGTTTAAGAGTCAACCACATCGGTGTGGGACTGGAGTCACATATAGGCCCAGACCGGGTAAGGACGGCAGGTTTCCTTCCCAAAAGGCACATTGGTGAACCCGTTGGGTTTTTACGACAATCCGACAGCTTCGTGGTCACTTCTCCCGACACCAGATTTTTATTTCCAGATTATTTTAAAACTGAAATCAAATTCGCAAACTGCCCCAAGATGGGATTTGAACTCGTGTTCTCTGGATTACCAGTCAAGTAACATAACAACAATAACAACAACAACTTGTATTTATATAGTGCCTTTAATGTAGTAAAACGTCCCAAGGTGCTTCACAGGAGCGATTATCAAACAAAATTTGACACCGAGCCACAAAATAAGATATTAGGACAGCTGACCAAAAGCTTGGTCAAAGAGGTAGATTTTAAGGGGCATCTTAAAGGCAGAGAGCGAGGCGGAGAGGTTTTGGGAGGGAATTCCAGAGCTTAGGGCCCAGGCAGCTGAAGACACGGCCGCCAATGGTGGAGCGATGAAGATCAGGGATGCTCAAGAGGCCAGAATTGGAGGAGCGCAGAGATCTGGAAGGGTTACAGAGATAGGGAGGGGAGGCGAGGAGGGCCATGGAGGGATTTGAAAACAAGGATGAGAATTTTAAAATCGTGGCATTGCTGGACTGGGAGCCAATGTAGGTCAGCGAGCACAGGGGGTGATGGGTGAACGGGACTTGGTGCGAGTTAGGATACAGGCCGCACAGTACAACGTACAAAGAAAGAACTAGATAAATAACTGGTTTGGAAGAGGACTGAGTGATGGATGGATGTAAGGATAATGATAGTGGTAATGGGATTGATGTATCGAGCTGGGTGGTTTCTCAGCGACCGGGACCTGACAGTATCAGGCCAAGTTAGACAGCTGGCCGTGGATGAATAATGTAAGGCACCAGGTTACATAGATAGTATAGAGTTATCTTTGAACCTTCCCTCAGGAGATTAATTTAGTTGGGTAGAATCCGTGATGGAACAGATTGTATATGGACGGGATAGACTCGTTGAGCTGGATGGTGCCTTTATGTTTGACGTCTCTTTGTTTCCTATAGTATCAGGTTTTCAAACCAAAATCAGCCGTGGCTCAGTGGGTAGCACCCTGGCCTCTGAGTCTGAAGGTTGTGGGTTCAAGTCCCCGCTCCAGAGACTTGAGCACAAAATCTAGACTGACACTCCAGTGCCAGTACTGAGTGCTTCCCCGCCGAGGCACTAAAGCATGGCGGAGAAGCACTACTGGCGCGAATTCATGAACTCATTTCTCTTATCTGGAAGGGGGAGAGCATGCCAGGGGATCTCAGAGATGCCGTAATTGTGACCATTTTCAAAAAAGGTGACAAGTCCGATTGCGGCAATTACAGAGGAGTTTCCCTGCTGTCTGCCACAGGGAAAGTCATCGCAAGAATCCTCCTCAATCGCCTTCTCCCAGTGGCCAAAGAGCTCCTCCCAGAGTCGCAATGCGGATTCCGCCCACTAAGGGGCACAATGGACATGATCTTCACCGCACGTCAATTACAAGAGAAATGCAGGGAACAGCACCAACCGCTGTACATGGCCTTCTTTGATCTCACAAAGGCCTTCGACACTGTCAACCGTGAGGGATTATGGAGTGTCCTCCTCAAATTCGGCTGCCCTCAAAAGTTTGTCACCGTCCTCCGCCTGCTTCATGACGACATGCAAGCCGTGATCCTGACCAACGGTTCCACCACAGACCCAATTCACGTACGAACCGGGGTCAAGCAAGGCTGTGTCATCGCACCAACGCTCTTCTCGATCTTCCTTGCTGCAATACTCCATCTCACCCTCAGTAAGCTCCCCACTGGAGTGGAGCTAATTTACAGAACAAACGGGAAACTGTTCAACCTCCGTCGCCTCCAGTCCAGATCCAAGGTCGTCCCATCCTCTGTTGTCGAATTACAGTATGCAGACGACGCTTGCGTCTGCGCTGACTCGGAGGTCGAACTCCAAACCATCGTCAACACCTTCACTGAAGCGTACGAGAGCATGGGCCTTACACTAAACATCCGTAAGACAAAGGTCCTCTACCAACCTGTCCCCGCCACACAGTACTGCCCCCCGATTATCAAAATCCACGACAAGGCCTTGGACAACGTGGACCACTTTCCATACCTCGGGAGCCTACTGTCAACAAGGGCAGACGTCGACGACGAAGTCCAACACCGCCTTCAGTGTGCCAGTGCAGCCTTCGGTCGCCTGAGGAAGAGAGTGTTTGAAGACCAGGACCTCAAACCCGGCACTAAGCTCATGGTCTACAGAGCAGCAGTGATACTCGCCCTGCTGTATGCCTCAGAGACATGGACCATGTACAGCAGGCACCTCAAAGCACTGGAGAGGTACCACCAACGTGGCCTCCGCAAGATCCTGCAAATCCATTGGCAGGATAGGCGCACCAATGTCAGTGTTCTTGCTCAGGCCAACATCCCCAGCATTGAAGCTTTGACCACGCTTGATCAGCTCCGATGGACAGGTCACATTGTCCGCATGCCCGATGCGAGACTCCCAAAACAAGCGCTCTACTCGGAGCTCCGGCACGGCAAGAGAGCCCCAGGTGGGCAGAGGAAATGCTTCAAGGACACCCTCAAAGCCTCCTTGAAAAAGTGTAACATCCCCACCGACACCTGGGAATCCCTGGCCCAAGACCGTACAAAGTGGAGGAGAAGCATCCGGGAAGGCGCCGAACACCTCAAATCTCTTCGCCGGGAGCAAGCGGAAGCCAAGCGCAAGGAGCGCACGTCAACCCAAGCACCCCACCCACCCGCCCCTTCAACCACCGTCTGTCCCCACCTGTGACAGAGACTGTAGGTCCCGCATTGGACTCATCAGTCACCTGAGAACTCATTAATGTGGAAGCAAGTAATCCTCGGTTCCAAGGGACTGCCTAAGAAGAAGAGAGTACTGAGGGAGTGCTGCACTGTCAGAGGTGCCGTCTTTCAGATGAGACGTTAAACCACGGCCCCATCTGTTATCTCGGGTGGATGTAAAAGATCCCATGGCGCTATTTTACAGGGGAGCCTGGGTGTCCTGGGCCAATATTTATACCCTCAAACAACATCACTAAAAACTAGATTTTATCACGTTGCTGTTTGTGGGAGCTTGCTGTGTGCAAAATTGGATGCCGCGTTTCCCACATTACAACACTTCAGAAGTACTTCATTGGCTGTAAAGCACTTAGGGACGTCCTGAGGCTGTGAAAGGTGCTATATAAATGCAAGTCTTTCTTGCTTTTGTTAATGGGGGAGGGGACGAGTGGAACAGACGGGAGTCAGTTTCCTTGCAATTACTTCATGTACGAGTGATGCGATGACCCATTGTGACTCGTGTTGTGTGCTGTACAGGATCACCCGCATTATCATGCTCACATGATATTGCTTTGCACATGATCTTGATGAAGCATTAACCCATTTATCCAAGTGATACCTGGACTCCAAGGGTTAAATTATGAGGAGAGATTACACAAACTAGGGTTGTGTTCCCTGGAATTTCGAAGATTAAGGGATGATTTGATAGAAGTTCTCAAAATATTAAGGGGAACTGATAGGGTAGAGAGAGAGAAACTATTTCCGCTAGGGGGTATAGTCTAAAAATTAGAGCCAGGCCTTTGAGGAGTGACATTAGGAAACACTTCCACACACAAAGGGAGGAAGAAGTTTGGTCTCTTCCGCAAACGGCAATTGATGCGAGATCAATTGTTAATTTTAAATCTGAGATTGATATATTTTTGTTAACCAAAGGTATTAAGGGATATGGGGCAAAGGCAGGTAGATGGAGTTAGATCACAGATCAGCCATGATGTCATTGAATGACGGAACAGACTGGAGGGGCTGAATGGACTCCTCCTGTTCCTGAGTGTTTGTACTCTGATGTCATGCAGTGCCAACCCAAGTTACGAATAGATTTACATTCGCAGTGCCTGTGGCCCCTTTCAGATCTCTTAGTAATGCTAATGTAACTCGTTGCCTGTTAAGTAGACCCATGCTGCGGTAATTGAAACCCTCGAGTGCCATTTACAGAGACTGTGATAACGGGAGTCTCGCTGGGTATTTGAAGGCCTCCAGTGCTGTCTGCTTCCATTTAATCTGAGGTTTAACAATTGGTACAAGCCTCTTTGTGACACGAGATCTGAAAGACTTCAGCCAGCAACATTTCAGCCGGTGGGATTAAATCACCAAGGCTTTGAATGACGGCTTCATTGACACTCTCGCCGTAACAACAACTTGCATTTATATGGTGCCTTTAATATAGTAAAAACATCCCAAGGCGCTTCACAGAAGCGATTATCAAAGAAAATCTGACACAGAGCCACATAAAGCGATATTAGGGCAGGTGACCAAAGGCTTGGTCAAAGAGGTAGGTTTTAAGGAGCATCTTAATGGAGGAGAGAGAGGTGCAGAGGCGGAGAAGCTTAGAGAGCGAATTCCAGAGCTTGGGGCCTAGGCAGCTGAAGGCACGGCCACCAATGATGGAGTGATTAAAATCGGGGATGCTCAAGAGGCCAGAGTTGGAGGAGCACAGAGATCTCCGGGGGAGGTTGTAGGGCCGGAGGAGGTTACAGAGAGAGGGAGGGGGCAGGGGCGGGGGCCGTGGGGGGATTTGTACACAAGGATGAGAATGTTATAATTGAGGCGTTGCCAGACCGGGAGCCAATGCAGGTCAGCGAGCACGGCGGGTAATGGGGGCAATGTTTCCCCTTAAGGTCCGCGGGTGCGCGGCCGCGCATCGATCGGGAGGTCCCGCGCAGGCCGCTCACCAGCTGTTGCTGCTGGGAGATACCGCGCAGCAGATTTAAAGGGACCGCACACGAAAGAAAAAGATTTGCGGGAACATTGGTGATGGGTGAACGGGACTGGGAGAGGCCAGCGTGGGGAACGAGAAAGCAACCCCTCCCTCCTCGCGACGCACCACCTTCCCACACCAAGTGTAAAGTGAACAGGCTCCTTGCTACTCGATCGGGTGATTCTTCACTATCCATCAAACAGCCAATTTTCCCATCTCCAATATTTTTACAACTAATAAATGAAAGTGTTCAAACAAAATGAAAACCACTTGCAGTTTTTTTTAAAAAAGAAAATACTGCAGATGCTGGAAATCTGAAATAAAAACAGAAAATGCTGGAGATATTCAGCAGGTCAGGCAGCATCTGCGAAGAGAGAAACAGAGTTAACATTTCAGGTCGATGACCTTTCGTCAGAACTGGATAAAAAGCAGGAAATGGAACAGATTTTTAAGCAAGTGTAGGTCACTTTAATTCTCTGCTCCACTCCCACTCAGACCTCACCATCCTTGGCCTCTTGCATTGTTCCACTGAAGCTCAACATAAGCTCGAGGAACAGCACCTCATCTTTCGATTTGGCACTTTACAGCCTTCTGGACTCAACATAGAGTTCAACAATTTCAGATCATAACATCGGCCCCTATCCTATATATATTTTTTGTTTGTGTCTTTTCTTCTCTCCCACATGGCAGCCGTCTTTCATTCTGCCAGCGCAATTTACACTTCATCTAGAGCCATCCTTTGTTTCTTAACCTGTCCCATTACCATCTCCTTTTGCCTTGAATATCTCTGAATGTCTCTTAACCTCTCCTGCCTTCTATCCTATCACAGACCTTCCCTTTTGTTTTTTCATCCCCTCCCCGCTTTCCCAGCCCCTAAACTTGCTTAAAAATCTGTTCCATTTCCTGCTTTTTTCCAGTTCTGATGAAAGGTCATCGACCTGAAATGTTAACTCTGTTTCTCTCTGTTTCTCTCTTCACAGATGCTGCCTGACCTGCTGAGTATCTCCAGCATTTTCTGTTTTTATTGCAGTTTTTTAATGCCGGTATAATTGTTCTCTGGGTTTGGCTGGCAGCAGCGTCCTGGTAATTAATCTTCAATTCCCCGAGACTCCAGACCAATCCTGGAGGGTTGGCATCATCTGCAGAGGGTAGCACAAGGTTTACTCTGTCTGCTGGTGCTGTATCTGGCCTGCTGGTGCTGTATCTGGCCTGCTGGTGCTGTATCTGGCCTGCTGGTGCTGTATCTGGCCAGCTGGTGCTGTATCTGACCTGCTGGTGCTGTATCTGGCCTGCTGGTGCTGTATCTGGCCTGCTGGTGCTGTATCTGGCCTGCTGGTGCTGTATCTGGCCTGCTGGTGCTGTATCTGACCTGCTGGTGCGGTATCTGACCTGCTGGTGCGGTATCTGACCTGCTGGTGCTGTATCTGACCTGCCGGTGCAGTGTCTGACCTGCCGGTGCTGTATCTGACCTGCCGGTGCTGTATCTGACCTGCCGGTGCTGTATCTGACCTGCCGGTGCTGTATCTGACCTGCCGGTGCAGTATCTGACCTGCTGGTGCTCTTTCTGACCTGCTGGTGCTGTACCTGACCTGCTGGTGCGGTGTCTGACCTGCTGGTGCTGTATCTGACATGCTGGTGCTGTATCTGACCTGCTGGTGCTGTATCTGACCTGCTGGTGCTGTATCTGACCTGCTGGTGTGGTGTCTGACCTGCTGGTGCTATATCTGACTTGCTGGTGCTGTATCTGACCTGCTGGTGCTGTATCTGGCCTGCTGGTGTGGTGTCTGACCTGCTGGTGCGGTGTCTGACCTGCTGGTGCTGTATCTGACCTGCTGGTGCTGGTGTCTGACCTGCTGGTGCTGTATCTGACCTGCTGGTGCTGTATCTGGCCTGCTGGTGTGGTGTCTGACTTGCTGGTGCTGTATCTGGCCTGCTGGTGTGGTGTCTGACTTGCTGGTGCTGTATCTGGCCTTCTGGTGCAGTGTCTGACCTGCTGGTGCTGTATCTGACCTGCTGGTGCAGTGTCTGACCTGCTGGTGCTGTACCTGAACTGCTGGTGCTGTAACTGACCTGCTGTATCTGACCTGCTGGTGCTGCATCTGGCCTGCTGGTGCTGTATCTGGCCTGCTGGTGTGGTGTCTGACTTGCTGGTGCGGTGTCTGACCTGCTGGTGCTGTATCTGACCTGCTGGTGTGGTGTCTGACCTGCTGGTGCTGTATCTGACCTGCTGGTGCGGTGTCTGACCTGCTGGTGCAGTGTCTGACGTGGTGCTGTATCTGACCTGCTGGTGTGGTGTCTGACCTGCTGGTGCTGCATCTGGCCTGCTGGTGCTGTATCTGACCTGCTGGTGCGGTGTCTGACCTGCTGGTGCTGTATCTGACCTGCTGGTGCTGTATCTGGCCTGCTGGTGTGGTGTCTGACTTGCTGGTGCTGTATCTGGCCTGCTGGTGTGGTGTCTGACTTGCTGGTGCTGTATCTGGCCTTCTGGTGCAGTGTCTGACCTGCTGGTGCAGTGTCTGACCTGCTGGTGCTGTATCTGACCTGCTGGTGCAGTGTCTGACCTGCTGGTGCTGTATCTGACCTGCTGGTGCTGTATCTGACCTGCTGGTGCGGTGTCTGACCTGCTGGTGCTGCATCTGACCTGCTGGTGCTGCATCTGACCTGCTGTTGCTGTATCTGACCTGCTGGTGCGGTGTCTGACATGCTGGTGCTGTATCTGACCTGCTGGTGCGGTGTCTGACATGCTGGTGCGGTGTCTGACATGCTGGTGCGGTGTCTGACCTGCTGGTGCAGTGTCTGACCTGCTGTTGCTGTATCTGACCTGCTGGTGCAGTGTCTGACCTGCTGGTGCTGTATCTGGCCTGCTGGTGCTGTATCTGGCCTGCTGGTGCTGTATCTGACCTGCTGGTGCGGTGTCTGACCTGCTGGTGCGGTGTCTGACCTGCTGGTGCTGTATCTGACCTGCTGCTGCTGTATCTGACCTGTTAGTGCGGTGTTTGACCTGCTGGTGCTGTATCTGAGCTGCTGGTGCAGTGTCTGACCTGCTGGTGCAGTGTCTGACCTGCTGGTGCTGTATCTGACCTGCTGGTGCGGTGTCTGACCTGCTGGTGCTGTATCTGACCTGCTGGTGCTGTATCTGACCTGCTGGTGCGGTGTCTGACCTGCTGGTGCTGTATCTGACCTGCTGGTGCTGTATCTGACCTGCTGGTGCGGTGTCTGACCTGCTGGTGCGGTGTCTGACCTGCTGGTGCGGTGTCTGACCTGCTGGTGTGGTGTCTGACCTGCTGGTGCTGTATCTGGCATGCTGGTGCAGTGTCTGACCTGCTGGTGCTGTATCTGACCTGCTGGTGCGGTTTCTGACCTGCTGGTGCTGTATCTGACCTGCTGGTGTTGTATCTGGCCTGCTGGTGCTGTATCTGACCTGCTGGTGCTGTATCTGACCTGCTGGTGCTGTATCTGACCTGCTGGTGCAGTGTCTGACCTGCTGCTGCGGTGTCCGACCTGCTGGTGCAGTGTCTGACCTGCTGGTGCGGTGTCCGACCTACTGGTGCTGTATCTGACCTGCTGGTGCTGTATCTGACCAGCTGGTGCAGTGTCTGACCAGCTGGTGCTGTATCTGACCTGCTGGTGCTGTATCTGACCTGCTGGTGCAGTGTCTGACCTGCTGGTGCGTTGTCTGACCTGCTGGTGCTGTATCTGACCTGCTGGTGTGGTATCTGACCTGCTGGTACTATGACGCTATGCTCTATTTCCAAGCACCACCATCCCTCCCCTCACTGCACATATGAACTAAATAGCTGCAGTAACCAGGTCACTGGGTAGCGTTTCCCAGCACGCAGTGTGCGCAGAACGTGCAATGGCCTCTCCTGGGATCAGTGCTGCACTTCACCACATCATACCAGAAACTGCTTCACGGGAATGGGCAGAGTTCTGCGAGTGATTCATCGGAGTAAAACTCTCCTGGTCATTTTAATTTTAGCTGACAGATTGCAGAAGGTCTCTGAGACTCAGGTAAAAGCAACATACTGCAGGATGCTGGAAATCTAAACTATAAACAGAAAATGCTGGAAACACTCAGCAGGTCAGGCAGCATCCGTGGAGAGAGAAACAGAGTTAACGTTTCAGGTCGATGACCTTTCGTTCGAGATGTAACAGGTTTTAAGCAAGTACAGAAGCAGGGAAAGGCGGGAGGGGAGGAAAGAACAAAAGAAAGAAAAAAGAAAGATTTGCATTTCTATAGCGCCTTTCACGGCCTCAGGACGTCCCAAAGCGCTTCACAGCCAATGAGGTACGTTTTTTTGTCACTGTTGTAACGTAGGGAAACGCGGCAGCCAATTTGCGCACAGCAAGCTCCCACAAACAGCGATGTGATGATCTGTTTTTTATATATAAGTGATGTTGATTGAGGGTTTGGCCAGGAAGGTCTGTGATAGGGTGGAAGGCAGGAGTAATTAAATGACAAAAGGGATGCTGGGGAAAGGCGAAAGAGAGTGGTAGAAAAAGAAAAAGGGAAAGAAAGACTTGCATTTCTACAGCGCCTTTCATGACCGCAGGACGTCTCAAAGCGCTTTACAGCCAATGAGGTACTTTTGAAGTGTAGTCACTGTTGTAATGTGGGAAATGTGGCAACCAGTTTGTGCACAGCAAGCTCCCACAAACAGCAATGTGATAATGACCCAATAATCTGTTTTTAGTGATGAGTGATCGATTGAGGGATAAATATTGACCCCAGGACACCGGGGAGAACTCCCCAGCTCTTCTTCAAAATAGTGGCCGTGGGATCTTTTGCGTCCACCTGAGAGAGCAGACGGGGCCCCCGGTTTAACGTCTCATCTGAAAGACGGCACCTCCGACAGTGCAGCGTTCCCTCAGTACTGCACCGGGAGTGTCAGCCTGCATTCTGTGCTCTACAAGTCTCTGGAGTGGGGAGCTTGAACCCACAACCTTCTGACTGAGAGGCGAGAGTGCTGCCCACTGAGCCACGGCTGACACGACCTGTCAAGGGACCAGTTTAAGACTCGGGTGTCTGACGTACAGTGTGAGGTGCTAGGCGTTCTGCTTTACCGTTCAACCCCCTTTTCTTCAACAGGAGCAGTTCCCTACGCCAGGTACCGACGGGACACTGGCCAGTGGATCTAATTAGAGACTGAAGACAAGTCGTTGGTGAGTTGTGCCTTTGTTTTTTTCTGTCAGCGCCTCAGTGCTGGAGTGTTAGAATGAGGCCGGGTCTCCTTGAATCACCTCAGGGAGCTCTCAATTTAAACTGGGCCATCTGAAGGAGGAAAAGGGGGGAAGGAAGGAAGGGAGGGAGGATGGAAAAACTGTCGGGTGAGCCTAACCCATGCTCCATGACCGATTGAACGCAACAGAGCTGGCTTTCTTTGCTGTCGACCCATTTATTTTTTTTGCCGCACGTCAGATAGTCGCTGGGTGTTCCAAACGGAGCGTGCGCAGAAATCCCAGGTGACAGGGTTTCCCAGGAAACGACATTCAGTCTGGTTCGCGTGGTTTGCCAACCGGGCTGGAAGATCCATGGCGGATCTTGAGCAAGTCTCTGAGCAGAAAGGGCTCAATATTTGGAATGAGCTGTGACATAGAATCAGAGAACGATACAGCACGGAAGGAGGCCTCTCGGCCCATCGTGCCTGCGCCGGCTCTTTGTTCGAGCTCTCCAATTAGTCCCCCCCCACCCCCCTTGCTCTTTCCCCACAGCCCTGCAAATGTTTCTCCTCTTCAAGTATTTCTCCAATTCCCCTTTCGAAAGTTACTGTTGAATCTGCTTCAGGCAGCGCGTTCCAGATCGTCATAACGGAAATCTAAAATTAATTTGGTGACCAACGCTCCCCCCGTGGTGCGCGGGCGCGTGGCCGTGCATCAATCCGGAGGGCCCGCGCAGGCCGCTCACAAGCTGGTAGAGAGCAGCAAATTTAAAAGGACCGCGCCCGAAAAAAAATTAGAGGGAACATTGTTTACGACTCGCCAATAAATCGCAGGTTTGGCTCGGAGGTCCGCTTCAGTGAGGTCTTTTACGCAATCATATTTGATTTCTTACTTATTTGTTCTCGGGATGTGGGTGACGCTGGCAAGGCCAGCACTTATTTGGCCTTCCCTAGTTGCCTTGAGGGCATTAGGAGTTACTACGTAGTGGGAGACATAGAAACATAGAAAAATAGGAGCAGGAGGAGGCCATTCGGCTCTTCGAGCCTGCTCTGCCATTCAATATGATCATGGCTGATCCTCTATCTCAATACCATATTCCCGCTCTCTCCCCATACCCCTTGATGCCTTTTGTGTCTAGAAATCTATCTATCTCCTTCTTAAATATATTCAGTGACTGAGCCTCCACAGCCTTCTGTGGTAGAGAATTCCACAGGTTCACCACCCTCTGAGTGAAGAAATTTCTCCTCATCTCAGTCCTAAATGTCCTACCCCGTATCCTGAGACTGTGACCCCTCGTTCTAGACCCCCACCCAGCCAGGGGAAACATCCTCCCTGCATCCAGTCTGTCTAGCCCTGTCAGAATTTTATATGTTTCAATGAGACGTTGGGAGGCACGTGTAGGCCAGACCAGGTAGGGATGGCCGATTCCTCTTTCCCTGAAGGACTTTGATGGAACAGTTGGGTTTTTAACCACAATTACAAACATACGAACAATGACAGACAGGGAAAGAAAGATGCTCGGCTCCATCCAGCCGGTCCCACACAACTGCGATGCCTTGTGTGTCACAATATATACACCGCCACCCCCCTCCTCACCCAACAACCATGTGATCTCCTGGGAGAGGCGAAAAACCTGAGTTTAAAAAAAAACCACGCCAATTTGGGGGGTGAAAAACCTGGGAAATTCCTCTCCGACCCTGTGTACACAAATCATTTAAAGCTGGTGCATGGGTACAAAAAGCAATCAAAGAGACTAATGGAGTGTTGGCCTTTATCTCAAGGAGGCTGGAATACAAAGGGGAGGATGTTATGTTTCAGTTGTACAAGAGCTTTGGTCAGACCCCCATCGGGAGTAACTGTGTTCAGTCCTGGGCCCCGCACCTCAGGAAGGACACATTGGCCTTGGAGGGGGAGCAGCGCAGATTCACCAGAATCACCCAGGGCTTAGAGGGTTAAATTATGAGGACAGGTTGCATAAACTTGACTTGTATTGAATATAGGAGATTGAGGGGTGATCTGATCGAGGTGTTTAAAATGGTAAAAGGATTCGATAGGGGAGATAAGGAGAAACGATTTCCTCTGGTGGGGGAACCAAGAACAAGGGATAATCTTAAAATTAGAGCTCGGCCATTCAAGAGGGAAATCAGGAAGCACTTCTTCACACAAAGGATAGTGGAAATCTGGAACTCTCTCCCCAAAAAGCTGTTGAGGCTGGGGGCCAGCTAGAGCTTTGAGTATCAAGGGATGTGGAGCTAAGGAGGGTAAATGGAGTCAGCTATGATACGAATGGCGGAACAGGCCCAAGAGGCTGAATGGCCTCCTCCTGATCCTATGCTCCTAAATCTCGCCTAGGCAGATTGGTCATTCAGATTATCCTTTCCTCCCTTGGTGCTTGACCTGGCTGTGAGCAGTCAGGAGGACCATCCCAAGTTCTACTCTGTGGCACAGCATGACTTACAAACCAGGACACACGGCACCCTTTTGGCTAACATCCCCCCCCCCCCCCCGCCACAGAGGTGCCTACCATGACAGTCCAGATGGCCACGAGTTCAGTCAATCATTACTGTTAAGCTTTTGATCGCAAGATAATTGTGGATGAGAAAAGCCATTCAGGCCATCTTTGTTCATCTATCCAGGGATACTGTCTGTGAGTAATTTGGGATATAGACTATGAGTAATTTGGGATATAGACGATAAATAATTTGGGATAGTTTTTGATTGATTCATCATCCTGTCCCTGGAGCAGAATTCTACTCGAATATTTTTGATGGTTTATCTGCAATTTTTTCAGTAGTTATCTTCAAGTTAGATGTCCTATACGACCCCACATGTATCAGAGACGGGGCATTGTTGCTTTAAGTGGGTTATTTAAAAATGAATCAGCGCCTGATTTCTGGGTAGGTATTTGAGCATTGAGGAGCTCCCAATATCACCACAACCGCAAAAATAACATTAATTACACAGAAACCATTGAAGTGCTAATTGTAACCTGCTGTGTTGTGAGTTGGAAGAGGAAAGACGTCTTGACAGTAGTGTGGGAGGTGACGGTGAGAGGATCTGTGTCATCAGAGGCTGCGTGTTGTAGTTGTGATAAGTGCTGCGAGCTCTGGAAGAGGAGACTAATTCATGAGCATTCTCAACCCCGTTACTGGCAGGATAAGCACTTTTAGAGGAGCGCAGCCAGGGGTGATTTGATAGAGGTGTACAAGATTATGACGGGTTTGGATAGACTAGCCGGGGAAAGGCTGTTCCCACTAGTTGATGGTACAAGGACTAGGGGACACAGATTTAAGGTTTTGGGCAAGAGATACAGGGGGGACGTGAGGAAAAACTTTTTTACGCAGCGAGTGGTGAGGACCTGGAACTCGCTGCCGACGGATGTGGAAGCGGAGACACTCAATGTCTTCAAGGGGAGACTGGATAGGCACTTGAGGGAAATAAACTTGCAGGGCTATGGGGACAGAGCGGGGGAATGGGACTGACTGGATTGCTCTACAGAGAGCCGGCACGGATTCGATGGGCCGAACGGCCTCCTTCTGTGCCGTTATGACTCTGACTCTATGACCTGCTCTGGCATTGAGTCCCGTTCGCCCCTCACCCCCTGGGCTCGCTGACCTACAGTGGCTCCCGGTCCCCAAAAGCCTCCACTTTAAAATTCTCTTGTTTTCAAATCCCTCCATGGCCTTAGCCCTCCCTACCTCTGTAACCTCCTCCAGTCCTACAACTCTTAGAGCGCTAACGGGAGGCGCAAAGCAACCGAATCTTTCTCCCTACCTCTTTGACCAAGCGTTTGGTCACCTGTCCTTAATGTCTTCTTCATGGGAAGGTCTCTCGCAAATCTCTACCGTATCCTCCAGCTCAGTACCACGAGAGGTCCACTCATGAATGTTTTTAAAGTCCTTGCTCCTCTTCTACCCAGTCAAGCAGCTTTTGTATCAGGTGGAAGTGTAACATCCTCATGGGAGCACCATCGCACGAGGACTGCAGTGATTCGAGGAGAAGGTCCACCGCCACCTTCTATGGGCAAATAGCGATTAGGGATGGGCAAGAAATGCAGCATTGCCAGTATAGCTCACATCCCAAAAACAAAGATATATATATATATACATACATATAAAAAAAAATCATCAAAGTGTTATTAGCACAATTCTAAAAGTGACTTTCATAAAAATGGAGCGATTTAGTAAAAGAAAAGATAGACTTGCATTTCTATAGCGTCTTTCACGACCTCAGGACGTCCCAAAGCGCCCTAAGCTCTGGAATTCCATGCCTAAACCTGTCCGCTTCTCTACCTCTCTTTCCTCCTTTAAGACGCTCCTTAAAACCTACCTCTTTGACCAAGCTTTTGGTCATCTGCCCTAATTTATCCTTATGTGAATCGGTGTCAAATTTTTTTTGTCTTAAAATACTCCTGTGAAGCGCCTTGGGATGTTTTACTACGTTAAAGGCGCGATATAAATACAAGTAGTTGTTGTTGTTGTTGTTGTAGTGTCAATGAAGTACTTTTTGAAGTGTAGTCACTGTTGTAATGTGGGAAACGCAGCAGCCAATTTGCGCACAGCAAGCTCCCACAAACAGCAATGTGATTATGACCAGATAATCTGGTTGAGAGATAAATATTGGCCAGGACACCGGGGATACCTCCCCTGCTCTTCTTCGAAATAGTGCCACGGGATCTTTTACGTCCACCTGAGAGAGTAGACGGGGCCTCGGCTTAACGTCTCATCCGAAAGACGGCACCTCCGACAGTGCAGCACTCCCTCAGCACTGCCCTGGGAGTGTCAGCTGAGACTTTTGTGCTCAAGTCTCTGGAGTGGGGACTTGAGTTCGAAGGACTGAGGGCTGCGTTGTAGATTTTCTTTACGCAGCGAGTTGCTGTGATCTGGAACGCGCTGCCTGAAAGGGCGGTGGAAGCAGATTCAATGGTAACTTTCAAAAGGGGAATTGCGATGTACACTTGAAAAGGAAAAATTTGCAGGGCTTCGAGGAAAGAGCGGGCGTGGGGGGTACTAATTGGATAGTTCTTTCAGAGAGCTGAATGGACCTCCCTCTGTGCTGCAAGATTCTGTGAAGCAGGACTTCTTATACAAGCTCAGCTTGGATGAGCGTCACTGCGAAACAGCAACATGTGGGGGCGGCAGAGAGAGGTTGATGGGAGACGCACAGCGTAATGTGATCAATTTCAGTGGCTTAACTGAGGTTTTAAAAGAAGTGCCTCCAGCTCCCATTCTCTTTGTACCTAATCATAGTTGTCACTGTTCAAGCAGATGCAGTCCGTCATCCTTGAGCTATTAAACAGGCTCGATTTAAACCAGCCTCAATGCTGCAGCTCCCCATCTATCTCAACTGCTTCATTCACTGAATGCAATGACTCTGGGTGACACCGTGTCCCAACACAGAGGTGCTCCAACAGGTTACATCGAGACTACAGCACAGAAAGCCCATGGGATCCAAGGGAAAGTGGCAAGTTGGATCTAAAATTGGCTCAGTGGCAGGAAGTAAAGGGTAATGGTCGACGCGTGTTTTTGTGACTGGAAGGCTGTTTCCAGAGGGGTTCGGTACTAGGTCCCTTTGCTTTTTGTGGTATATATCAATGTAGCGGACATGATTAGGAAGTTTGCAAATGATTCAAAAATTGGCCCAGAGGATGGTGGGGGTCTGGAACTCACTGCCTGAATGGGAGGTTGAGGCAGAAACCCTCATCACATTTAAAAAGTCTCCAAATCAATACCCAGTGTTACTGAGCAACAGGGAGCGTCTCCAAATCAATACCACTCTCCCAATCCCCTCTCCCCGGCTCCCTGTCTCTCCCAATCCCCTCTCCCCAGCTCCCACTCTCCCAATCCCCTCTCCCCAGCTCCCACTCTCCCAATCCCCTCTCCCCGGCTCCCACTCTCCCAATCCCCTCTCCCCTGCTCCCACTCTCCCAATCCCCTCTCCCCTGCTCCCACTCTCCCAATCCCCTCTCCCCAGCTCCCACTCTCCCAATCCCCTCTCCCCAGCTCCCACTCTCCCAATCCCCTCTCCCCGGCTCCCACTCTCCCAATCCCCTCTCCCCGGCTCCCACTCTCCCAATCCCCTCTCCCCTGCTCCCACTCTCCCAATCCCCTCTCCCCGGCTCCCACTCTCCCAATCCCCTCTCCCCAGCTCCCACTCCATCCAATCCCCTCTCCCCGGCTCCCACTCTCCCAATCCCCTCTCCCCAGCTCCCACTCTCCCAATCCCCTCTCCCCGGCTCCCAATCCCCTCTCCCCGGCTCCCACTCTCCCAATCTCCTCTCCCCAGCTCCCACTCTCCCAATCCCCTCTCCCCAGCTCCCACTCTCCCAATCCCCTCTCCCCGGCTCCCAATCCCCTCTCCCCGGCTCCCACTCTCCCAATCCCCTCTCCCCAGCTCCCACTCTCCCAATCCCCTCTCCCCAGCTCCCACTCTCCCAATCCTCTCTCCCCAGCTCCCACTCTCCCAATCACCTCTCCCCAGCTCCCACTCTCCCAATCCCCTCTCCCCAGCTCCCACTCTCCCAATCACCTCTCCCCAGCTCCCACTCTCCCAATCCCCTCTCCCCAGCTCCCTGTCTCTCCCAATCCCCTCTCCCCAGCTCCCACTCTCCCAATCACCTCTCCCCGGCTCCCACTCTCCCAATCCCCTCTCCCACTCTCCCAATCCCCTCTCCCCAGCTCCTTGTCTCTCCCAATCCCCTCTCCCCAGCTCCCACTCTCCCAATCCCCTCACCCCGGCTCCCTGTCTCTCCCAATCCCCTTTTCCCGGCTCCCTGCATCTCCCACTCCTCTCTCCCCAGCTCCCAGTCTCCCAATCCCCTCTCCCTGGCTTCCTGTCTCTCCCAATCCCCTCTCCCCAGCTCTTTGCACATTTTAATTCAGTTAAAAAATCTGGAAATAAATTTTAAAAAGCGGTAACAGTAAAAGTGACCATAAAGCTACCAGATTGTCGTTAAAAACCCAAAGGGTTCACAAATGTCCTTTAGGGAAGGAGGCCTGCCGTCCTTACCCAGTCTGGGCCTATATGTGACTCCAGTCCCACACCAACGTGGTTCACTCTTAACTATCCTCTGCAGTGGCTTAGCGTGCCTCTCAGTCAGAAGTGGGGATGTTCGCTGATGACTGCACAGTGTTCAGCGCCATTCACAACTCCTCAGATAATGAAGCAGTCCATGCTCACATGCAGCAAGACCTGGACGACATTCAGACTTGGGCTGATAAGTGGCAGGTAACATTCACGCCACAGAAGTGCCAGGCAATGACTATCTCCAACAAGCGAGAGTCTAACCACCGCCCCTTGACATTACCATCGCCGAATCCCCTAACATCAACATCCTTGGGGTCACCATTGACCAGACACTTAACTGGACCAGCCACATAAATACTGTGGCAACAAGAGCAGGTCAGAGGCTGGGTATTCTGCGGTGAGTGTCTCACCTCCTGACTCCCCAAAGCCTTTCCGCCATCTACAAGGCACAAGTCAGGAGTGTGATGGAATACTCTCCACTTGCCTGGATGAGTGCAGCTCCAAGAACACTCAAGAAGCTCGACACCATCCAGGACAAAGCAGTCCGCTTGATTGGCACCCTATCCACCACCTTAAACTTTCACTCCCTCCACCACCGGCGCGCCATGGCTGTAGTGTGTACCATCCATAAGATGCACTGAAACAACTCGCCAAGGCTTCTTCGACAGCACCTCCCAATCCCGTGACCTCTACCATCTAGAAGGACAAGGGGACACCATCACCTGCAAGTTCCCCTCCAAGTCACACACCATCCTGACTTGGAAGTATATCGCAGTTCCTTCATCGTCGCTGGGTCAAAATCCTGGAACTCCCTCCCTAACAGCACTGTGGGAGTACCTTCACCAACGGACTGCAGCGGTTCAAGAAGGTGGCTCACCACCACCTTCTCAAGGGCAATTACATAGGATATACGGCACAGAAACAGGCCATTCGGCCCAACCAATCCATGCTCCACTCGAGCCTCCTCCCATCTTTCCTCATCTAAATCTATCAGTATAACCCTCTATTCCCTTCTCCCTCATATGCTTGTCTAGTCTCCCCTTAAATGCATCTATACCTTTTGTTTCAACCACTCCCTGTGGTAGCGAGTTCCACTTTCTCACCACTCTTTGGGTAAAGAAGTTTCTTCTGAATTCCCTATTGGATTTCTTGCTGACTATCTAATATTGATGTCCTCTAGTTATGCTCTTCCCCACAAGTGGAAACATTCTCTCTGTATCCACTCTAACAAAGCCTTTCATAATTCTAAAGACCTCTATTAGGTCACCCCTCAGCCTTCTTTTTTCAAGAGAAAAGATACCCAGCCTGTTCATCCTTTCCTGATAGGTATACCCTCGCATTTTTGGTATAATTCTTGTACATCTTCTTTGCACCCTCTCCAGTGCCTCAATATCCTTTTTATAATATGGTGACCAGAACTGTACGCAGGATTCTAAGTGTGGTCTAACCAAGGTTCGATACAGGTTTAGCATAACTTCCCTACTTTTCAATTCTATACCTCTAGAAATAAACCCTAGTGCTTGGTTTGCTTTTTTTATGGCCTTGTTAACCTGCGTCGCAACTTTTAGTGATTTGTGTATTTGTACTTCTAGACCCCTTTGTTACTATACCTCACCTAGACTAGCACCCTCCAAGTAATAAGTGACCTCCCTATTCTTCTTACCAAATGTAATATCTCACATTTATCTGTGTTGAACTTCATTTGTCAATTATATGCCCATTCTGCAAGTTTATTAATGTCCTCCTGTAATTTGTTGCAGTCCTCCTCAGTATTGACTATCCCCCCAATTTGGTGTCATCCGCAAATTTAGAAATTGTGTTTTTGATTCCAAAGTCTAAATCCTTAATATAAATTGTGAACAGCAGTGGTCCCAGTGCTGATCCTTGTGGAACACCACTACCCACCTTCTGCCACTGTGTGAATAGCTACCCTTTACTCCCACTCTCTGCTTTCTGTCTTGAAGCCAGCTAGCTATCCATTCTGCTACGTGTCCCCTGACTCCGCATTCTCTGACCTTGTTCTCAGACTATTATTGGGTATCTCATCGAAGGCCTTTTGAAAATCTAGATAAATTACATCTACTGCATTACCATTGTCTACTCTCTCTGTTACCTCTTCAAATAATTCAGTGAGGTTGGTCAAGCAAGACTTTCCCTTTTGAAATCCATGCTGACTATTCATTACTGTGTTTTTGGTTTCTAGATGTTCTGCTATTTTCTCCTTTAGTAGAGATTCCATTATTTTTCCTACCACCAATGTTAAGCTGACTGGTCTATAATTCCCTGGACATGTTCTACCCCCCTTCTTAAATATCGGTATTATGTTAGCTATCCGCCAGTCCTCTGGCACTACACCTTTTTCTAATGAATTATTAAATATGTGTAGTAATACCTCTGCTATCTCTTCCCTAGATTCTTTTAAAATGCGTGGATGCAATCCATCTGGACCAGGGGTTTTATCCTCTTTGAGTTTGATTAGTATATTTAATATATACCCTCTTTTTATGTTAAATGCACTTATCTCATTACTAATCTTATCATCCAATGTCATGTCCACCTATTCTATCTCCCTGGTAAATACTGAAGCAAAATAATTATTTAATATTTCTGCCATCTCTCTATCTTTAGCTGTGGTATTATCCTGCCTATCCCTTAATGGCCCTAATCCCATCCCAACCTTCCTTTTTTTATTCGCTGCTCATGATGTGGTCTCCTCTACATTGGGGAGACCAAACGCAGATTGGGTGACCGCTTTGCGGAACACCTCCATTCAGTCCGTAAGGGGGATTCCGAGCTCCCGGTGGCCTGTCACTTTAATTCTCCGCTCCACTCCCACTCTGATCTCACCGTCCTCGGCCTATTACACTGTTCCACGGAAGCTCAGCGTAAGCTCGAGGAACAGCACCTCATCTTTCGTTTAGGCACCCTACAGCCCTCTGGACTCAATATCGAGTTCAACAATTTTAGATCATAACCTAGCCCCTATCACATTTATATTTTATTTTTTCATCCACCCTTTTGTTTGCCCCCTCCCCCTTTTTTCTTCCTCCCAGAAGCTGGCAGCTGTCCTTCATTCTGCCAGTGCATTTCACACTTCTTTTAGCCTCAACCTGTCACATTAACACCTCCTCTTGCCTTGATCATCTCTTAATGTCTCTCAATGTCTCTTAATCTCTCCTTTTGTTCTTTCATCCCCTCCCCCTTTTCCCAGCTTTATCCTTGCTTTAAATCTATTTCATTTCCTGCTTTTTCCAGTTCTGACGAAAGGTCTTCGACCTGAAACGTTAACTCTGTTTCTCTCTCCACGGAGGCTGCGTGGCCTGCTGAGTTTTTCCAGCGTTTTCTGTTGTTATTTCCTTTTTTTATTGAAGTACTTGTAAAATATTCTACTATTTTGTTTTATGTTCCTTGATAATTTAATTTCATAGTTCCTCTTTGCCTTCCTAATTGTTTTTTTTGACTTCTCTCCTAATCTCTTCATATTCTCCCTTATCATGCACTCCCCTGCTGTCTATGTACTTAATGTATGCCTCTTTCCTTACCCTCAATTGTTACCTTGTGGCTTTATTCATCCATGGAGTCTCATTATTGTTTAGTTTGTTCTTTCCTTTTAGCGGAATATATTGTTCCTGCACTCTGTTAAACACCGTTTTAAATGTTTCCCATTGCTGTTCTACATCGTTATTTGCCAATATTGTTGCCCATTTTATTTTCCCAAGTTCTGTTCTCAGCCCCACAAAATCAGCTTTTCTCCAATCTATTACCGTGGTTTTCATCATACTTCTGTCCTTCTCAATTATCATCTTAAAGCATATTATATTATGGTCACTATTGCCTAGATGTTCCCCTACTTTTACTTCTCTTATCTGCTCTAGTTCATTCCCCATTACTAGATCCAATAGTGAATCCTCCCTTGTTGGGCTTTTTGCATATTGGGTTAGAAAGGAGTCCTGTACACATTGTAGGAACTCCATTCCCTTATCCCCTTTACCCACCTCTTCTGTCCAATTAATATCGGGGTAGTTGAAATCCCCCATGATTATTATTCTATGTTTTTTACTCATTTCCCTAATTTGTCTGCATATTTCTTCCTCCACCTCCCTTCCACTATTAGGTGGTCTGTAGACTACACCTATTAGTGTGATTGATCCTTCATTAGCTTTTATCTCTATCCATATGGATTCTATTTTTGTCTTGCTGATATTTGTGTCACTTTTTTCTCCTGCCATCAGGGATGGGCAAAAAATGCTGGCCTTGCCAGTGATGCCCACATCCTGAGAATAACTAAAAAAGGAGAGAAGGGCTTGAGGGACACAGTGAGAAGGGCGGAGGTTTAGGATTGATGTATAAAGGAAAAGAAAGACTTGCATTTATATAGCTCCTTTCATGACCTCAGGACATCCCAATGTGCTTTTGAAGTGCTGCCCCAGCTCCTAGTTGTTGTAATGTGGGAAACGTGGCAGCCAATTTGCGCACAGCAAGCTCCCACAAACAGCAATGTGATAATGACCAGATAATCTGTTTTAGTGATGTTGATCGAGGGATAAATATTGGCCCAGGACACCGGGGAGAACTCCCCCTGCTCTTCTTTGAAATAATGCCCGTGGGATCTTTTACGTCCACCCGAGAGGGCAGACGGTGCCTTGGTTTACGTCTCTTCCGAAAGACGGCACCTCCGACAGTGCAGCACTCCCTCAGCACTGCACTGGGAGTGTCAGCCTGGATTATGTGCGCTCACTAATAAATCCAATAGTGAATTCAGGAGAAACTTCTTGACCCAGACAGTGGTTAGAATGTGGAACTCGCTACCACGTGGAGGCGACTAGCATAGATGCATTTAGGGGGAAGCTAGATAAATGCATGAGGGAGAAAGGAATAGAAGGTTATGCTGATAGAGTTAGATGAAGAGGGTGGGAGGAGGCTCGTGTGGAGCTTAAACACCGGCACGGACCAGTGGGGCCGAATGGCCTGTTTCTGTGCTGTAAATACTCTGTAAGTTTCTGGAGTGGGATTTGAATCCACGCCGAGTGCTACCCACTGATACACGGCTAACACCTGGAGGGAGAGCCGAGCTCAGCCTAATCTGCTTTTCCTACAACTGTTACTGTTGCTCCCCACATCGCCCCGATCACACACACAGCTGCAAAGATACAGAAAGTTGGTTGTTCAGCACTCGAACAGTTAAAAAGCTAAGATGATTCTTCTGGCCTGACAACTCAACACCAGCGTGGAAAGCTAATGGTCGGATTGAGCTCCCGTATGGATTGGCTGAGTGGCTGTTGCTAGGGGAAATCTCACAGCCTTCTGATTGGCAAAATTAGCTCCCAGCAACTCGACGCAGTGACTTAGAATCAGCAGCGTTCCCAGACTGAGGCAGGGAACAGTCCCAGGCTGAGGCAGAGATTCCAGACTGAACCTGCGTTCCCAGACTGAACCTGCGTTCCCAGACTGAACCTGCGTTCCCAGACTGAGACAGCGTTCCCAGACTGAGACAGCGTTCCCAGACTGAACCTGCGTTCCCAGACTGAACCTGCGTTCCCAGACTGAGACAGCGTTCCCAGACTGAGACAGCGTTCCCAGACTGAACCTGCGTTCCCAGACTGAACCTGCGTTCCCAGACTGAGACAGCGTTCCCAGACTGAGACAGCGTTCCCAGACTGAACCTGCGTTCCCAGACTGAACCTGCGTTCCCAGACTGAGACAACATTCCCAGACTGAGACAGCGTTCCCAGACTGAGACAGCGTTCCCAGACTGAACCTGCGTTCCCAGACTGAACCTGCGTTCCCAGACTGAGACAGCGTTCCCAGACTGGGACAGCGTTCCCAGACTGAGGCAGAGATTCAAGACTAAACCTGCATTCCCAGACTGAACCTGCGTTCCCAGACTGAGACAGCATTCCCAGACTGAGACAGCATTCCCAGACTGAGGCAGAGATTCAAGACTGAACCTGCATTCCCAGACTGAACCTGCTTTCCCAGACTGAGACAGCATTCCCAGACTGAGCTAGCGTTCCCAGACAGGGGAAGCGTTCCCAGACTGAGCTAGCGTTCCCAGACAGGGGAAGCGTTCCCAGACTGAGCTAGCGTTCCCAGACTGAGACAGGGTTCCCAGACTGAGACAGGGTTCCCAGAGCTGGCTGGCAATTTCTATGTAACCATTTAGTCCCTTCCCATACAACACAGATCGGATCACAGAGATCTCTTTCAAAGAGCCGGCACAGGCGCGATGGGCCGAATGGCCTCCTTCTGCGTTGTATGGTTCTATGATCAGGGGGGACGTACTGTCACCTGCAGCCTATGTGACAGGTGTTTCTTGCCACTTTTCACCATGTTTACACGGTGCCATGGGAACAGGACTCCTAACTGAACGAGGATTTGGTCTGTGTTTGGAATGTTAACACTGCGCGGCGAGGGATAACTAGTCTGAAAATCTGTCTCCCATAACCCATTTAATCTCTCATGCGCAGTACAATCCAGAGGAAAACTGCAATCGCTGATTAATGATCTAATTGGGTGAATGGTGATTAGACTTTGCAAATATGTTTCTGGTTCTTGCCAAGATCAGATTTGTACAAAGAATGATTCAGAAGACACAGCTCTCCCATGTACAGGACCAATGTCTGAGCTGTAAATTACAGACACAAGTCTTCCAATCAGAACACAAGAAGGCCCAACTATATGCGAAACCTGCTGCTTAACAATAGTGAGCCGAATATTAGAATATCATTGGGATATTTGGTTCAAGTAGCTGTATTTAATTGTAATGCTTCAACTGGGGATTCTGTAGGGAGGGAATGGGAAGGGGTTTGGTCCATTGGGATTCTGTACACTGGGAGGGAATGGGAAGAGATTTGGTCCATTGGGATTCTGTACAGTGGAGTGAATCGGAAGGGGTTTGGTCCATTGGGATTCTGTACAGTGGGAGTGAATGGGAAGGGGATTGGTCCATTGGGATTCTGTACAGTGGGAGTGAATGGGAAGGGGTTTGGTCCATTGGGATTCTATACAGTGGGAGTGAATGGGAAGGGGTTTGGTCCATTGGGATTCTGTACAATATGAGTGAATGGGACGAGGTTTGGTCCATTGGGATTCTGTACAGTGGCAGTGAATGGGAAGGGGTTTGGTCCATTGGGATTCTGTACAGTGGGAGTGAATGGGAAGGGGTTTGGTCCATTGGGAATCTATACAATGGGAGTGAATGGGAAGGGGTTTGGTCCATTGGGATTCTGTACAGTGGGAGTGAATGGGAAGGGGCTTGGAGACAGTTTAACCACAGAAAATTCTATTGTTCAGGTAAATTTAATTAGTTTCTTGTGAGTGTTATAATTGTTAATGTCCTTGTTATGCGACAAACTCTATTTCCATGAGTAAATCCTCATCTTTGTGAAGAAAGCAAGACAGCGGCTTAAAGGATGTTCAAGAATATTTCAAAGAATTTCCCCTTTTTATTGGTGGACTTTGCCAACGCTTCAACCTTGATTTGTTATTTTTATACGTCCTTCATAGTTCCTCATTATCCGTTCCTAATCCGCTTTTCTGATGTTGATTGATGCATTCAATGTATATTGGTGGAACCGAGCCTTGAGCAAATCAAGATAGACTTTCAAGTGAGCGGTGACATCAGAAGTGTAACATCTGAGGTATGATGGACATGGGTGCATGCTAGGATAGAGATGGAGAGAGAGATGGAGAGAGAGATAGAGATAGAGAGAGAGATAGAGAGAGAGATAGAGAGAGATAGATCGAGAGAGAGATAGAGAGAAATAGATAGAGAGAGAGAGAGATAGATAGAGAGAGAGATAGAGAGAGAGAGAGATAGCGAGAGAGAGAGAGATAGCGAGAGAGAGAGAGAAAGATAGAGAGAGAGAGATAGATAGAGAGATAGAGAGATGGATAGAGAGATAGAGAGATGGATAGAGAGATAGAGAGAGAGAGAGCGATAGAGAGATAGAGAGAGATAGAGAGAGAGAGCGATAGAGAGAGAGAGATAGAGAGAGAGATAGATAGAGAGATAGAGAGAGAGAGAGATAGATAGATAGAGAGAGAGAGAGAGAGAGATAGCGAGAGAGAGATAGAGAGAAAGAGAGAGAGATAGAGAGATGGATAGAGAGATAGAGGGATAGAGAGATAGAGAGAGAGATAGAGAGAGAGAGATAGATAGAGAGAGAGAGAGAGATAGAGAGAGAGATAGAGAGATAGCGAGATAGAGAGATAGATAGAAAAAAGACTTAGATTTACATACGAATTGGTTAAATACTTGAAGGGGAAAATTTCGCAGGGCTCTGGGGAAGAGCAGGGTAGAGTGGGATTAATGGGAGAGCTCTACCAAAGAGCTGGCACAGGCACAATGGGCCGAGTGGTCTCCTGTGCTGTATCATTCTATGATTCTATGATATTGCGTCTTTCACGACCTCAGGAGGTCCCAAAGCTCTTTACAGCCAATGAAATACTTTGGGAATGTAGTCACTGTTGTAATGGATAGATAGAGAGAGAGATAGGTACATAATGAGAAAATCAAGATACACTTTCAAGTGTGACATTTTGAGGTGTGACGTTTGAGAATTCTTTAGAATAACTGTAATTGCCCCTAGCTTGTACAGGTGTATTTACTGTCTTGTGGTTTCCATACACTTGTGACATCTCTTAGCCTGCAGTTCCCGGGGGCGTGGGGGAGGGGATCTCCACTTGCGCACTCACAGGGACTCCTGTTCCTATTTCTTATGTTCTTACATACTTAGCAAATGGGGCATCACCCATAAATGCTATCTCCCTTTCAAAGGGCCTTATCGCTTCAGCAAAAAAACGGCTGTCTCCTGGTGTGTAAAGCGAGAGGGAGCGTGTACGTGTTTGAGTGGTTTAAAATCAATGCCACAAGATAGGCAATCTGTCTCCAGGGCCTGTCAGCCTTTCAGTAAAGCCTTCCATTGTGTGAAGGAAGGAGGTTAGCTAACACTTGATCCACCAGAGGGCAGGGGTAACTCCCAGGCCAAGTAGACATGTCTTCTTCATTCATTAGCGTCCACCTGAATTCCCTCTGGTGAGTTAGACCAGGAGACTGACATGCCCAGATTATCATTGGTTAATAATAACAATTAGTTAACAAAAGCAACACGTTCCAAGGCAATTTAAAGCTCTTATGATCCTTTCCATAACCTCATTAAATTCAGTTCTTTGAATCAGAGCTCTAGGATATAGTTTTTTAATTTCTAAGATCGTAATATAGATATGGACGAGGGAGACTATTTGACCCATCACAGCTCATGCATCCATGAAGGAACTGCAAGCTCCCCTTTTAACAGTAACAAGTTTCCCTCTTATAGAATGATACAGCACAGAAGGAGGCCATTCAGCCCATCGTGCCTGTGCCGGCTCATTGAATGAGCTGTCCAATTAATCCCGCTCCACCCCTGCTCTTTCTCCGTAGCCCTGCAAACTTTTTCATCTTCAAGTATTTATCCAATTCCCCTTTTTGAAAGTTATTATTGAATCTGCTTCCACCGCCCTTTCAGGCAGCGCGTTCCAGATCACAACAACTCGCCGCATAAAAAAATGTTTCCTCATCTCTGCCTCTGGTTCTTTTAAATCTATGTCCTCTGGTTACCGACCCTCCTGCCACTGGAAACAGTTACTTCCAATTTACTCTAGCAAAACCCTTCATAACTTTGAACACCTTGGCAGTCACACACCATCTTGACTTGGCTATATATCAAACCGTTCCTTCATCGTCGCTGGGTTAAAATCCTGGAACTCCCTCCCTAACAGCACTGTGGGAGTACCTTCACCACACGGGCTGCAGCGGTTCAAGAAGGCGGCTCACCACCACCTTCTCAAGGGCAATTAGGGATGGGCAATAAATACTGGCTTTGCCAGCGACACCCACATCTCGAGAATGAATAAAAAGACGAGCTGTTTCTTGAATGAAAGGTTTCAGCCTGCACTTCTCTCTCTGGGAGTCTGTCTCACATGTTGATCATTCTGTGCGTGAAAAGAATTCCTGACTCCAGTCTCCTTGTTCATCCCTCCCTCCCTTCTCATCACCATTGGCAGCCATGCCTTCAGCCATCTGGGCCCCAAGCCCTGACATTCCCTTCCTACTCATGGCTCAGTGGGTAGCACTCTCGCCTCTGAGTCAGAAGGTTGTGGGATCAAGTCCTGCTCCAAAGACTCGAGGACATAATGCAGGCTGACACTCCAGTGCAGCACTGAGGGAGCGCTGCACTGTTGGAGGTGCCGTCTTTCAGATGAGACGTTAAACTGTCTGCTCTCTCAGGTGGACGTAAAAGATCCCATGGCACTATTCGAAGAAGAGCAGGGGAGTTCTCCCCCGGTATCCGGGCCAATATTTATCCCTCAATCAACATCACCAAAACAGACTATCTGATCCTTATCACATTGCTGTTTGTGGGATCTTGCTGTGCGCTAATTGGCTGCCACGTTTCCTACATTACAACAGTGACTACACTTCAAAAAAGTACTTCATTGGCTGTAAAGCGCTTTGGGACGTCCTGAGGTGGTGAAAGACACTATTTGGAAGAAGAGCAGGGGAGGTCTCCCCAGTGGCCAGCTCGTCTTCGAAATAGTAGCCGTGGGATCTTTTACATCCACCTCAGAGGGCAGACGGGGGCCTCGGTTTAAAGTCTCATCCGAAAGACGGCACCTCCGACAGTGCAGCACTCCCTCAGCACTGCACTGGGAGTGTCAGACGGATCTATGTTCTCTAGTCTCTGGAGCGGGGCTTGAACCCACGACCTACCTGACTCAGAAGGCGGGAGCCGCTGCCCTCTGAGCCACGGCCCGAAAGCGAAATATTCAAATCTTTAAACAAGAAAATACCCGGCGCATCCTGAAAGAAACAATTTGGATTTGTAGAGGATTTTTCTGTTGCCGCGTTCATTTAATAAACTGTCACTAACCCCCACACTGTAGGAAACAGCTACAGACAATGATTTTATCTAAATATAGCTGCAGCATAAAACGGTGCAGAACCTGCACTAATTACAGGAGTATCAATGTAAAAGACATTTAGTCTGAAAGTTATTTCTATATCTGTTAATTCAGAACCTTGTGGTTTCTTAGCCGACTCTCATTCCATTGACTAATTGCTACTTGATTCATTTATCTTGTAATCTATTTGTAGGGCTAGGGGGAAAGAGCAGGGGGGAGTAAAACTAATTGGACAGTACTTTCACAAAGCCAGCACAGGCACGATGGGCTGTATCATTCTACGATGCTATTTATTGCAATCTTCCTTCAACTCCAAAGATTCTTCCTCTGTGCTTCCCTCCTGTGCAGATCCTTTTTTCCATGTGCTGGGTTTCTGTTTACCAAGCACTTGTATCCCACTTTGCCTCACCCTGGCCCTTATACTGCGCACCGTTGCTTATTTCTCAGAGTACATTTCTGCCCCGTGTCCTAACTCGCACCAAGTCCTGTTCACCCATCACCGCCTGTGCTCGCTGACCGACATTGGCTCCCGGTCCAGCAACGCCTCGATTTTAAAATTCTCATCCTTCTTTTCAAATCCCTCCATGGCCTCGCCCCCTCCCTATCTCTGTAATCCCCTTCAGCCCCACAACCCCCCGAGATCTCTGCGCTCCTCCAATTCTGGCCTCTTGCGCATCTCCCGATTATAATCGCTCCACCATTGGCGGCCGTGCCTTCAGCTGCCGAGGCCCCAAGCTCTGGAATTCCCTCCCTAAACCTGTCCGCCTCTCTGTCCTCCTTCTTTTAGACACTCCTTAAAACCTACCTCTTTGACCAAGCTTTTGGTCATCTGCCCCAATATCTCTGTGGCTCAGTGTCAAATTTTGTCTGATCATGCTCCTGTGAAGTGCCTTGGGACATTTTGCTACGTTAAAGGCGCTATATAAATGCAAGTTCTTGTTGTTGTTATAGAGACATGCAAGGGAGGTGCGTTTCCTGGTTACAGGTGGCTGGTACACTGCTTGATATTCGGGTAGCTATACATCATGTGTTGATAAGACATTCCTCTGTCCACTATTGTAAAGTAACCAAGTTAACCTCGCTGTTTAAAGACAGGAGGATTGACTACCTTTCAACTGTGATAAGGATTAATCCACCAGCAACTTTTACAACTGGAACAGGCAATTGAGCCCAATAAACTGTTTCCCGTTTGATAGATCAACCCCACCTACCCACCCTCTCCCCATATCCCCAACCCCACCTACCCACCCTCTCCCCATATCCCCAACCCCACCTACCCACCCTCTCCCCATATCCCCAACCCCACCTACCCACCTTCTCCCAATATCCCCCAATCCCACATACCCACCCTCTCCCCATATCCCCAACCCCACCTACCCACCCTCTCCCCATATCCCCAACCCCACCTACCCACCTTCTCCCCATATCCCCAACCCCACCTACCCACCCTCTCCCCATATCCCCAACCCCACCTACCCACCTTCTCCCCATATCCCCAACCCCACCTACCCACCCTCTCCCCATATCCCCAACCCCACCTACCCACCCTCTCCCCATATCCCCAACCCCACCTACCCACCCTCTCCCCATATCCCCAACCCCACCTACCCACCTTCTCCCAATATCCCCCAATCCCACCTACCCACCTTCTCCCCATATCCCCAACCCCACCTACCCACCCTCTCCCCATATCCCCAACCCCACCTACCCACCCTCTCCCCATATCCCCAACCCCACCTACCCACCCTCTCCCCATATCCCCAACCCCACCTACCCACCCTCTCCCCATATCCCCAACCCCACCTACCCACCCTCTCCCCATATCCCCAACCCCACCTACCCACCCTCTCCCCATATCCCCAACCCCACCTACCCACCTTCTCCCAATATCCCCCAATCCCACCTACCCACCTTCTCCCCATATCCCCAACCCCATCTACCCACCTTCTCCCCATATCCCCAACCCCACCTACCCACCTTCTCCCCATATCCCTCAACCCCACCTACCCACCTTCTCCCCATATCCCCAACCCCACCTACCCACCTTCTCCCCATATCCCACAACCCCACCTACCCACCTTCTCCCCATATCCCCAACCCCACCTACCCACCCTCTCCCCATATCCCCAACCCCGCCTATCCAACCTTCTCCCCATGTCCCTCAACCCCGCCTATCCAACCTTCTCCCCATATCCCTCAGCCCCACCTACCCACCTTCTCCCAATATCCCCCAACCCCACCTTCTCCCCATATCCCCAACCCCACCTACCCACCTTCTCCCCATATCCTCAACCCCACCTACCCACCTTCTCCCCATATCCCCCAACCCCACCTACCCACCTTCTCCCCATATCCCCAACCCCACCTACCCACCTTTTCCCCATATCCTCAACCCCACCTACCCACCTTCTCCCCATATCCCCCAACCCCACCTACCCACCATCTCCCCATATCCCCAATGCCACCTACCCACCTTCTCCCCATATACCACAACCCCACCTACCCACCTTGTCACCATATACCACAACCCCACCTTCTCCACATATCTCCCAACCCCACCTACTCACCTTCTCCCCATGTCCCTCAACCCCGCCTATCCACCCTTCTCCCCATGTCCCTCAACCCTACCTATTCACCTTCTCCCCATATCCCCCAACCCCACCTACTCACCTTCTCCCCATATCCCCCAACCCAACCTATTCACCTTCTCCCCATATCCCCCAACCCCACCTACTCACCTTCTCCCCATATCCCCCAACCCCATCTACTCACCTTCTCCCCATATCCCCCAACCCCGCATATCCAACCTTCTCCCCATGTTCCTCAACCCCGCCTATCCAACCTTCTCCCCATATCCCCCAACCCCACCTACCCACCTTCTCCCCATATCCCCCAACCCCGCATATCCAACCTTCTCCGCATGTCCCTCAACCCCGCCTATCCAACCTTCTCCCCATGTTCCTCAACCCCGCCTATCCAACCTTCTCTCCATATCCCCCAACCCCGCATATCCAACCTTCTCCCCATGTTCCTCAACCCCGCCTATCCAACCTTCTCCCCATATCCCCCAACCCCACCTACCCACCTTCTCCCCATATCCCCCAAACCCGCCTATTCAACCTTCTCACCATATCCCTCAACCCCACTTATTTTTGTGGTGCCTCTATTGTCTTCTCCCAGTGTGGAGTACAAACACCGGCATAGACCAGTTTAACCGACTGGCCTATGTCTGTGCTGAAGTTTCTATGTAATGTGATGAGCTTGTTTTCAAACATGGTCTTCCTGATTCTCAGTCAGAGTCGGGCATCTGGAAATGGGTATCAAGATCTATTCTCAATAAGTTCTATTCTGGTGTCTATTCATACATTATGATGTCAGACGTGGCTCAGCCGTGGCTCAGTGGGTAGCACTCTTGCCTCGAGTCAGAAGTTCGTGGGTTCAAAGTCCCACTTCAGAGACTTCAGCACATAATTCAGGCTAAGACTCCCAGTGTCGGTACTGAGGGAGCGCCGCACTGTCGGAGGGGCAGTACTGAGGGAGCGCTGCATTGTCGGAGGGGCAGTACTGAGGGAGCGCTGCACTGTCGGAGGGGCTGTACTGAGGGAGCTGCACTGTCGGAGGGGCAGTACTGAGGGAGCGTTGCACTGTCGGAGGGTCAGTACTGAGGGAGTGCTGCACTGTCGGAGGGGCAGTACTGAGGGAGTGCTGCACTGTCGGAGGGTCAGTACTGAGGGAGTGCTGCACTATCGGAGGGGCAGTACTGAGGGAGAGCTGCACTATCGGAGGGTCAGTACTGAGGGAGTGCTGCACTGTCGGAGGGTCAGTACTGAGGGAGTGCTGCACTATCGGAGGGTCAGTACTGAGAGAGAGCTGCACTATCGGAGGGGCAGTACTGAGGGAGCGCTGCACTATCGGAGGGGCAGTACTGAAGGAGCTGCATTGTCGGAGGGGCTGTACTGAGGGAGCGCTGCACTATCGGAGGGTCAGTACTGAGGGAGCTGCACTATCGGAGGGGCAGTACTGAGGGAGTGCTGCACTGTTGGAGGGACAGTACTGAGGGAGTGCTGCACTATCGGAGGGTCAGTACTGAGAGAGCTGCACTGTCGGAGGGGCCGTCTTTCACATGAGTTGTTAAACTGAGGCCCCCGTCTGCCCTCTCAGCTGGACGCAAAAGAGCCCACGGCACTATTTTGAAGAAGAGCAGGGAGTTATCCCCGGTATCCTGGGGCCAATATTTATTCCTCACTCCAACATCACTAAAAAAACAGATGATCTGGTCATTAGCTCATTGCTGCTTTTGTCATCTGCCCTAACTTCTCCTTAATGGCTCAGTGTCAAATTCTTTGTCTTATAACACTCCTGTGAAGCACCTTGAGACGTTTTACTAAGTTAAAGGCGCTATATCATAGATAGATAGAAGATAGGAGCAGGAGTAGGCGATTCGGCCCCTCGAGCCTGCTCCGCCATTCAATGAGATCATGGCTGATCATCCAAATTCAGTACCCTGTCCCTGCCTTCTCCCCATATCCCTTGATCCCTTTAGCCTTAAGAAATATATCTAACTCTTTCTTGAAGAAATTTACTGACTTGGCCTCTACTGCCTTCTGTGGTAGAGAATTCCACAGGTTCACCACTCTTTCGGTGAAGAAATTCCTCCTCATCTCTGTCCTAAATGGCTTACCCCTTATCCTTAGACTGTGACCCCTGGTTCTGGATTCCCCCGCCATCGGGAACATCCTTCCTGCATCTAGTCTGTCTAGTCCTGTTAGAATTTTATAAGTTTCAATGAGATCCCCTCTCATTCTTCTAAACTCCAGCGAGTATAAGCCCACTCGACCCAATCTCTCCTCATACGTCATTCCTGCCATCCCAGGTATCAGTCTGGTGAATCTTCACTGCACTCCCTCCATGGCAAGAACATCCTTCCTCAGATAAGGCGACCAAAACTGCACACAATACTCAAGATGTGGTCTCACCAAGGCTCTGTACAATGGCAGCAAGACATCCTTGTTCCTGTACTCGAAGCCTCTCGCTACGAAGGCCAACATACCATTTGCCTTCTTAACCGCCTGCTGCACCTGCATGCTTACCTTCAGCGACTGGTGCACAAGGACACCCAGGTCTCGTTGCACTTCCCCTTCTCCCAATCTATTGCCGTTCAGATAATAATCTGCCTTCCTGTTTTTGCCACCAAAGTGGATAACCTCGCATTTATCCACATTGTACTGCATTTGCCATGCATCTGCCCAATCACCCAACCTATCCAAATCATACTGGAGTTTCTCTGCATCCTCCTCACAGCACACACGCCCACCCGGCTTTGTGTCATCTGCAAACTTGGAGATATTACATCTAGTTCCCTCGTCTAGATCATTAATATTTATTGTGAATAGCTGGGGTCCTAGCACCGATCCCTGCGGTACCCCACTAGTCACTGCCTGCCACTCGGAAAAAGACCCGTTTATTCCAACTCTTTGCTTCCTGTCTGCCAGCCAGTTTTCTATCCAAGTCAGTATCCTGCCCCCAATCCCATGTGCCTTAACTTTACACACTAATCTCTTATGCGGGACCTTAGCGAAAGCCTTCTGAAAGTCCAAATACACCACATCCACTGGTTTTCCCTTATCTATTTTACCAGTTACATCCTCAAAAAATTCCAGTAGATTAGTCAAGCACGATTTACCTTTTGTAAATCCATGTTGACTTTGACCAATCCTGTCACTGTTTTCCAAGTGCTCTGCTATTACATCTTTTATAATGGACTCTAGCATTTTGCCCACTACCGATGTCAGGCTTACCGGTCTATAATTCCCCATTTTCTCTCTACCACCTTTTTTGAATAGTGGGGTAACATTAGCTACCCTCCAATCCATGGGAACTGTTCCAGAGTCTATAGAATTTTGGAAGATGACCAGTAATGCATCTACCATTTCTAGGGCCACTTCCTTAAGTACCCTAGGATGTAGATTATCAGGCCTTGGGGATTTATCGGCCTTCAATCCCGTCAATTTCCCTAACACCATTTCCCTACAAATATTGATTTATTTCAGTTCCTCCCTTTCATCAGACCCTATGTTCCCCGACATCTCTGGGAGATTATTTGTGTCCTCCTTTGTGAAGACAGAACCAAAGTATGTATTTAATTGGTCTGCCATTTCTTTGTTCCTCATTATAAATTCCCCTAATTCTGACTGCAAGGGACCTATGCTTGACTTCACCAATCTTTTTCTCTTCACATATCTATAGAAGCTTTTACAGTCAGTTTTTATGTTCCCTGCAAGCTTACTCTCATATTCTATTTTCCCCCTCTTAATTAATCCCTTTGTCCTCCTTTGCTGAATCCTAAACTGCTCCCAATCCTCAGGTTTGCTGCTTTTTCTGGCCAATTTATATGTCCTCTCCTTGGATCTTATGCTATCCCTAATTTCCCTTGTTGGCCACGGTTGATTGTCATTTTTTTTTTATTTTTATGCCAAACAGGGATGAACAAATTCTGTAGTTCATCCATGTGATCTTTAAATGTTTGCAATTGCCTATCTACCGTCAACCCTTTGAGTAACATTCCCCAATCAATCCTACCCAATTCGCGCCTCATACCATCGTAGTTTCCTTTATTTAAATTCAGGACCCTAGTCTCTGAGTCAAATACTTCACTCTCCATCTTAATGAAGAATTCTATCATATTATGATTGCTCCGCCCCAAGGGGCCTCGCACAACAAGATTGCTAATTATTCCTTTCTCATTACATAATACCCAGTCTAAGATGGCCTGATCTCCAGTTGGTTCCTCGACATATTGGTCCAGGAAACCATCCCGTATACACTCCAGGAATTCCTCCTCCACAGTATTGTTACTAATTTGGTTAGCCCAATCTATATGTAGATTAAAGTCACCATGATAACTGCAGTGCCCTTATTGCATGCGTCTCTAATTTCCCGTTTAATGCCATCCCCAACCTCCGCATTACTATTTGGGGGTCTGTAACAACTCCCACTAACGTTTTCTGTCATTTGGTATTTCTCAGCTCTACCCATACAGATTCCACATCATCAGAGCTAATATCCTTCCTTACAATTGTGTTAATCTCCTCTTTAACCAGCAATGCTACCCCGCCTCCTTTTCCTTTATGCCTGTCTTTCCTGAATATTGAATACCCCTGGATGTTGAGTTCCCAGCCCTGGTCACCCTGGAGCCATGTTTCCGTAATCTGAATCATATCATATCCGTTTACAAATATTCGCGCTAATTCATCCACCTTATTACGACTGCTCCTCGCATTAAGACACAAAGGGGGAGAAATTCAGTATCGCCCCATTTGGGGCGCAATTATCGGCCGGGCGCAAAGATTAGCGCCTGGCGCTAATTATCGCCACCGACTGCAAACTTGACTTTTATCGCCCCTGGAGGTGATTGCAGCGCTATATCAGGCGCTTCACACCTGTCTTAAGGCGCAAAGGCCGAGGAGCGAGGCGCTACCTCAGAGCGCTGGCGAAGCTCATGTAATGTCAGTCAGCAATGGAACACACACACAATGGCACGGGCCAGTTCTTAAAGGGGATGGTTAATCTTGCTTTCCATCCACATCCTGCTCATTGCAGCCTTGAATCTCGGCCTGGAGAGACCTGCACATCAAATCTGCTGGAAAGAACAATGGAGAGTGCCAGGCAAAGAGCTCAGAGTGCAGCCCCCACAGTCTCTTCTAAATCGATACAAGGAATGGCAAATCAAAATGAACCTGCAAAGTGCTGCTCAGTACCCAAAACTCCTTCACACAACGTTGAATCTCTCCAGAAGTCTCTCCCTCTCTCTCTCAGAATGCATAGTTCAAAAATGGCACCAACAATAAAAGGCAGGAAGCGGTCACCTTTAAATAGCGCTCCCCCTTTCCCTTCATGACTGCAGAACGCTCCCCTCAACCTGTCGTTGCTAGCGTCAGGCGGTAAGGCAGGGGGCGCCACTCAATATCCGCTCCGGGGCGATACCGGGGCGTTGCGCACTCGAGTGACGTCATGATCTGCTGGCGCAGGAGATCGTGGCGGTAGTGTTTAGCGCCGCCGCAAAATGTCTAGTTAATTTCGCGAGCGGCGCAAACTTCGCCGCGCCTGGGCGCTAGATGCTTTGCGCCCCATTAGCGCCCTCTTAAGGCGCTAACGGGAGGCGCAACCAATTGAATTTTTCCCCCAAAGCCTTCAGGCTTGTTTTTTTAACACTCTTAGACCTTTTAGAATTATTATTTACTGTGGCCATGTTTGATTTAAACCCTTGATTTCTCTGACTGCCACTTTTGCTTTTCTCCTTCCTGTCTTTTGCTTCTATCCTTGTTTCCCTTTCCTCTGTCTTCCTGCACAGGTTCCCAACCCCCTGCCATTTTAGTTTAAACCCTCCCCCACAGCACTAGCAAACACTCCTCCCAGGACATTGGTCCCAGTCCTGCCCAGGTGCAAACCGTCCATTTTGTACTGGTCCCACCTCCCCCAGAACCGGTTCCAATGTCCCAGGAATTTGAATCCCTCCCCCTTGCACCATTCCTCTAGCCACGTATTCATCTGAAATATCCTTCTATTTCTACTCTGACTAGCACGTGGCACTGGTAGCAATCCTGAGATTACTACCTTTGAGGTCCTATTTTTTAATTTACCTCCTAACTCTGTATATTCAGCTTTTAGGACCTCATCCCGTTTTTTTACCTATATCGTTGGTACCTATATGCACCACAACAACTGGCTGTTCACCCTCCCCCTCCAAAATGTTCTGTAGCTGCTCCGAGACATCCTTGATCCTTGCACCAGGGAGGCAACATACCATCCTGGAGACTCGTTTGCGGCCGCAGAAACGCCTATCTATTCCCCTTACAATAGAATCCCCTATCACTATAGCTCTCCCACACTTTTTCCTCCCGTCCTGTGCAGCAGAACCACCCATGGTGCCAGGAAGTTGGCTGCTGCTGCCTTCCCCCGATAAGCCATATAAATACACGTTGTTGTTGTTGTTGTTTGTGGGAGCTTGCTGTGCGCAAATTGACTGCCGCATTTCCTACATTACAATAATGACTCCACTTCGAAGTGCTTCATTGTCTGTGAAGCGCTTTGGGACGTCGTTTTTTCTTTTCTGTTCAGTTCCACAGGGCACGCTTTAATTTAGAAGAATTTCATATCAACAGTTGGTTCTCAAGGAATCTCTTAATTAAAAAATTGACAATGACAGTGAGGCATCTGTCTTACTGAACATCACATATTGAATCAACACTCCCATTTATCCGGCCCACATTCACGTGAATCAAGTAAAATTTTAGCCAATTAAGTTTGTCAACAAATGTCAGCCAATCCCGAATCAGTGTCCAATTTAGAATCCTTCTTTAAATTGTGCGTCCCTGGGTGATTAGCCAGAGTTCATCAGGCTGGGCAGTCCTGACAACAGTCAGAGAAGAGATCGTTCAGGAAAGAAATAAAGAACTTGCATTTCTATAGCGCCTTTCACAACCTCAGGACATCCCAACGCACTTTACAGCCAATGAAGTACATTTTTGAAGTGCAGTCACTGTTGTAATGTGGGAAACACGGCAGCCAATTTGCGCACAGCAAACAGCAATGTGAAAATGACCAGATATTCTGTTTTAGTGATATTGGTTGAGGGATAAATATTGGCCAGGACACCCGGGAGAACTCCCCTGCTCTTCATAAAGTAGCGTCATGGGATCATTTACGTCCACCTCAGAGGGCAGATGGTGCTTCAGTTTAACGTCTCATCCAAAAGACAACACCTCCGACAGTGCAGCACTCCCTCAGTACTGGCCCTCCGATAGTGCAGCGCTCCCTCAGTACTGCCCCTCCAACAGTGGAGCGCTCCCTCAGTACTGCTGCTCCGACAGTGCAGCACTCCCTCAGTACTGTTCCTCCGACAGTGCAGCGCTCCCTCAGTACTGTCCCTCCGACAGTGCAGCTTTCCCTCAGTACTGCCCCTCCGACAGTGCAGCGCTCCCTCATTACTGCCCCTTCGACAGTGCGGCGCTCCCTCAGTACCGTCCCTCCGACAGTGTAGCGCTCCCTCAGTACCGTCCCTCCGACAGTGTAGCGCTCCCTCAGTACTACCCCTCCGACAGTGCAGCGCTCCCTCAGTACTGCCCCTCCGACAGTGCGGCACCCCCTCATTACTGCCCCTCCGACAGTGCGGCGTCCCCCAGTACTGCCCCTCCGACAGTGCGGCACCCCCTCGGTACTGCCCCTCCGACAGTGCGGCGCCCCCTCAGTACTGCCCCTCCGACGGTGCAGCACTCCCTCAGTACTGTCCCTCCGACAGTGCAGTGCTCCCTCAGTACTGCCGCTCCGACAGTGTGGCGCCCCCTCATTACTGCCCCTCCGACAGTGCGGCGCCCCCCCAGTACTGCCCCTCCGACAGTGCAGCACGCCCTCAGTACTGTCCCTCCGACAGTGCGGTATCCCCTCAGCACTGCCCCTCCGACAATGCGGTGCCCCCCTCAGTACTGCCCTTCCGACAGTGCGACGCTCCCTCAGTACTGCCCCTCCGACAGTGCAGTGCTCCCTTAGTACTGCCCCTCCGACAGTGCGGCGGTCCCTCGTTACTGCCCCTCCGACAGTGCGGCGCTCCCTCAGTACTGTCCCTCCGACAGCGCAGCGCTTCCTCACTACTGCCCCTCCGACAGTGCAGCGCTCCCTCAGTATTGCCCTCCGACAGTGTGGTATCCACTCAGTACTGCCCTTCCGACAGTGCAGCACCTCCTCAGTACTGCCCCTCTGACAGTGCGACGCTCCCTCAGTACTGCCCCTCCGACAGTGCAGTGCTCCCTTAGTACTGCCCCTCCGACAGTGCGGCGGTCCCTGAGTACTGCCCCTCCAACAGTACAGCGCTCCCTCGTTACTGCCCCTCCGACAGTGCGGCGCTCCCTCACTACTGCCCCTCCGACAGTGCAGCGCTCCCTCAGTATTGCCCTCCGACAGTGCGGTATCCACTCAGTACTGCCCTTCCGACAGTGCAGCACTTCCTCAGTACTGCCCCTCTGACAGTGCGACGCTCCCTCAGTACTGCCCTTCCGACAGTGCGACGCTCCCTCAGTACTGCCCCTCCGACAGTGCAGAGCTCCTTAATTACTGCCCCCCCGACAGTGCGGCGCTTCCTCAGTACTGCCCCTCCGACAGTGCGATGCTCCCTCAGTACTGCCCCTCCGACAGTGCGGTGCCCCCTCAGTACTGCCCCTCCGACAGTGCAGAGCTCCTTAATTACTGCCCCTCCAACAGTGCGGCGCTCCCTCAGTACTGTCCCTCCGACAGTGCAGCGCTCCCTCAGTATTGCCCTCCGACAGTGCAGCACTCCCTCAGTACTGACCCTCCGACAGTGCAGCGCTCCCTCAGTACGGCCCCTCCGACGGTGCAGCACTCCCTCAGTACTGACCCTCCGACAGTGCAGCGCTCCCTCAGTACGGCCCCTCCGACGGTGCAGCGCTCCCTCAGTACTGCCCCTCCGACAGTGCAGCGCTCCCTCAGTATTGCCCTCCGACAGTGCAGCGCTCCCTCAGTACTGCCCCTCCGACAGTGCGGCGCCCCCTCAGTAGTGCAGCGCTCCCTCAGTACTGCCCCTCCGACAGTGCAGCACTCCTTCAGTACTGCCCCTCCGACAGTGCATCACTCCCTCAGTACTGCCCCTCCGACAGTGCGGCGCTTATCAGTACTCCCCTTCTGACAGTGCGGTGCTTCCTCAGTACTGTCCCTCCGACAGGGCTGCGCTCCCTCAGTACCGCCTCTCCGACAGTGCAGCACTCCCTCAGTACTGCCCCTCCGACAGTGCAGCACTCCCTCAGTACTACCCCTCCGACAGTGCAGCGCTCCCCCAGTACTGCCCTTCCGACAGTGCAGCGCTCCCTCAGTACTGCCCCTCCGACAGTGCAGAGCTCCCTCAGTACCGCCCCTCCGATGGTGCAGAGCTCCCTCAGTACTGCCCCTCCGACAGTGCAGCGCTCCCTCAGTACTGTCCCTCCGACAGCGCAGCGCTTCCTCACTACTGCCCCTCAGACAGTGTAGAGCTCCCTCAGTACTGCCCCTCCGACAGTGCAGCGCTCGCTCAGTACTGCCCCCTCCGACAGTGCAGCACTCGCTCAGTACTGCCTCTCCGACAGTGCAGCACTCGCTCAGTACTGCCCCTCCGACAGTGCAGCGCTCGCTCAGTACTGCCCCTCCGACAGTGCAGCGCTCGCTCAGTACTGCCCCTCCGACAGTGTAGCACTCGCTCAGTACTGCCCCTCCGACAGTGCAGCGCTCCCTCAGTACTGCCCCTCCGACAGTGCAGCGCTCGCTCAGTACTGCCCCTCCGACAGTGCAGCACTCGCTCAGTACTGCCCCTCCGACAGTGCAGCGCTCGCTCAGTACAGCCCCTCCGACGGTGCAGAGCTCCCTCAGTACTGCCCCTCCGACAGTGCAGAGCTCCCTCAGTACTGCCCCTCCGACGGTGCAGAGCTCCCTCAGTACTGCCCCTCCGACAGTGCAGAGCTCCCTCAGTACTGCCCCTCCGACGGTGCAGAGCTCCCTCAGTACTGCCCCTCCGACGGTGCAGAGCTCCCTCAGTACAGCCCCTCCGACAGTGCAGAGCTCCCTCAGTACTGCCCCTCCGACAGTGCAGAGCTCCCTCAGTACTGCCCCTCCGACAGTGCAGAGCTCCCTCAGTACAGCCCCTCCGACAGTGCAGAGCTCCCTCAGTACTGCCCCTCCGACAGTGCAGAGCTCCCTCAGTACAGCCCCTCCGACGGTGCAGAGCTCCCTCAGTACAGCCCCTCCGACAGTGCAGAGCTCCCTCAGTACTGCCCCTCCGACAGTGCAGAGCTCCCTCAGTACAGCCCCTCCGACGGTGCAGAGCTCCCTCAGTACTGCCCCTCCGACAGTGCAGAGCTCCCTCAGTACTGCCCCTCCGACAGTGCAGAGCTCCCTCAGTACAGATCCTCCGACAGTGCAGAGCTCCCTCAGTACTGCCCCTCCGACAGTGCAGAGCTCCCTCAGTACAGCCCCTCCGACGGTGCAGAGCTCCCTCAGTACAGCCCCTCCGACAGTGCAGAGCTCCCTCAGTACTGCCCCTCCGACAGTGCAGAGCTCCCTCAGTAATGCCCCTCCGACCGTGCAGAGCTCCCTCAGTACAGCCCCTCCGACGGTGCAGCGCTCGCTCAGTACTGCCCCTCCGACGGTGCAGCGCTCGCTCAGTACTGCCCCTCCGACAGTGCGGCGCTCCCTCAGTACTGCCCCTCCGACGGTGCAGCGCTCCCTCAGTACTGACCCTCCGACAGTGCAGCGCTCGCTCAGTACTGCCCCTCCGACGGTGCAGCGCTCGCTCAGTACTGCCCCTCCGACAGTGCAGAGCTCCCTCAGTACTGCCCCTCCGACAGTGCAGCGCTCCCTCAGTACTGCCCCTCCGACGGTGCAGCGCTCCCTCAGTACTGCACTGGAGGGTCAGCCTGGATTATGAGCTCAAGTCTCTGGAATTTGACATGAACCCACGACCTTGTGACTCAGAGGCGAGAGAGTTCGCTACCACTAAGCCATGGCTGACACCATAAAAGCTCAGATTTTAACAGCCTACAAATTACCGGAAGGGAAGACTGAGCGAGGTAAGGAATTCGACATTTTTTTTGGAAACGAATGAGTTAGATTAAGAAGGGAGGGAGGGAGAGAATGTAGTTCGGAGTATGTGCACATGAGTCACAGGGCTTGTGCACACTAATTCTGTAGAAAACAAGGTTAACCTCCCATGATGGCCCAAGGGTTATCAGTTTCCATGGCAACCTCCAGACATTGACATTTCCCCAGGCAATTCTGTGTTATAGGTCAAATGCTCATTTGTGAAACAGATAATATACACGGATTACCTTGGAGAGGGCGCAGAAGAGATTTAAGAAGAAAGAAAGACTTACATTGCTACAGCCACTGGAAACAGTTTCTTCTTATTTACTCTATCAAGACCCCTCATGAGTTTGAACACCTCTATTAAATCTCCTCTTAACCTTCTCTGTTCTAAGGTGAACAACTCCAGCTTATCTAGTCTCTCCACATAACTGAAGTCCTGCATCCCTGGCACCATTCCTGTGAGTCAGCTGTGGCTCAGTGGTTAGCACCCTCGCCTTTGCGTCCAAAGGTTGTGAGTTCAAGTCCCACTCCAGAGACTTGAGCATATAAAGCTAGGCTGCTACGCCAGTGTCGTGCTGAGGGAGCGCTGCACTGTCGGAGGTGCCGTCTTTTGGATGAGATGTTAAACCGAGGCCCCGTCTGATCTCTCAGGTGGATGTAAAAGATCCCACGGCCCTATTTCAAAGAGGAGCAGGGGTGTTCTCCCCGGTGTCCTGGACGATATTTATCCCTCAAACAACATAACAAAAACAGATTATCTGGTCATTATCATATTTCTGTTTGTGGGAGCTTGCTATGCGCAAATTGGCTGCCGCGTTTCCTACATTACAACAGTGACTACACTTCAAAAAGTACTTAATTGGCTGTAAAGCGCTTTGAGACGTCCTGAGGTTGTGAAAGGCGCTATAGAAATGCAAGTCTTTCTTTCTTTTAGTGCAGTGCTATATTATCAGAGGTACTGTCAGGTCAGATGTTAACCCAAGGCCCCCTCTCATCCCAGAGTAGGACAGGGTCAATGTCTTACCTCAACCAGCATTACCAGAAGAAAAATGGATTAACCAGGTCATTCAACTCGAAATGGCTGCCATGTTTGGCCACATAACAACAGCCACCACACTTTAAAATAATTCATTGTGCGTGTAGTGTCTCGAGATATTTCTGAGGGATCCGGTAAAGAATTCTGATGAATTGCCAGACTTTCTTTCAATTCCAAAGACTTTTCTTCCCCCCCAGTGAATTCACCTTTGTTATCTTTTTAAAAAATGTATCTACTTTGAGGGCTAGTTGAGTCAGGCTGTCCTGTAATTAGTGGCTTCAGGCTCGTGCATTCTCGTTTTAAATTTGAAGAGGGTGAATCTTTAGGGACGGGATTTGAATGGCTGCACAGCCAGGATTCAGACACAACAAGAACAAGAACATGGCATTTATACAGCGCCTTTAATATAGCTAAATGCCCCAAGGCGCTTCACAGGAGCGATTATCAAACAACATTTGACACCGAGACACATAACGAGATCTTATTGAAACATATAAGATTCTGAGGGGGATTGACAGGGTAGATGCAGGGAGGATGTTTCCCCTCGTGGGGTAATCTAGAACTGGGGGGCACAGTCTCAGAATAAGGGGTCGCCCATTTAAAACGGAGATGAGGAGGAATTTCTTCTCTCAGAGGGTCGTGAATCTTTGAAATTCTCTACCCCAGCGAGCTGTGGAGGCGGACCCACTGAATATATTCAAGGTGGAGATAGACAGATTTTTGAGCTACAGGGGAGTCAAGGGTTATGGGGAGCGGGAGGGAAAGTGGTGTTGAGGCCAAGATCAGATCAGCCATGATCTTATTGAATGGCGGGGAAGGCTCGAGGGGCCGAATGGCCGACTCCTGCTCTTATTTCTTATGTTCTTATGTTCTTATATTAGGACAGGTGCTTGGTCAAAGAGGTAGGTTTTAAAGAGCGTCTTAAAGGAGGAGAGAGGCGGAGAGGCTTAGGGAGGGAATTCCAGAGCTTAGGGCCTCGGCAGCTGAAAGCACGGCCGCTAATGGTGGAGTGATTAAAACAGGGGGTGCACAAGAGGACAGAATTGGAGGACCGCAGAGACCTCGGGGGGTTGTAGGGCTGCAGGAGGTTACAGAGATAGGGAGGGGGCGAGGCCATGGAGGGATTTGAAAACAAGGATGAGAATTTTTAAATCGAGGCATTGCTGGACTGGGAGCCAATGTAGGTTAGCGAGCACAGAGGGTGATGGTGAACGGTACTTGGTGCGAGTTAGGACACGGGCAGCAGAAATGTGGATGCCGAGACCTTTCAAAGTGCGTATTGTTAAAAAAAAACGAAAAATCTCCTATTGATTCACTGTGTTTCAGAGATGGGGAGAGTCTGACTGTTTCTCTACAGCATTGATCGACAAAGGGACTAGTTCAAACTGCTGGGAATTGAACTGGGATATCTCAAAAGGACCTTTAACAATTTGCAGCTACTCCAGTAATTTAGTAATGCCTGGGGACCCCCTGGGCTCGTTCCTGTTACACTGTAGTTACTGTAGCTGAGGTTCATCTGCTGCTGGCTTGCATTTCAATCTGATTTCCACTGGATTAGATTCAGTGCTTCGACCATCTGCCGAGGGTTTGATGGAGTCATCGGCGCTCCGATCCAGATCTGAGGCCTGTTTCTTGGTTAACCCCTAGTGCGCGAGAATATGGAAGCGGAACGAAACCCAGGCTTTATTTTTTATTTGTTCCCGGGATGTGAGTGTCGCTGGCAAGGCCGGCATTTATTGCCCATCCCTAGTTGCCCCTTGAGAAGGTGGTGGTGAGCCGCCTTCTTGAACCACTGCAGTCCGTGTGGTGAAGGTACTCCCACAGTGCTGTTAGGGAGGGAGTTCCAGGATTTTGACCCAGCGACGATGAAGGAATGGCAAAATATTTCCAAATCAGGATGGTGTGTGACTCGGAGGGGAACTTGGAGGTGGTGGTGTTCCCATACGCCTGCTGCCCTTGTCCTTCTAGGTGGTAGAGGTCGCGGGTTTGGGAGGCGCTGTTGAAGAAGCCTTGGCGAGTTGCTGCAGTGCATCTTGTAGATGAAAGGGTTAAATTACAAGGACAGATTGCATAGACTAGGCTTGTGTTCCCTCGAGTATATAAGATTAAGGGGTGATCTAATTGAGGGGTTTAAGCTGATTAAAGGATTCGATAGGGTGAATAGAGAGAAACCATTTCCTCTGGTGGGGGGAGTCCAGAACAAGGGGGCACAACCTTAAAATTAGAGCCAGGCTGTTCAGGGGTGATGTCAGGAAGCACTTCTTCACACAAAGGGCAGTGGAAATCTGGAAATCTCTCCCCCAACAAGCTCTTGAGGCTGGTGGTCAAGTGAAAATTTCAAAACTGAGATCGATAGATTTTCGTTGGGTAAGGGTATTAAGGGTTACGGAACCAAGGCGGGGAGATGGAGTCGAGATACAGATCAGCCATGATCTAACTGAATGGCGGAACAGGCTCGAGAGGTTGAATGGTCTCCTCCTGTTCCGATGTTCCTAATTTATCAAGCGCTGGGTCTCGCTTACTTTACGGTGGTCTGCTTCAGGTTGCCAACTCTAGGTGGACGTATTCCTGGAGGTGTCATCACATGACCTCCTGCCTCCAACCGCCCCCGCCCCCACACTCCCGCCATCGGTTGCCCCGACACGCCCATCCGCGCGGGGCCCCGCCTCCCCACGGCCAATAGTTAACCGATTGGATGATTCTTGACAGTCAATCCAACGGCCCTTTGATTCCCATCTCCGATTATTTTACAACTAATAAACAAAGGCGATCATACAAAACGAAAACAACACACTCTATTTTTAACACCCTGACGTGGTTTTTCTCCCGGGTTTTTTTTTGCTGACAGTAGTGTCCGGGAGATTAATCTTCAATTCCTGGAGACCCCAGGCCAATCCTGGCAAACCCCCCCCCAAATCTGCTTGAAGTTGCGGTTGTCATCAAATAAGAAGAGTAATTGCTGGAAATGTGTAGGAAGGCAAATGCATCTTGGGTGGGATCCCTTCATTCGTTGCTGGCACAGTCAGGAGGAGGGGCCACTTAATGAGGCTTCACTCAAAGCTGAGGAGAATACAGATCGATAAATATGCTCACTATCGATAAGCTAAAAATACCGTGGCCTCAATCTGTTGTTGTCCCTTCCCCTCTCCATTTTGCTCAGTTGTAGATGATCAAATACTGTACAGCTTCTACTGGGGGAAGTTCAGTTGGTATAGAAAGAAAGACTTGCATTTATATCACAGAATCATAGAATTATAGAATCATAGAATAGTACAGCACAGAAGGAGGCCATTCAGCCCATCGAGTCTGTGCCGGCTCTGTCGAAGAGCTATCCAGTTAGTCCCACACCCGCCGCTCTTTCCCCATATCCCTGCAATTTTTTCTCCTTCAAGTATTTATCTAATTCCCTTTTGAAGGCTGCTGTTGAATCTGTATCCACCGCCCTATCAGACAGTGCATTCCAAATCCTAACCACTTGTTGCATAAAAAGGTTTTTCCTCATGTTGCCTCTGGTTCTTTTGCCAATCACCTTAAATCTGTGTCCTCTGGTTATCGACCCTTCAGCCATTGGAAACAGTTTCTCTTTATTTACTCTATCTAAACCCTTCATAATTTTAAACACCTATCAAATCTCCTCTTAGCTGTCTCCGTGTCTTTCATGACCTCAGGACGTCCCAAAGTGCTTCACAGCCGATGAAGCACTTTTTTGAAGTGTAGTCACTGTTGTAATGTAGGAAATGCGGCAGCCAATTTTTGCACAGCAAGCTCCCACAAACAGCAATGTGATAATAACCAGTGACGTAAGAAAACTACTAGGCACTTGGTCTAAGCGTTAAACAAAGCTTTAATCAACTGTTTTACAACACGGAGGTCTAGTTGTGTCCTTCACTAGTTACTGTTAAGAATGTCCTGCGCAAGCTGGGCCTGTGCCCGAGTATTTATACTCTCCCTGGACAGCGCCACCCGCAGGCCACTCAGTATTATTTCATAAGTCTTTCTTTCATGAATGACAAGATTCATGTCAACCAGATAATCAGCTTTTTAGTGATGTTGGTTGAGGGATAAATATTGACCACGACACCAGGGAGAACTCCCCCGCTCTTCTTTGAAACAGTGGCCATGGGGTCTTTTCCTTCCACCTGAGAGGGCAGACAGGGGCCTCGGTTTAACGTCTCATCCGACAGTGCAGCACTCCCTCAGCACTGCACTGGGAATGTCAGCCTAGATTTTGTGCTCAAGTCTCTGGAGTGGGACTTGAACCCACGACTTTCTGACTCAGAGGCCAGAGCACTGCCCAATGAGCCACAGTTGACACTTATAACAAGCCACATTCAGGACCAGGGCCTCATTTTAATCTGATCGACAAGCTCCCCCCACTCAACCAGCTCTGACAGGCGGCTGGCTGACTGAGGAAGGAGCGGAGGGGGTGTGGCGTGACATCCAGTGGCTCCTCTGCAGAGCCGAGTCGGAAGCGGGGGGCAATACTGGGGTGGAGGCTGGGTGATGGCCACTGGCGGTGGGTGCAGAGGTCTCTGTGGGGCCAGGAGGGGCATTCATTTCTCCCTGGCAGTGTTTGACGTTGGTAAGAACACCACTCAATCAGTTCAGTAGGGACATAGGAACAGGAGTAGGCCATTCAGCCCCTCGAGCCTGCTCCACCATTCAGTTAGATCATGGCTGATCTGTACCTCAACTCCATTTACCCGCCTTTGCTCCACATCCCTTGATACCCTCACCCAACAAAAATCTGTCAATCTCCGTCTTGAAAGCTCCAATTGTCCCCCAGCATCCACAGTCTTTTAGGGGACAGAGTTCTAGATTTCCACAATCCTTTGTGTGAAAAAGTGCTTCCTGATTTCCATCCTGAATGACCTGGCTCTAATTTTAAGTTTATGCCCCCTCGTTCTGGATTCCCCCACCAGAGGAAATGCTTTCTCTGTGTCTACCCTATCGAATCCCGTTAACATTTTCGATCAGATCGCCCCTTCAACCTTCTAAACTCGGGAATACAAGCCGAGTGTTTGCACCCTTACATAGAATATACAGCACAGAAACAGGCCATTTGGCCCAACTAGGCTGACCCTTTCTCCCGCTTTCAGAATTCCCGTTCTACCTGGACCCCTCCCTCTGGCCTCTTACCCTCTCTAGATCTTTTCATTGCCAACTGCCGGCGTGACATCGGCCGTCTCAATTTCTCTGCTCCCCTCTCTCACTCCAACCTACCTCCCTCTGAACTTGCCGCACTCTATTCTCTCCGATCCAACCCCGACATTGTCATTAAACCTGCTGACAAGGGTGGTGCTGTTGTTGTTTGGCGCACCGACCTCTACCTAGCGGAAGCTGAACGCCAACTCTCCGACACCTCCACCTGGACCATGACCCCACTACCGAACATCAAACCACCATTTCCAAGACCGTCACTGACCTCATCTCCTCTGGAGATCTTCCCCCCACGGCCACCAACCTCATAGTTCCCCAACCCCACACAGCCCGCTTCTACCTCCTTCCCAAGATCCACAAACAGGACTGCCCCGGTAGACCCATCGTTTCAGCCTGTTCTTGCCCCACGGAACTTATCTCTTCCTATCTCGACTCTATTTTTTCTCCCCTTGTCCAGTCTCTTCCCACCTACATCCGCGACTCTTCCGACGCACTCCGCCATTTTAACAGTTTCCCAGCCCCAACCGCCTCCTTTTCACTATGGACGTACAATCCCTCTACACCTCCATTCCCCACCAGGATGGCCTGAGGGCGCTCCGCTTCTTACTTGAACAGAGGCCCAACCAGTCCCCATCCACCACAACCCTCCTCCGCCTGGCTGAACTTGTTCTCACATTGAACAACTTCTCCTTTGACTCCACCCATTTCCTCCAAATTAAAGGTGTTGCTATGGGTACCCGCATGGGTCCTAGCTATGCCTGGCTTTTCGTGGGATATGTGGAACACTCTTTATTCCAGTCCTACTCGGGTCCCCTCCCTCACCTCTTTTTCCGGTACATTGATGACTGTATCGGTGCCGTCTCCTGCTCTCGCCCTGAACTAGAACATTTCATTCACTATGCTTCCAATTTCCACCCTTCCCTCACTTTCACATGGTCCATCTCCGACTCTTCCCTTCCCTTCCTCAACTTCTCCGTCTCCATCTCTGGGGATAGGTTATTGACTAACATTCACTACAAGCCCACTGACTCCCACAGCTACCTGGACTACACTTCCTCCCACCCCGCCTCCTGTAAGGACTCTATTCCATTCTCCCAGTTTCTCCGTCTCCACCGCATCTGCTCTGATGATGCCACCTTCCATACCAGTGCTTCCGACATGTCTTCCTTTTTCCTCAACCGAGGATTCCCCTCTACCGTGGTCGACATGGCCCTCGACCGTGTCCGTTCTATCTCCCGCACTTCTGCCCTCACCCCTGCCCCTCCCTCCCGGAACCACAATAGAGTTCCCCTTGTCCTCACCTTTCACCCCACCAGCCTCCACATTCAACGGATCATCCTCCGCCATTTCCGCCACCTCCAGCGTGATCCCACCACCAAACGCATCTTCCTCTCACCTCCCCTTTCAGCATTCCGCAGGGACCGCTCCCTCCGCGACACCCTAGCCCACTCCTCTACCACCCCCAGCACCCCTTCCCCTTCGCCCGGCACCTTCCCGTGCAAGCGCAGGAGATGCAACACATGCCCTTATACCTCCCCTCTTCCCACTGTCCAGGGCCCCAAACACCCCTTCCAGGTGAAACAGCGATTTACTTGTACTTCCTGCAATTTAGTATACTGTATTCGCTGCTCACGATGTGGTCTCCTCTACATTGGGGAGACCAAACGCAGATTGGGTGACCGCTTTGCGGAACACCTCCGTTCAGTCCGTAAGGGGGACCCCGAGCTCCCGGTCGCCTGTCACTTTAATTCTCCGCTCCACTCCCACTCTGACCTCACCGTCCTCGGCCTATTACACTGTTCCACGGAAGCGCAGTGTAAGCTCGAGGAACAGCACCTCATCTTTCGTTTAGGCACGCTACAGCCCTCTGGACTCAATATCGAGTTCAACAATTTTAGATCATAACCTCAGCCCCTATCACATTTATATTTTATTTTTTCATCCACCCTTTTGTTTGCCCCCGCCCCCCCCCACCTTTTTTTTCCCTGCTAGCAGCTGGCAGCTGTCCTTCATTCTGCCAGTGCATTTCACACTTCTTTTAGCCTTAACCTGTCACATTAACACCTCCTCTTGCCTTGAATATCTCTTAATGTCTCTTAATCTCTTCTTTTGTTCTTTCATCCCCTCCCCCTTTTCCCAGCTTTATCCTTGCCTTAAATCTATTTCATTTCCTGCTATTTCCAGTTCTGACGAAAGGTCTTCGACCTGAAACGTTAACTCTGTTTCTCTCTCCACGGATGTTGCCTGGCCTGCTGAGTTTTTCCAGCGTTTTCTGTTGTTATTTCGGATTTCCAGCATCTGCAGTATTTTGCTATCGTCGTAGTTTGTGCCGGTGTTTATACTCCACACGAGTCTCCTCCCATTCCATCTTGGCCTTTCAGCATATCTTTCTATTCCCTTTTCTCTCATGTACCCGTCTGGTTTCCTTTTGAAAGCATCCACGGAAATAAAAACGAATGAAGCACTTTGAAATAACAACAGAAAGCGCTGGAAAAACTCAGCAGGCCAGGCAACATCCATGGAGGGAGAAACAGAGTTAACGTTTCAGGTCGAAGACCCTTCGTCAGAACTGAGAAAAAAGCAGGAAATGAAACAGATGAAAAAGCAAGTTTGGGGGCTGGGAAATGGGGGAGGGAATAAAAGAACAAAAGGGAAGCTCTGTGAGAAGTAAAGAGACATTAAGGGATATTCAAGGCGAGACGAGATGGTAATAGGACAGGTTAAGAAACAAAAGATGGCTCGAGATGAAGTGTGAAATATGCTGGCAGAATGAAAGATAGCTGCCATGTGGGAGAGAGAAAAAAAAAGAAGAAAAGGCACAAACCAAAAGGGAGGATAAAAATATATAAATATGGTAGGGGCTGAGGTTATGATCTGAAATTGTTGAACTCTGTATTGAGTCCGGAAGACTGTAAAGTGCCTAATCGGAAGATGAAGCACTTTGAGATGGACAGGATCTCTCTCCTCTACTCCTGGCAGGAGGTTGCCGGACCAGACAGCTTCCTGCTTGTGTTGGACGAGTGAAAGACTGCCTCTATGGACCACTGACTGATCCTTGATTGATTCAACACTCGATTCCCATGTGTTGATAACCTCTGAGATAATGGCCAACCACTGAGGTGTCGAACTGTTAACTGAGCACTTTTAACTGTCTTGTTTAAGATTCCTCTGGGTCAGTACATAACAATAACATCTTGTATTTATATAGCGCCTTTATGGTCGTGAAAAGCGCTATAGAAAAATGCAAGTCTTTCTTTAATGTGGTAAAACATCCCAAGGTGTTTCACAGGAACGATTATCAAACAAAATTTGACACTGAGCCATAAAAGGCGATATTAGGACAGATGACCAAAAGCTTGGTCAAAGAGGTGGGTTTTAAAGAGCAAATTAAAGGAGGAGAGAGAGGTAGCGAGGTTTAGGGAGGGAATTCCAGAGCCCAGGCAGCTGAAGGCACGGCCGCCAACGGTGGAGCGATTAAAATCGAGGATGCGCCGCTTGGACGACCAATGGTAAAGAGCGTAGGGAGGAGGTCATGTGACGGAACCGCCAGGAATACATCCAACCAGAGTTGGTAACCCTAGCTGAGAGAGTGCCGAATTCAGAGGCATTAAAAACCCCAGTCCCCACCTGTCTGCTCCGTTGAAGGTGTTAAAGGTGATGAGTGAGTATTCGAAGAAGAGCAGGGAGCCCCCCCGCCATCAGTCAGCCGGACTAATTGCTCTTCACTAGATCTAACTGTGCGCAAAATGGCTGCCACGCTCGTCTGTTCAACAACAATGATTTGCGAATAACTTTGAGAGAGCACGCAACGGAAATGCAACTCTGTCCTTCTGCAAAGATTGGAGGCAATAAGCGGTTACTTGTTTATGAAAGAATTCGGAGAGATTATACTTGTGTCCCGAGGGAAAAGAAAATGGCTCCACTGGAAAGAAAATAATCTGCGTTGTCATTTCATCAGCGATGCTCTCATCTCATAATGATCGTACCTCATTAACCTGTGCAAATTTATGCAAATTTCTACAAATTAATGATTTCCCAAGTGTTGGATTCTTACACTTTGTGAACTGAATTAATTACAGAGTGGGAACAAATCTAATCAGTGAGGTCCTGGTATCTCACATGATTTGCCAGAGAATGATGGGGGGGCTGGCTATTTAAAGGGGAGCGAGAGAAATGTTTACTGCTGATTTTGCAGGTCGGAAGCTCAAGCTGAGGAAGGATCTTGAGGTTTCTCGATCCTCGCTGGACCTGCAAGGGTCACATTGTGATGGTCTGTGCTCATCTCGTTTGAATGTGGGGATGTGGTGACAATACATGTTGGAACACCTTGGGTTAACATCAAGGAAGAGTGAGATGGGCAAGGTGCACAGTAGAACTCCCTCTACTCTGTCCCAACAAACACTCCCAGGGCAGGTACAGCACAGGTTAGATACAGAGTAAAGCTCCCTCTACACTGTCCCATCAAACACTCCCAGGGCAGGTACAGCGCAGGTTAGATACAGAGTAAAGCTCCCTCTACACTGTCCCATTAAACACTCCCAGGGCAGGTACAGCACGGGTTAGATACAGAGTAAAGCTCCCTCTACACTGTCCCATCAAACACTCCCAGGGCAGGTGCAGCACGGGTTAGATACAGAGTAAAGCTTCCTCTACACTGTCCCATCAAACACTCCCAGGGCAGGTACAGCACGGGTTAGATACAGAGTAAAGCTCCCTCTACACTGTCCCATCAAACACTCCCAGGGCAGCTACAGCACGGGTTAGATACAGAGTAAAGCTCCCTCTACACTGTCCCATCAAACACTCCCAGGGCAGGTACAGCGCAGGTTAGATACAGAGTAAAGCTCCCTCTACACTGTCCCATCAAACACTCCCAGGGCAGGTACAGCACGGGTTAGATACAGAGTAAAGCTCCCTCTACACTGTCCCATCAAACACTCCCAGGGCAAGTACAGCATGGGTTAGATACAGAGTAAAGCTCCCTGTACACTGTCCCATCAAACACTCCCAGGGAAGGTACAGCACGGGTTAGATACAGAGTAAAGGACCCTCTACACTGTCCCATCAAACACTCCCAGGGCAGGTACAGCACGGGTTAGATACAGAGTAAAGCTCCTTCTACACTGTCCCATCAAACACTCCCAGGGCAGGTACAGCACAGGTTAGATACAGAGTAAAGCTCCCTCTACACTGTCCCATCAAACACTCACAGGGCAAGTGCAGCACAGGTTAGATACAGAGTAAGCTCCCAGCCCCCCCTCCCCCCACTCCACCCTGCCCCCGGCACCACCGCCCCCCTCCGTCCTCTCCACCCTGGTGCCTTCAACACTGTCGAAAAAAATGGAAGAAAAACAAATGTGCAGGCGCCCAAAATCTGTTGACGGTGTGATTTTTGTTTTCTAGGGATCGCTGTCGCTGAACCATCCGGAACAGATCAGCGGTCCGAGATCTTCGCTCATGCGAGTCAGCAACCGAAAGCTTGGACCGCCTGCGCATCTGGCTTTCAAATGAGGCAACTCAGGGCGCGGAGGGCAGAGAGGGATCACGGACACACGTCGGTGCAGACCGTGCCAGTAGTATGGTCACTGCGGGCAACGTCTACACAGTGAGACGGGGAAGGCTGCAAACCGGCTCAAGCATCGAGCAGGTGAGTGCGAGCTCCTGGTGACCTCCCCTGGTCTTGTGCAGCTCATTTCGGGGGCAGCTCACTTCAACCCAAACTCATTGTGGGAGCTCAGCTTACAGCTGAGAAGGAGGTGATTCTGCCCATCGTGCCTCTTTGAAAGAGCTCGCCAATTAGTCCCACTCCCCCTGCTCTTTCCCCAGAACCCGGCAAATTTTTCCATTTCAAGAGTTTATCCAATTCCCCTTTTGAAAGTTACTATTGAATCTGCTTCGACCGCCCTTTCAGGCAGCGCATTCCAGATCATAACAACTCGCTGCGCAAAAAAAATTCTCATCTCCCCTCTGGTTCTTTTCCTAATTACCTTAAATCTGTGTCCTCTGGTTATCGACCCTCCTGCCAGTGGAAACAGTTTCTCCCTATCAACTCTATCAAAAAACCCTCATAATTTTGAACACTACTTGCATTTATATAGCGCCTTTAACATAGTAAAACATCCCAAGGCGCTTCACAGGAGTGTGTGTGCTGTGCGGAGGATGCAGAGAAACTCCAGTATGATTTGGACAGGTTGGGTGATTGGGCAGATGCATGGCAGATGCAGTATAATGTGGATAAATGCGAGGTTATCCACTTTGGTGGCAAAAACAGGAAGACAGATTATTATCTGAACGGCAATAGATTGGGAAAAGGGGAAGTGCAACGAGACCTGGGTGTCCTTGTGCACCAGTCGCTGAAGGTAAGCATGCAGGTGCAGCAGGCAGTTAAGAAGGCAAATGGTATGTTGGCCTTCATAGTGAGAGGATTCGAGTACAGGAGCAAGGATATCTTGCTACAGTTGTACAGGGCCTTGGTGAGACCACACCTTGAGTATTGTGTGCAGTTTTGGTCGCCTTATCTGAGGAAGGATGTTCTTGCCATGGAGGGAGTGCAGCGAAGATTCACCAGACTGATACCTGGGATGGCAGGAATGACGTATGAGGAGAGATTGGGTCGATTGGGCTAGAGTTTAGAAGAATGAGAGGGGATCTCATTGAAACTTATAAAATTCTAAGAGGACTAGACAGACTAGATGCAGGAAGGATGTTCCCGATGGCGGGGGAGTCCAGAATCAGGGGTCACAGTCTAAAGATAAGGGGTAAGCCATTTAGGACTGAGATGAGGAGGAATTTCTTCACCCAGAGAGTGGTGAACCTGTGGAATTCTCTACCACAGAAGGCAGTTGAGGCCAACTCATTAAATATATTCAAGAAGGAGTTAGTTATATTTCTTAAGGCTAAAGGGATCAAGGGATATGGGGAGAAGGCAGGGACAGGGTACTGAATTTGGATGATCAGCCATGATCGCATTGAATGGCGGAGCAGGCTCACGGGGCTGAATGGCCTACTCCTGCTCCTATCTTCTATGTTTCTATGTTTATTATCAAACAAAATTTGAAACCAAGACACATAAGGAGAAATTAGGACAGGTGACCAAAAGCTTGGTCAAAGAGGTCGGTTTTAAGGAGCGTATTAAAGAAGGGGAGAGAGGTAGCGAGGTTTAGGGAGGGAATTCCAGAGCTTATTGGAGAAGCTGGATTTATTTTCATTCGAGCAAAGGAGGTTGAGGGGTGATTTGATAGAGGTGTACAAGATTATGATGGGTTTGAATAGGCTAGATGGGGAAAGGCTGTTCCCACTAGTTGATGGTACAAGGACTAGGGGACACAGATTTAAGGTTTTGGGCAAGAGATACAGGGGGGATGTGAGGAAAAACTTTTTTACGCAGCGAGTGGTGATGACCTGGAATTCGCTGCCGACGGAAGTGGTGGAAGCGGAGACACTCAATGTTTTCAAGGGGAGACTGGATAGGCACTTGAGGGAAATAAATTTGCAGGGTTACGGGGATAGAGCGGGGAAATGGGACTGACTGGATTGCTCTACAGAGAGCCAGCACGGACACAATGGGCCAAATGGCCTCCTTCTGTGCCGTTATCACTCTATGACTCTATGAGGGAAAAATTGGATTGCGCTAATGGGTCACAAAGCAACTAGCGCCCGGGCGCGGCGCCGCCCACGCCTCCCGCGAAATTTAGCGGCCGCGATCTTCGGTAGCGCCCCCTGACTTACCGCCGGACGCTATGTCCGACGGGGTCGGGGGGACCTACCTGCGGCCGGAGAGGTGCAATTTAAAGGCGAGGTGCGGGGCGGCCATTTTTGTTGCTGGTCGCCTGCCAGCACCTGCCTGCGCTCCCGTCCCCGGCCTACTGAACGCTCCCCGCTCGCGGAGTACCGGCTGCACTCCAAGAGCCCGGCACTTCTCTTGAGTGCCATGCACTTTTGCTGGCATACCCGATCCCCGGGGGCCCAGCTGGGCCTCGGGTCACACTGCGTAAGGCCCCTCCCCTTTAAGAAGGGGAGGAAGGCCTGCAATACCATGGTACGTAACGCCGTGATATTGACTCGCAGCGCCCCAAGAGGGATGCGGGGCACTTCCAGCAGCGTCCTGCTTCCCTCTTGGGGTGCAACCACTCAAGTTCTGGCGCGGGGGCACTAATTTTTCGCGCCCTGGCGAAGTTAGCGCCCCAAATGGGGCGCTACTCAATTTTTAGCCCTATGACTCTTATGGCCTAAGCAGCTGAAGGCATAGACGCATCGAAGATAGGAACAGGAGTAGGCCATTCGGCCCCTCGAGCCTGCTCCGCCATTTAATGAGATCATGGCTGATCATCCAAATTCAGTACCCTGTCCCTGCTTTCTCCCCATATCCCTTGATCCCTTTAGCCTTAAGAAATATATTTATCTCCTTCTTGAATATATTTAATGAATTGGCCTCAACTGCCTTCTGTGGTAGAGAATTCCACAGGTTCACCACTCTCTGGGTGAAGAAATTCCTCCTCATCTCAGTCCTAAATGGCTTACCTTAGACTGTGACCCCTGGTTCTGGACTCCCCCGCCATCGGGAACATCCTTCCTGCATCTAGTCTGTCTAGTCCTCTTAGAATTTTATAAGTTTCAATGAGATCCCCTCTCATTCTTCTAAACTCTAGCGAATATAAGCCTAATCGACCCAATCTCTCTTCATACGTCATTCCTGCCATCCCAGGTATCAGTCTGGTAAATCTTCGCTGCACTCCCTCCATGGCAAGAACATCCTTCCTCAGATAAGGCGACCAAAACTGCACACAATACTCAAGGTGAGGTCTCACCAAGGCCTTGTACAACTGCAGCAAGACATCCTTGCTCCTGTACTCGAATCCTCTCGCTATGAAGGCCAACATACCATTTGCCTTCTTAACCGCCTGCTGCACCTGCGACTGGTGCACAAGGACACCCAGATCTCGTTGCACTTCCCCTTTTCCCAATCTATTGCCGTTCAGATAATAATCTGCCTTCCTGTTTTTGCCACCAAAGTGTATAACCTCGCATTTATCCACATTATACTGCATCTGCCATGCATCTGCCCAATCACCCAACCTGTCCAAATCATACTGGAGTTTCTCTGCATCCTCCTCACAGCACACACGCCCACCCAGCTTTGTGTCGTCTGCAAACTTAGAGATATTACATCTGGTTCCCTTGTCTAGATCATTAATATATATTGTGAATAGCTGGGGTCCTAGCACCGATCCCTGCGGTACCCCACTAGTCACTGCCTGCCACTCGGAGAAAGACCTGTTTATTCCAACTCTTTGCTTCCTGTCTGCCAACCAGTTCTCTATCCAAATCAGTATCTTACCCCCAGTCCCTTGTGCTTTAACTTTGCACGCTAATCTCTTATGCGGGACCTTATCGAAAGCCTTCTGAAAGTCCAAATATACCACATCCACTGGTTCTCCCTTATCTATTCTACCAGTTACATCCTCAAAAAATGTCAGTAGATTAGTCAGGCATGATTTACCTTTTGTAAATCCATGTTGACTTTGTCCGATCCTGTCACTGTTTTCCAAGTGCTCTGCTATTATATCTTTTATAATGGACTCTAGCATTTTGCCCACTACCGATGTCAGGCTTACCGGTCTATAATTCCCCGTTTTTTCTCTACCACCTTTTTTAAATAGTGGGGTTACATTAGCTACCCTCCAATCCATGGGAACTGTTCCATGGTCACCAATAGTGGAGTGATTAATATCGGGGATGCTCAAGAGGCCAGAATTGGAGGAGCGCAGAGATCTCGGAGGGTTGTGGGGCTGGAGGAGGTTACAGAGATAGGGAGGCTCTCCGTACCATTTCTCGGTGAGACATGGCCCTTCTCTCAGTTCTGCTCCTCGATATCGCGCTCCTTTCTCTATGTGACGCCTTCTGCTTCTTTTTCCAGCTTTTCTGACTTTGAATGGAAGCCGCCCCTTGACCTCTGCTCTGACTGGCTGCTGCTGCAGACATCACAAAGCCATGACCTCTACACTTCGGACTTTGCACTTTAAACTCTTGACTCACGGCACAGGTCAGGGTGCAATCCACACCTGCGATCAGGAAATTGACCGGAAGTATGACATTGTACCGTCCGTGGTCTGTGCTATGTGTTGCCTCTTCGGGATCATTTACTGCTTCTTTGGTAAGTGAATGGCGTCTGGGGTACAATGATTTGAGGTTTATTAAATTTAGTTTTCTTATTGTCTCCCCTCCCAACACCTTGGAATGGGCAGAGTGACCATTGGAGGGTTGGGGGTTTTATTTATTCATTCACGGTATGTAGGCGTCACTGGCAAGGCCAGCATTTATTGCCCATCCCGAATTGCCCTCGAGAAGCTGGTGGTGAGCCGCCTTCTTGAACCGCTGCAGTCCGTGTGGTGAAGGTGCTCCCACAGTGCTGTTAGGGAGGGCGTTCCAGGATTCAAGCAGTGCATTCCAGATCACAACAACTCGCTGGGTAAACAAAGTTCTCCTCATCTCCCCTCTGGTTCTTTTGCCGATTATCTTAATTCTGTATCCTCTGGTTACCAACCATCCTGCCAGTGGAAACAGTTTCTCCTTATTTAATCTATCAAAACCCTTCATTATTTTGAACACCTCTATTAAATCTCCCCTTAACCTTCTCTGCTCGAAGGAGAACAACCCAGATTCTCCAGTCTCTCCACGGTCCTACATTACAACAGTGACTACACTCCAAAAGTACTTCATTAGCTGTAAAGCGCTTTGGGATGTCCGGTGGTGGTGAAAGGCGCTATAGAAATGCAAGTCTTTCTTTCTTTAACTGAAGTCCCTCATCCCTGCTACCATTCCAGTAAAGAAGAGTGTTTGGTGATTGTCATTTGTGTGCAGTTGTTTCTTCAGGAGGTTCCCAGGGTCAATCCCCACTCTCTGCTCAGTGAACTGATCCCAGCTGGGGAATGTGGAAGAGGAACAGCCATCAGCCACAGTGCCTCTGGATTGAGGCAGGGGGAAAAATCAGGCTGGATTCTTGATCCTGACGGATGTGTGTGGGTGTGCTGTAACCCGTCTTGTACCTGCCCTTGGAGTGTTTGATGGGACAGTGTAGAGGGAGCTTTACTCTCTATCTAACCCCGCGCTGTACCTGCCCCAGGAGTGTTTGATGGGTCAGTGTTGAGGGATTTTTACTCTGTATCTCACCCGTGCTGTACCTGCCCCGGGACTGTTTGATGGGGCAGTGTAGAGGGAGCTTTACTCTGTATCTAACCCGTGCTGTCCCTGCCCTGGGAGTGTTTGATGGGACAGTGTAGAGGGAGCTTTACTCTGTATCTAACCTGTGCTGTACCTGCCCTGGGAGTGTTTGATGGGACAGTGTAGAGGGAGCTTTACTCTGTATCTAACCCGTGCTGTACCTGCCCTGGGAGTGTTTAATGGGGCAGTGTTGAGGGAGCTTTACTCTGTATCTAACCCGTGCTGTACCTGTCCTGGGAGTGTTTGATGGGACAGTGTAGAGGGAGCTTTACTCTGTATCTAACCTGTGCTGTAGCTGCCCTGGGAGTGTTTGATGGGGCGGTGTAGAGGGAACTTTACTCTGTATCTAACCTGTGCTGTACCTGCCCTGGGAGTGTTTGATGGGACAGTGTAGAGGGAGCTTTACTCTGTATCTAACCTGTGCTGTACCTGCCCTGGGAGTGTTTGATGGGACAGTGTAGAGGGAGCTTTACTCTGTATCTAACCCGTGCTGTACGTGCCCTGGGAGTGTTTGATGGGACAGTGTAGAGGGAGCTTTAGCCTGTATCTGATTGCGTGCTCCCAGCACACAGCCTTGCCAAGCGGGAGTCCTTCTCAGGAGATCATGTCTAACTGAAAATCATAGGTCGCTGATGAGCTTTTCGGATGCGTGCATCAACAGGCGAGGCTCCACACCAGGAGAGCCCCTGTGTGAGCTTTACCCTTGTGTTCGATTCCCCTTCAACAAGATCTCTAATCTGCATGAGCACTGAAATAAAGCCACGAAATGAAGGCTGTTAGTTAGCCTCAGGGCTCAGATTTTTGTCCAATCTCCGCAGTAAATGTCCTGTAAATGTCTTTTCTAATGAGACGTTAAACCGAGGCCCCGTCTGCCCTCTCGGGTGAATGTAAAAGATTCCACGGCCACTATTTCGAAGAAGAGCAGGGGAGTTCTCCCCAGTGTCCTGGCCAATATTTATCCCTCAACCAACGTAACAAAAAAACAGATTATCTGGCCATTATTTCCCACATTACAACAGTGACTACACTTGAAAAAGTGCTTCATTGGCTGTAAAGCGCTTTGGGCGTCCTGAGGCGGTGAAAGGCGCTATAGAAATGCAAGTTCTTTCTTCATTTGCCAGTGGTCAGCCCAGGTGTAACATCTGTTGAAGCCCCTTTTTAAAGATCGTTCTCCATATTCTTCTCTCCCCCCCCCACCCCCGCAATCCCAGTCCAAGTATCATCTGTGAGTGTAACTACAGCCGTGAGCGGAGACTACAAATCCAGCTCATTAATGATACCAGAAACAGAAGAGGTTGCAGCAGAGACAGGAACTTCGGGACAGGAGGAGGCCATTCGAGCCTGTTCCGCCATTCAGTCAGATCACGGCTGATCTGTAGCTTTTGTCATTTAATCTCTCCTGGCTTCCATCCTATCACAGACCTTCCCTTTTGTTCTTTCCTCCCCTCCCCCCTCTCCCTGCCCCTGCACAAAAACCTCCTGTTCCATCTCCAACTTTTTCCAGTTCTGACGAAGGGTCATCGACCTGAAACGTTAATTCTGGTTCTCTCTCTGCAGATGCTGCCTGACCTGCTGACTATTTCCAGCATTTTCTGTTTTTATATGTAGCTTAACTCCATTTACCGGCCTTGGTTCCATAACCCTTGATACCCTTACCCAACAAAAATCAATCACAGTTTTGAAATTTTCAATTGACCCTCAGCCTCAAGAGCTTGTTGGGGGAGAGAGTTCCAGATTTCCACTACCCTTTGTGTGAAGAAGTGCTTCCTGACTTCACCCCTGAACAGCCTGGCTCTAATTATAAGGTTCTGCCCCCTTAATCTGGACTCTCCCACCAGAAGAGATCATTTCTCTCTCTCTACCCTAGCAAATCCTTTAATCATCTTAAACACCTCAATTAGATCACCCCTTAATCTTCTATATTCGAGGGAATACAAGCCTAGCCTATTCAACCTGTCCTTATAATTTAACCCTTTTAGCCCTGGTATCGTTCTGGTGAATCTGCGCTGCTCCCCCTCCAAGGCCAGTATATCCTTCCTGAGGTGCGGGGCTCAGAACTGAACACAGTTACTCCAGATGTGGTCTAACCAGAGCTTGACACAACCGTAGCATCACTTCCTCCCCTTTGTATTCCAGGCTCCTCGAGATAAAGGCCAACATTCCATTAGCCATTTTGATTATTTTTTGTGCCTGTCCACTGGCTTTTAGCAATTTCTGTACAAGGACCCCTAAATCTCTCGGCTCCTCCACAGTTCCCAGCTGCTCGCCATTTAGAAAATACTCTGATCGATCTTTCTTAGGTCCAAAGTGCATGGCCTCACACTTCCCCCACATTAAGCTCTATCTGTCACAATTTTGCTCACTCACTTAATCTACCAATGTCCCTTTGTAACTTTCTGTACTACTTACGGTGCCACCTAACTTGGTGTCGTCAGCAAGCTTGGATACGAGTCTCTCTATTCCTTCACCTAAGTCAATGACCAGGTTCCAGAATTGGAATCACTCCAAGCTTTCAGTTTGGCGTACAGTGGATGGACCTTCAAGGTTTTGTCTCTCCTTCTGTTGGCCGTGCCTTCAGCTTCCTGGGTCCGAAGCTCTGGAATGCCCTCTCTGTACCTCTCCGCCTCTCCATCCTCCTTTAAGACTCTCCTTAAAACCTATCGCATTGACCAAGCCCTGTCCTGCTATCTCCTTACGGGGCTCGGCGTCAAATGTTCGTCTGATAACGCTCCTGTGAAGCGCCTTGGGATGTTTTACGACATGAAAGGCGCTATAGAAATGCGAGTTGTTGTTGTTATTCTGCCCTTCTCCCTTAAGGCAGTTCTTTATATACCCCCAACTCCATGCGGTATCCACACGACCATGGCATCATCCACCATGACACTGCAGCCCATTCACCCCATATGTTTCTCCCTGACTCTTTTCAGCGGTTTTTCAGCAGACGCAACTTAAAACCAAACTGCAGTAAACCGGTTATGGATTACACTTCATCCAAGTCGCTGACCAGGTTCCAGGATTGGAACACTCCAATGGATGACCTTCAGCGTTGGCCTAGAATTCCCTGCCGTGGACATTACCCTCGCCCTTCAGCTCAAATATCATTTGTGCCGTAACTTGTTGGGAGTGCGAGCTGATAACAGCACGGCGAGGGAGACGGGGCGTCTGGGATCTCAGTGAACAGCTGGACCAACTGTCTATCTCTTTAACCAATGAGATTTCAGGATTGAGAAAGAAACAGGAACAATGGAGAGGGAAATAGAGTGAATTAGAGTCAGATCAGGGAGAGAAATAAAGAGAGGGAAAGAAAGATTGGATTACGAGAGAGAGATAGAGAGAGAAAAGAGACAGAAAGGAACAGTGAGGAAAAATATTACTTTTTAAAAATTTCTAACAACAATTGACTACATGCAGGAATGAGATTGAACAGTTTAAATTGTTCCCATTCTGGGCCAGAGAGATTGATTGGCATCGCATTAACAATTATCACATCGTTAATAGGGTACTTGTGCTATTAGTTACCAGCCCTAACTTTCTGCGGCGAGTTTAATGGGCAATTAACGTGCAAATCCAGCAAGTTGTTAAAAATAACGGGGAGGCTGAGGGCGAGATACCGTTTGTGCGGCAAGTTCTGAAGATTCACAACTCGCGCCGTATCTCTTCACCCCCTGAACGTGCTGGTCAATGTGCGCATTAATAACGGCATGCGTCGTTAACTCGCTGTTAGTTATCCAGCAAGATTCGGCCCAATGTGTCCAGTTTCAGTCACCTTACTTTAGGAAGGATATCAAAGCCGTGGAGAGGGTGCTTAAAAGTGTCACTCGGATGATCAGAAGGGGTGAGAGGCTTTAGTTATGAGGAGAGACCAGAGAAACTGGGGCACTTTTCATTCGAACAGAGAAGGTTAAGAGGAGATCTGATATAGAGGCGTTGAAAATTATGAGTCATTTTGGTAAATCAGAAGAAACTAATTTCACTGATCAGTAAGTCAGTAACTAGAGCGAATAAATTTAAGATCATCACCAAAAAATAAAGGGAGAACTCACGACATGGCAATCCCTCCCAGAAAGAAAGGACTGGCATTTCTATAGCGCTTTTTACGACCTCAGGACAGCCCAATGTGCTTTACAGACAAAGAAATACTTTTTTGAAGTGGAGTCACTGTTGTAATGTAGGAAACGTGGCAGCCACTTTGCGCACAGCAAGCTCCCACAAACAGCAATGTGATATTGACCAGATAATCTGTTTTTAGTGATGTTGGTTGATAAATATTGGCCCCAGGTCACTGGGGAGAACTCCCCTGCTCTTCTTCGAATAGTGCCATAGGATCTTTCACACCTGAGCGAGCAGACGGCATCTCGGTTTAACGTCTCATCCGAAAGACGGCACCTCTGACAGTGCAGCGCTCCCTCAGTACTGCACTGGGAGTGTCAGCCTGGATTTTTGTGCTCAAGTCTCTGGAGTGGGACTTGAACCCACGACCTACTGACCCAACAACAACAACTTGTATTTATCTAGTGCCTTTAACGTAGTAAAATGTCCCAAAGCGCTTCACAGGAGCGTTATAAAACAAAATTTGACACTGAGCCACACAAGGAGATATTAGGGCAGGTGACCAAAAGCTTGGTCAAAGAGGTAGGTTTTAAGGAGCGTCTTAAAGGAGGAGAGAGAGGTAGAGAGACGGAGAGGTTTAGGGAGGGAATTCCAAAGCTTAGGGCCTAGGCAGCTGAAGGCACGGCCACCAATGGTTGCACGCTTAAAATGCTCAAGAGGCCAGAGTTTGAGGATTTTGAAATCGAGGCGTTGCTTAACCAGGAGCCAATGTAGGTCAGTGAGCACAGGGGTGATGGGCGAATGGGACTTGGTGCGAGTTAGGAGACGGGCAGCCGAGTTTTGGATGACCTCAAGTTTACGTAGGGTAGAACGTGGGAGGCCAGCCAGGAGTGCGTTGGAATAGTCAAGTCTAGAGGTAACAAAGGCAAACTAAGAGGCGAGAGCGCTACCCACTGACACCACATAAGTGACACCACAGAGAAAGTGGTTAACACGCCGTCATTTTTCCGCAGAAATTCGGCCCATTGTTATTGTCTCTCTTTCCGTTGCAGGCTACCGCTGCTTCAAAGCCATCATGTTCCTGACCGGCTTGATGTTTGGCTCCATCGTCATCTTCATGCTGTGCTACAAGGAGAGGGTCCTGGACACACAGCTGAGCATGGAGGCCAGCGTGGGCATCGGGCTGGGAATTGGCATCCTCTGCGGCCTGGTCACCATGCTGGTGCGTAGCGTCGGCCTCTTCATGGTGGGCCTGCTGCTGGGCCTGCTGGTGGCCGTGGCCACCCTGGTGATCCTGGAGCAGTTCTACCACCCTCGCACCGTCTGGGTGCCCATCGGCCTGCTGCTGGGTGCCGGCATGTTCTTCGCCGTGTTGACCCTGCAGTGGCAGCGGGTCTTCACCGTGCTCTCCACCGCCGTGTTTGGCAGCGCCATCATCACCGTGACGGTGGACTACTTCATCGAGCTCTTCCTGCTGGTGCAGTACGTCTACGAGAGGATTAAGGTGGCTCCCTTGCAGCCCGTGTGCTGGTACAGCTGGGTGATCCTGGGCGTCTGGCCCGTGCTGACCGCCCTCGGTGTCCTGGTACAGTTCAAAGTCACGGCGGAAGGCTACTCACACACAGAAGGTAGGCCCCGTAACCGGGGGTAACGGGCCTACAGAAAATGGCTGAGCCAGACCTTGAATAAAGTACGGGCGTGGGAGGCGGCAGCCGGGGCAAGGTAGAATTGCGCCACAAAAAATGCGCTCAAAATCTACGCAGGTTAGGTTAGGCTTCAAGATTCTGCTAAAGAGCTCGGTGAAGTGATGGCAAATGTAAAATCTTCCATAAACCAGTGCAGTCGGGCAGCGTAACAGAACCTAATCGTTTCTTTTTTTGTTTTCTTTTCCATTAAGAAGCATTCCTTGATGTATTTAGGAGCGGTAACCTGGTGCCATTTTGTTAATGCAGAGGAAAATGTGTTCAATCAACAAAAATAAGCGTTTTTAATAAGGGTGTCCAGTCTGTCAGCAACCTGATTTAAAAATCACTGAAAATCACTTGAAGAAACTACACTGAATCATTTAATAAGAACATAAGAATTAGGAGCAGGAGTAGCCCATACAGTCCCTCAAGCCTGCTCCGCCATTCAATGGCTGATCTTCGACCTCAACTCCACTTTCTCACCCTATCCACAAATCCCTTGATTTCCTTAGTGTCCAAACAGTAACAGTTTCGTTAGTGTACACCAGTCAGTTTGTTAGTAAATTAAATACTTTTACACAGGATTACATAGGATATACGGCACAGAAACAGGCCATTCAGCCCAACCAGTCCATGCCGGCGTTTATGCTCCACTCGAGCCTCCTCCCGTCTTTCCTCATCTAAATCTATCAGCATAACCCTCTATTCCCTTCTCCCTCATACGCTTGTCCAGCCTCCCCTTAAATGCATCTATACTATTCGCTTCAACCACTCCCTGTGGTAGCGAGTTCCATTCTTTGGGTAAAGAAGTTTCTTCTGAATTTCCTATTGGATTTCTTGGTGACTATCTTATATTGATGGCCTCTAGTTATGCTCTTCCCCACAAGTGGAAACATTCTCTCTGTATCCACTCTGTCAAAACTTTTCATAATTTTAAAGACCTCCATTAGGTCACCCCTCAGCCTTCTTTTTTCAAGAGAAAAGAGACCCAGCTGTTTATCCTTTCCTGATATGTATACCCTCGCATTTCTGGTATCATCCTTGTAAATCTTCTCTGCATGCTCTCCAGTGCCTCTATATCTTTTTATAATATGGCGATCAGAACTGTACGCAGTACTCCAAGTGTGGTCTAACCAAGGTTCGATACAGGTTTAGCATAACTTATCTACTTTTCAATTCTATCCCTCTAGAAATAAACCCTAGTGCTTGGTTTGCTTTTTTTATGGCCTTGCTAACCTGTGGCGCAACTTTTAGTGATTTGTGTATTTGTACTCCGAGATCCCTTTGTTCCTCTACCCCACCTAGACTCGCACCCTCCAAGTAATAAGTGATCTACCTATTCATACCAAAATGTAATACCTCACATTTATCTGTGTTGAACTTCATTTGCCAATTATTTGCCCATTCTGCAAATTTATTAATGTCCTGTAATTTGTTGCAGTCCTCCTCAGTATTGACTATCCCCCCCAATTTGGTGTCATCCGCAAATTTAGAAATTGTGTTTTTGATTCCCAAGTCTAAATTGTTAATATAAATTGTGAACAGCAGTGGTCCCAGTGCTGATCCTTGTGGAACACCACTACCCACCTTCTGCCACTGTGAATAGCTACCGTTTACTCCTACTCTCTGCTTTCTGTCCTGAAGCCAGCCAGCAATCCATTCTGCTACTTGTCCCCTGACTCCGCATTCTCTGACCTTGTTCATCAGTCTAATATGGGGTACCTTATCAAAGGCCTTTTGAAAATCTAGATAAATTACTTCTACGAAAAAACATGACACGAAAAAACTTTTACAACCTGCCGACTAGCACCTGTGCGCTCAAGAGTTTGAGCACGATTGAAGAGTCTTCCTGAACCAGCGCGATCGGTGGACTCTCGCACTGTCGAACTTGGGGGGGAGGGGGAGGGGGCGTGGACAGTTTTGTGGGCGCGGGGTATGATTTGGGCGAATTGAACCTTGAACCAGTGCAAAAGATGGCGGAAAACACGAACGTCAGTGGTTTATGGGTGTGACTGACTTAGGTTTCAAATTCTCCGATGTTTTGCGGCGGTTTCCGCCTCGGATTGCGCTGATTGAACTAGCGGACACACACACGGCCCCTGTGCTTTAATTGGCACTGAACAGAATAACAGAAGAATTACTTCAGCGATCTTAATATTAAGCAAGGGAAACAATCACATAATTTCTATAATACGTTAAAAATATTACAGCTGTGCATTTGCATTCTACAAAACTTCACTGCCTGTTGTCACACTCCCTGACAATATTTCCCATTTCAAATTTCAATGTCCACATTCATAGAAAGAATAAAAGACTTGCATTTCTATAGCGCCTTTCACAACCTCAAGCTGTCCCAAAGCACTTTACAGCCAATGAAGTACTTTTGAGGTGTAGTCACTGTTGTAATGTAGGAAACACGGCAGCCAATTTGCGCACAGCAAGCTCCCACAAACAGCAAAGTGATAATGATCAGATCATCTGCTTTTTGAGTGATGTTGGCTGAGGGATAAATACTGTCCAGGACACCGGGGAGAACTCCTCTGCACTTCTCTTGGAATAGTGGCTGTGGGATCTTTTACGTCCACCTGAGAGAGCAGACGGTGCCTCGGTTTAACGTCTCATCCGAAAGACGGCACCTCCGACAGTGCAGCACTCCCTCAGCACTGCACTGGGAGTGTCAGCTGGGATTATGTGCTGAAGTCTCTGCAGTGGGGACTCGAACCCACGGCCTTCTGACTCAGAGGCGAGAGAGTGCTATCCACTGAGCCACTGGCTGACACCAAAAGGCCACTCTAAGAAAATACTTCATGTTAGAATGATGGGACTCAGGTCTACGCCGCTGATCGCCCACAGGGCGAGCTCCGACACTGTCGGAGGGGCCATCTTTCGGGTGTGATGTTAAACCGAGGCCCTGTCTTCTCTCTCAGGTGGGTGTAAAAGATCCTACAGCACAATTTCGAAGAAGAGCAGGGGAGTTCTCCTGGTCCAACATTGATCCCGCAACCAACCTCACCAAAAAAATCCAGATAATCTGGCCATTATCACATTGCTGTTTGTGGGAACTTGCTGTGCGCAAAATCGCTGCTGCGTTTCCTACATTACAACAGTCACTAGAATTTAAAAACAACTTCATTGGCTGTAAAGCGCTTTGAGACGTCCTGAGGTCGTAAACATAAGTCCTTTGTTTCTGCGGCATCCCACAAAGGTGGCTCCGCTCAGGCCGAGATGAGTTAACTGGGCACAGAGTGGCGGTTTATCTCATAGAAACATAGAAGATAGAAGATAGGAGCAGGAGTAGGCCATTCGGCCCCTCGAGCCTGCTCCGCCATTTAATGAGATCATGGCTGATCATCCAAATTCAGTACCCTGTCCCTGCTTTCTCCCCATATCCCTTGATCCCTTTAGCCTTAAGAAATATATCTAACTCCTTCTTGAATATATTTAATGAATTGGCCTCAACTGCCTTCTGTGGTAGAGAATTCCACAGGGTCACCACTCTCTGGGTGAAGAAATTCCTCCTCATCTCAGTCCTAAATGGCTTACCCCTTATCCTTAGACTGTGACCCCTGGTTCTGGACTCCCCCACCATCGGGAATATCCTTCCTGCATCTAGTCTGTCTAGTCCTGTTAGAATTTTATAAGTTTCAATGAGATCCCCTCTCATTCTTCTAAACTCTAGCGAATATAAGCCTAATCGACCCAATCTCTCTTCATATGTCATTCCTGCCATCCCAGGTATCAGTCTGGTGAATCTTCGCTGCACTCCCTCCATGGCAAGAACATCCTTCCTCAGATAAGGTGACCAAAACTGCACACAATACTCAAGGTGTGGTCTCACCAAGGCCCTGTACAACTGCAGCAAGACATCCTTGCTCCTGTACTCGAGTCCTCTCGCTATGAAGGCCAACATACCATTTGCCTTCTTAACCGCCTGCTGCACCTGCATGCTTACCTTCAGCGACTGGTGCACAAGGACACCCAGGTCTCGTTGCACTTCCCCTTTTCCTAATCTATTGCCGTTCAGATAATAATCTGTCTTCCTGTTTTTGCCACCAAAGTGGATAACCTTGCATTTATCCACATTATACTGCATCTGCCATGCATCTGCCCAATCACCCAACCTGTCCAAATCATACTGGAGTTTCTCTGCATCCTCCTCACAGCACACACTGTGTCGTCTGCAAACTTGGAGATATTACATCTAGTTCCCTCGTCTAGATCATTAATATATACTGTGAATAGCTGGGGTCCTAGCACCGATCCCTGCGGTACCCCACTTGTCACTGCCTGCCACTCGGAAAAAGACCCGTTTATTCCAACTCTTTGCTTCCTGTCTGCCAACCAGTTCTCTATCCAAATCAGTACCTCACTCCCAATCCCATGTGCTTTAACTTTGCACGCTAATCTCTTATGCGGGACCTTATCGAAAGCCTTCTGAAAGTCCAAATACACCACATCCACTGGTTCTCCCTTATCTATTCTACCAGTTACATCCTCAAAAAATTCCAAAAGATTAGCCAAACATGATTTACCTTTTGTAAATCCATGTTGACTTTGTCCGATCCTGTCTTTTATAATGGACTCTAGCATTTTGCCCACTACCGATGCCTTGGGGCCTTTCCTGCTCTGGTTTGGCTGAGCTACACACACTGGCTGGGCCGTTGTGTTGCCAATAAAGAAAATGGAAAGATCCAGAAACTCAACGTGCCCGACTACCGTCCTTTTATTGGTTCTCGTAGGGGAGGAGGAGGGGGCGAAATCCGTGCGAGAATTCTGGATGCTATCGGAGGTGCTGTGGGGATGAAGTGGCGGCCTGGGTAAACAGTGAAGCATGACGCTCGCGATGGCCAAGAAACCGAGTCTGATTGACCCCCATTTTCTTTTCTTTCCCCCACCTTCCCAGTAATTATCAGCAGGAGGCAGAGGCGAGTTCAGCTGATGAGAATACGACAGAGGGAGGACAAGAAGAAGAGGAGGAGGCACCACAGGACCTACCAGGAACCAGCGTACCGGAGAAAGCCCAACCCAGTACGTCGGTACGATGGAGATGTGCTTTCTCCGGTGAGTCACCGTTTCTAATCTTTGTTTGTTCACCGCGCTGAAGGTAACCGAGTGGTAGAGTATAACCTGTCTGTGCTGTTCTCCTTTGCCTGTCCTAAGCCTCCACTCTGGATTCCCACCTCTGCATTTTTCTCTCGCATCTCTTTCTGGGGCGGGGTCGCTACGTGTTTCGTGCAGGAATAATCGAGAGCGCAGTCGGTTAAAAGTTTGCTCCTCCCAGTTTCAGCATTAAACACTCCCAGGGCAGGTACAGCACGGGTTAGATACAGAGTAAAGCTCCCTCTACACTGTCCTATCAAACACTCCCAGGGCAGGTACCGCACGGGTTAGATACAGAGTAAAGGTCCCTCTACACTGTCCCATCAAACACTCCCAGGGCAGGTACCGCACGGGTTAGATACAGAGTAAAGGTCCCTCTACATTGTCCCATCAAACACTCCCAGGGCAGGTACAGCACGGGTTAGATACAGAGTAAAGCTCCCTCTACACTGTCCCATCAAACAGTCCCAGGGCAGGTACAGCACGGGTTAGATACAGAGTAAAGCTCCCTCTACACTGTCCCGTCAAACACTCCCAGGGCAGGTACAGCACGGGTTAGATACAGAGTAAAGCTCCCTCTACACTGTCCCATCAAACACTCCCAGGGCAGGTACAGCAAGGGTTAGATACAGAGTCAAGCTCCCTCTGCACTGTCCCATCAAACACTCCCAGGGCAGGTACAGCACGGGTTAGATACAGAGTAAAGCTCCCACTACACTGTCCCCTGAAACACTCCCAGGGCAGGTACAGCACAGGTTAGATACAGAGTAAAGCTCCCTCTACACTGTCCCATCAAACACTCCCAGGGCAGGTACAGCACGGGTTAGATACAGAGTAAAGCTCCCTCTACACTGTCCCATCAAACACTCCCAGGGCAGGTACAGCACGGGTTAGATACAGAGTAAAGCTCCCTCTACACTGTCCCATCAAACATTCCCAGGGCAGGTACAGCACGGGTTAGATACAGAGTAAAGCTCCCTCTACACTGTCCCATCAAACACTCCCAGGGCAGGTACAGCACGGGTTAGATACAGAGTAAAGCTCCCTCTACACTGTCCCGACAAACACTTCAAGCACTGTTCTTGACATTTCTCCTTGTGAGATTGCAGGTTGAGGAAGTGTTCAGGGTCCTTTTGGCTGATTGAGAGGATATTTGAACCAACAAAAGTAAAGCGACGAGACTGATTTGAAGTTTGTCGGACTGTGGGCAGTGACAGGGATTGGGGCTGGGTCATTCATGTTTGTAAAAGTTGCTGGTAACAGATTGACGGGCCGTGGGCCGGTGTATAGAATCATCGAATGGTTACAGCACAGAAGGAGGCCATTCAGGCTCGTCGAGCCCGTGCCGGCTCTCTGCAAGAGCACTTCAGCTAGTCCCACTCCCCCCGCCCTTTCCCCGTAGCCCTGTGATTTTTTTTCCTCCAGGTACTTAACCAACTCCCTTTTGAAAGCCATGATTGAGTCTGCCTCCACCACCCTTTAAGGCAGTGCATTCCAGATCATAACCACTCGCTGCATAAAAAAGTTTTTTCCTCGTGTCACCTTTGGTCTTCTGCCAATCACCTTAAATCTGTGTCCTCTGGTTCTTGACCCTTCTGCCGATGGGAACAGTTTCTCTCTATCTACTCTGTCCAGACCCCTCATGATTTTGAACGCCTCCATCAAATCTCCTCTCAACCTTCTCTGCTCTAAGGAGAACAACCCCAGCTTCTCTAGTCTATCCACGTAACTGAAGTCCCTCATCCCTGGAATCATTCTCGTAAATCTTTTCTGCACCCTCTCTAAGGCCTTCACATCCTTCCTAAAGTGTGGTGCCCAGAATTGGACACAGTACTCCAGTTAGGGCCGAACCAGTGTTTTATAAAGGTTCATCATAATTTCCATGCTTTTGTACTCTATGGGCTGGATTTTGAAGTTGGAGTCGTGTTGGGGTCGGGAATCACACATTCTGGCTTGTGAACCCGCCTCCATCGAGATGTGGCCAACCCACTGTATTTTCCCTTGATTGACCTTGTTGAGCCCGCCCAGTGGGCTCAGCAGGCCAATTAAGGGCCACCCGGCAACAGGTGATGTCACAGACTGACATTTCATCTGTCAAGAGCTTTTGACAGATGAAATATCAGCGTTTGACAGCTCTGTGAAGCTGTCAAACACTGACAATATGATTTCTAACTTCAGTCCTTCCTCTCAGGCTGAGTTAGAAATCATTCCAGCACAGAAAACAGAAGGCTGCTGTTTTTGACAGGTCCACGGCTTTCCTGCTTTCTGTGCCGGTGAGATTTCTAACTCCTGAGAACTGAAGGGCTGACACCTGCAGGAGGAAGTTAAGGTAAGTAAAACTTTTCCAACACTTAGCACTTACCTTGCACACTTACCTCTGCACACATGCACCCATGACTCACCTGCCCACCGGACATATCGACCCCTCCAACCCCTGCAGATCCACGGCCCGACCCGATAACTTGGAGTGTTTGCCACCTGTCGGGAAGCCCACACTTTCGTTTGAAAATAGGCAGTTAATTGTCACTAATCCCTTCCCGCCTCGGGGAGTCGGGTCTCAGACCAGGTCGGGTACCCGCCACCAGAGAAACTGGCATGGAGGCGGGTTGGAGTCGGGATGGGGTCGGAACCCCCGAATCTGCAACTTTAACCCCCCCCCCCCCGCCTCCAAACCCGACTCCACGGGTCATTGAAAATCCAGCCCTATATCTCTATTCATGAAGCCCAGTATCCCGTAAGCTTTTTTAACTGCTTTCTCAACCTGCCCAGCCACCTTCAACGATTTGTGCACATGTACCCCTAGGTCTCTCTGTTCATGCACCACCTTCAGGATTGTACCCTTTAGTTTATATTTCCTCTCTTCATTCTTTCTACCAAAATGTATCACTTCGCACTTTTCTGTGTTAAATTTCATCTGCCACGTGTCCGCCCATTCCCCTAGCCTGTCTATGTCCTCTTGAAGTCTATCCCTCTCCTCCTCACTGTTCACTATACTTCCAAGTTTTGTGTCATCTGCAAATTTTGAAATACACCCACGTCCAAGTCATTAATATATAGCAAGAAAAGCAGTGGTCCTAGTACCGACCTCTGGGGAACACCACTGTGTACCTTCCTCCAGTCCGAAAAACAACTGTTCACCACTACTCTCTGTTTCCTGTCACTTAGCTAATTCTGTATCCATGCTGCCACTGTCCCTTTTATTCCATGGGCTTCAACTTTGCTGTCAAGCCTATTATGTGGCACTTTTTCGAACACCTTTTGGAAATCCATGTACACCACGTCAACTGCATTGCCCTCATCAACCCTCTCTGTTACCTCATCAAAAAACTCGATCAAGTTGGTTAAACACGATTCGCCTTTTCCAAATCTGTGCAGGCTTTCCTTAATTAACCCACACTTGTCCAAGTGACTGTTAATTTTGTCCCTGATTATTGTTTCTAAAAGCTTCCCCACTACCGAGGTTAAACTGACTGGCCTGTAGTTGCTCGGTTTATCGTTACACCCTTTTTGAACAAAGGTGTAACATTTGCAATTCTCCAGTCCTCTGGCACCACCCCCGTTTCTAAGGAGGATTGGAAGATTATGGCCAGTACCTCCGGGATTTCTTCCTTCACTTCCCTCAGCATCCTAGGATGCATCCCATCCAGTCCTGGTGACTTATCTACTTTAAGTACAGCCAATCTTTCTAGTACCTCATCTATATCAATTTTTATCCCATCCAGTATCTCCTCTACCTCCTCTTTCACTATGTCTATGGCAGCATGTTCTTCCTTGGTGAAGACAGATGCAAATGACTCATTTAGCACCTCAGCCATGCCCTCTGCCTCCATGCGTAGGTCTCCTTTTTGGTCCCTAATCGGCCCCACCGCTCCTCTTACTACCCGTTTACTATTTATATGCCTAAAAAGACTTTTGGATTACCTTTTATGTTAGCTGCCATTCTATTCTCATACCCTCTCTTTGCCCCTCTTATTTTCTTTTTCACTTCTCCTCTGAACTTTCTATATTTAGCCTGATTCTCAGATGTATTCTCAACCTAATATATGTCATACACGCTTTTTTCTGCTTCATCTTACTCTCTATCTCTTTCGTCATCCAGGGAGCTCAATTACTTTAATTGCCCTACCTTTATCCCTAGTGGGAATGTACCTCGACTGTACCCGAACTATTTCCTCTTTAAAGGCAGCCCATAGTTCCATTACAGTTTTGCCTGCCAATCTTTGATTCCAGTTTACCCGGGTCAGATCCGTTCTTAACCAACCGAAATTGGCCTTCCTCCAATTAAGTATTTTTACTCTAGATTGCTCCCTGTCCTTTTCCATAGCTAATCTAAACTTATGATACTATGATCACTGTTCCCTAAATGTTCCCCTACTGACACTTGCTCCACTTGACCTACCTCATTCCCAGAACCAGATCCAGCAATGCCTCCTTCCTCGTTGGGCCAGAAACATACTGATCAAGAAAGTTCTCCTGAAGGACATAGCTGCCAGTCTGGGCCTGCGACAGGTGGTGAAAGAACCAACATGAGGGAAAAACCTACTTGACCTCGTCCTCCCCAATCTACCTGTCACAGATGCATCTGTCCATGACAGTATTGGTAGCAGTGACCACCGCACAGTCCTTGTGGAGACAATGTCCCATCTTCACACTGAGGACACCCTCCATCGTGTTGTGTAGCACTACCACTGTGCTAAATGGGATAGATTCAGAACAGATCTAGCAGCACAAAACTGGGCATCCATGAGGCGCTGTGGGCTATCAGCAGCAACAGAATTGTATTCCACCACAACCTGTAACCTCATGGCCCGGCATATCCCTCACTCTATCATTACCATCAAGCCGGGGGACCAACCCTGGTCCAATAAGGAGTGTAGAAGAGCATGCCAGGAGCAGCACCAGGCGTACCTAAAATGAGGTGCCAACCTGGGGAAGCTGTAACACAGGACTACATGCATGCTAAAAAGCAGAAGCAGCATGCTATAGACAGGGCTAAGCGATCCCACAATCAACGATCAGATCAAAGCTCTGCAGTCCTGCCACATCCAGTCGTGAATGGTGGTGGACCATTAAACAACTAACGGGAGGAGGAGGTTCCATGAATATCCCCATCCTCAATGATGGTGGAGCCCAGCACGTGAATGCAAAAGACAAGGCTGAAACATTTGGAAACATCTTCAGCCAGAAGTGCCGAGTGGATGATTCATATCGGCCTACTCCTGAGGTCCCCACCACCACAGAAGCCAGTCTTCAGCCAATTTGATTCACTCCACATGATATCAAGAAACGACTGAGCACACTGGATACAGCAAAGGCTATGGGCCCTGACAACATCCCAGCTGAAGACTTGTGCTCCAGAACTAGCCGTGCCTCTAGCCAAGCTGTTCCAGTACAGCTACAAAACTGGCATCTATCCGACAATGTGGAAAACTGCCCAGGTATGTCCTGTTCACAAAAAGCAGGACAAATCCAATCCGGCCAATTACCGCCCCATCAGTCTACTCTCAATCATCAGCAAATTGATGGAAGGTGTCATCGACAGTGCTATCAAGCGACACTTACTCACCAATAACCTACTCACTGATGCCCAGTTTGGGCTCCGCCAGGACCACTCAGCTCCCGACCTCATTACAAGCCTTGGTCCAAACATAGACAAAGGAGCTGAATTCCAGAGGTGAGGTGAGAGTAACTGCCCTTGACAACAAGGCAGCATTTGACCGAGTGTGGCATCAAGGAGTCCTAGTAAAACTGGAGTCAATGGGAATCGGGGGGAAACTCTCCACTGGCTGGAGTCATACCTAGCACAAAGGAAGATGGTTGTGGTGGTTGGAGGTCAATCATCACAGCCCCAGGACATCACTGCAGGAGTTCCTCAGGGCAGTGTCCTAGGCCCAACCATCTTCAGCTGCTTCATCAATGACCTTCCCTCCAACATAAGTTCAGAAATGGGGATGTTCGCTGATGACTGCACAGTGTTCAGTGCCATTCACAACTCCTCAGATAATGAAGCAGTCCATGCCCGCATGCAACAAGACCTGGACGACGTTCAGGCTTGGGCTGATAAGTGGCAGGTAACATTCGCACCACACAAGTGCCAGGCAATGACTATCTCCAACAAGCGAGAGTCTAACCACTGCCCCTTGACATTCAACGGCATTACCATTGCCGAATCCCCCACCATCAACATCCTGGGGGTCACCATTGACCAGAAACTTAACTGGACCAGCCACATAAATGCTGTGGCAACAAGAGCAGGTCAGAAGCTAGGTATTCTGTGGCGAGTGTCTCATCTCCTGACTCCCCAAAGCCTTTTCACCATCTACAAGGCACAAGTAAGGAGGATGATAGAATACTCTCCACTTGCCTGGATGAGTGCAGCTCCAACAACACTCAAGAAGCTCGACACCATCCAAGACAAAGCAGCCCGCTTGATTGGCACCCCATCCACCACCTTAATCATTCACTCCCTCCACCACGCACCGTGGCTGCAGTGTGTACCATCCAAATGATGCACTACAGCAACTCGCCAAGGCTTCTTCGGCAACACCTTCCAAACTTGCGACCTGTTCCACCTAGAAGGACAAGGGCAGCAGGCGCATGGGAACACCACCACCTCCAAGTTCCCCTGGAACTCCCTCCTGGAACTCCCTCTCTAACAGCACTGTGGGAGCACCTTCACCACATGGACTGCAGCGGTTCAAGAAGGCGGCTCACCACCACCTTCTCAAGGGCAACTAGGGATGGGCAATAAATGCTGGCCTTGCCAGCGACACCCACATCCCATGAACTAATAAAAAAAAACACACTTCAGAAATTCTTCCCCCTCTCTGCCCTTTACACTATTACTATCCCAGTCTATATTAGGATAGTTGAAGTCCCCCATTATCACTACTCTATAGTTTTTGCATCTCTCTGTAATTTCTCTGCAAATTTGCTCCTCCATATTTTTCCCACTATTTGGTGGTCTATAGAATACACCTAGTAGTGTAATGGCACCTCTATTATTTCTTAACTCTAGCCATATAGATTCTGCCCTTGACCCCTCCAGGACATCCTCTCTCTCCAGCACTGTAACATTCTCCTTAACCAATATTGCCACACCACCTCCTTTCTTTCCTTCCCTATCTTTCCTGAACACCTTATATCCAGGAATATTTAATACCCAATCCTGGCCTTTTTTGAGCCAGGTCTTCGTTATCGCCACAACATCATATTCCCATGTGGCTATTGGTGCCTGTAACTCACCAACCTTATTTACTATGCTTCGTGCGTTCACATACTTACTCTGTAAACCTATTTTAGACCATCCTGTGTTCTCTCTTAGTCTGACCCCACCTAATACCTTACTATTTCTTACTCTAGTGCTAATCGTCTCTCTTTTGTGCTCTTTGTTTCTCCTTTCGAATCCTGGTGCCCATCCCCCTGCCAAATTAGTTTAAACCCTCCCCAACAGCACTAGTAAACCTCCCCACGAGGATATTGGTTCTGGCCCTGTTGAGGTGCAACCCATTTGGCCCGTACAGGTCCCACCTCCCCCAGAACCAGTCCCAATGCCCCAGGAATCTAAAGCCCTCCCTCCTGCACCATCTCACCAGCCACGCATTCATCTGCTCTATCCTCCTATTTCTATACTCACTCGTGCGTGGCACCGGGAGTAATCCAGAGATTACTACCTTTGAGGTCCTGCTTTTTAATCTCTTTCCTAGCTCCCTAAAATCTGCCTGCAGGACCTCATCCCTCTTTCTACCTATGTCGTTGGTACCGATATGGACCACGACCTCTGGCTGTTCACCCTCCACCCTCAGAATGTTCATTCCCCTCACCCCATTCCCTCACCCCATTCCCCCCTCACCCCATTCCCTCATTCCCCCCTCACCCCATTCCCCCCTCACCCCATTCCCCCCTCACCTCATTCCCTCCTCACCCCATTCCACCCTCACCCCATTCCCCCTCACCCCATTCCCCCCTCACCCCATTCCCCCCTCACCCCATTCCCCCTCACCCCATTCCCCCTCACCCCATTCCCCCCTCACCCCATTCTCTCACCCCATTCCCCCTCACCCCATTCCCCCTCACCCCATTCCTCCCTCACCCCATTTCCCCTCACCCCATTCCCCCCTCACCTCATTCCCTCCTCACCTCATTCCCTCCTCACCCCATTCCCCCCTCACCCCATTCCCCCCTCACCCCATTCCCCCTCACCCCATGTGGTTACAATAGCATAGTGGTTGTGTTACTGGACTAGTAATCCAGAGGCCTGGACTAATGACATGAGTTTAAATCCCACCACTGCAGCTGGGGAATTTAAATTCAGTTAAATAAATAAATCTGGAATAAAAAGCTAGTATCAGTAATGGTGACCATGAAACTATCAGATTGTCGTAAAAACCCATCTGGTTCACTAATGTCCTTTAGGGAAGGAAATCTGCCGTCCTTACCCGGTCTGGCCTATATGTGACTCCAGACCCACAGCAATGTGGTTGACTCTTAACTGCCCTCTGAAATGGCCCAGCAAGACACTCAGTTGTATTCAAGAAGGCGGCTCACCACTACCTTCTCGAGGGCAATTAGGGACGGACAATTGCTGGCGACGACAACATCCCGTGAATGAATTAAAAAAGAAATGACCCTCGCCTCCATTACCCTCAAGCCATCGTGCAGTGTGATTCAGAGAGTTACTGAATGTAAGTCACATGACCGTCCCACTCCCAGTCTCCTCCACTCCCCCTGTGACGTATTAAGTCCTGTTGGCAAATTAGCCAAGTGTCTATTCACCTCTAATCATTTCATATTTCTCTGTTTCCCTGCCGATCCTGACTTGTGCTCCCTGTGTTAAAATCATTTTCTCCCTTTCCCCCCATTTCCTCTTTGGGATCAGTGAGGCGATACTCAGCCGGAAGTGTTTCCCCGTTTGCAAATCACAGAATCCCCACAGTGCAGATAGAGGCCATTTCGGCCCATCGAGCCTGCACCGACACATATCCCACCCTATCCCCGTAACCCCACGTATTTAATCCCCCTAACACTAAGGGTCAATTTGTCATAGCCAAATCAACCTAACCCGCACATCTTTGGACTGTGGGAGGAAACCGGAGCACCCGGAGGAAACCCACGCAGACATGGGGAGAATGTGCAAACTCCACACAGACAGTCACCCGAGGCCGGATTCGAACCCGGGTTCCTGGTGCTGTGAGGCAACAGTGCTAACCACTATGCCACCGTGTTGCCTGGATTGCGCTCTGCGACGGACTGTGCCTCTTAGTCCAAATCTAAAGGGCCTGGGATTGTTTTCCTGAGAGGCTAAGGGAAGATTTAATAGAGTCATAGGCCTAAAAATGTGGTTGCTTTGCGCCTCCCGTTAGCGCCCGAAGAGGGCCCCGGCCGCGATCTTCGGTAGCGCCCCCTGACTTACCGCCGGACACAATGTCCGACAGGGTGAAGGGGGCCTACCTGCGGCTGGGGTGGGGCAAATTAAAGGGGAGGTGCTGGGCAGCCATTTTTGTTGCTGGCCGCCTGCCAGCACCTGCCTCCGTTGCCGTCCCCGGCCTCCTGTGCAGCTGCCCCGCGGAGTGCCGGCTGCGCTCCGTGAGCCCAGCTCTTCTCTTGAGTGCCGGGCTCTTTTGCCGGCACTCCGATCCCTGGTGGCCCAGCTGGGCCCCGGGTCGCGCTGTGCTAGGCCCCTCCCCTTTAAAAAGGGGAGGAAGGCCAGCAGTACCGCAGCGCAATGTGCCACAGTGCATGGCGCCGCGATATTGACGCGCAGCGCCCCAAGAGGGACGTGGGGCGCTTCCAGTAGCGCCCCGCTTTCCTCTTGGGGCGCTCCCAATTAATTTTGGCCGCGGGGGTGCTAATTTTTTCGGGGCGCTGCGAAGTTAGCACCCCAAAGGGGGAGCGACTCAATTTTTCCCCCATAGTCATAACGGCACAGAAGGAGGCCATTCAGCCCATCGAGTCCGTGCCGGCTCTCTGTAGAGCAATCCAGTCAGTCCAATTCCCCCGCTCTATCACCGTAGCCCTGCAAGTTTATTTCCCTCAAGTGCCTATCAATCTCCCCTTGAAAACATTGAGGGGGAAAAAATTGGGTTGCGCCCCCTTTGCGGTGCTAACTTCGCCGCGCCCTGAAAAAATTAGCACCCCACGCCCAACATTCACTGGTAGCGCCCCAATAGGGAGGCGGGGCGCTACTGGAAGCGCCTCGCCTCACTCTTGGGGCGCTGCGAGTGAATATCACATTGCGCCACGGTAATGCAGGCCTTCCTCCCCTTATTAAAGGGGAGGGGCCTGAGCGCAGCACGACCCGGGGCCCAGCTGGGCCACCAGGGATCGGAGTAGCACAGCCGGCATCCCGCGGTGGGGGCTGCACAGAAGGCCGAGGACAGCAACGGGGGCAGGTGCTGGCAGGTGGCCAGCAACAAAAATGGCCACCCAGCACCTCCCCTTTAATTTGCGCCGCCCCAGCCGCAGGTAGGCCCCCCCTGACCCTGTCGGACATTGCGTCCGCCGGTAAGTCAGGGGACGCTACCGAAGATCGCAGCCGAGGCGCGAGCGGGGCGCTGCGCACGGCGATGACGTCATCGCCGGAGGCGCAGCGCTGCGAGGCACTAACGGTTACCGTCGCCGCTAACCTCCCACTGAATTTCGCTTTGGTGGCGCCGCGCCCGGACGCTAGTTGCTTTGCGCCGCCTCTTAGGGCGCCAACGGGAGGCACAAATCAACCGAATTTTTCCCCCTGCGTGTTTCCGCTTCCACCACTTCCGTCGGCAGCGAGTTCCAGGTCCTCACCACTCGCTGCGTAAAAAGCTTTTTCCTCACGTCCCCCCTGTATCTCTTGCCCAAAACCATAAATCTGTGTCCCCTAGTCCTTGTACCATCAACTAGTGGGAACAGCCTTTCCCCGTCTAGCCTATCCAAACCCGTCATAATCTTGTACACCTCTATCAAATCACCCCTCAACCTCCTTTGCTCTAATGAAAACAAATCCAGCTTCTCCAACCTGTCCTTGTAGCTAAGATCCACCATCCCCGGAACCATTCTGGTAAATCTCCTCTGCACCCTCTCAAGGGCCTTCAAATCCTTCCTAAAGTGTGGTGACCAGAACTGGACGCAATACTCCAGTTGTGGCCTAGAGTAGATAGGGAGAAACTGTTTCCACTGGCAGCTGGGGGCGGGGCGGGGGGGTTGGGGCGGGGGTGCGGTAACCAGAGGACACAGATTGAAGATAATTGTCAAAAGAACCAGAGGGGGAGATGAGGAGAATTTTTTTTCCACAGCGAGTTGTTGTGATCTGGAATGCGCTGCCTGAAAGGGCGATGGAAGCAGATTCAATAGTAACTTTCAAAAGGGAATTGGATAAATACTTGAAGGGGAAAAATTTGCTGGGCTTTGGGGAAAGAGTGGGCCTAATTCGATAGCTCTTTCAAAGAGCCAGCATAGGGCTGAATGGGATCAGTGAGGCGGGACTCAGTCGGAAGTGTTTCCCCGTTTGCAAATGTCTGGATTGCGCTCTGCGACAGACTGTGCCTCTTAGTCCAAATCTAAAGGGCCTGGGATTGTTCTCCTGAGAGGCTAAGGAAGATTTAATAGAGTCATAGTCAAAGAGCACATGGGCTGAATGGCCTCCTTCCGTGCTGTATCTTTCTCAGGGAGACTGAGTTCAAGGGTAACATGTATTCTGTTGAATTACTAAAGTGCGCTTTGCACTGACTGATTCCACTAACCCTGCCCCTCATAATTCTTTGTGTTGTATGTTTTTGAAGGTCTTACTCAGGGCATTATTCTACATTGAGCTCCTGGGTCAGCTGCTTGCAGGCCCGCCCACCCTGTGAAGAAAGCTACAGGCCTTCTCTAGGGCGAAGGGGTTGCCAACTCTGGTTGGGGTGTATTCCCGGAGGTTTCGTCACATGACCGCCTGCCTCGATCCGTCCCGCCATTGGCTCATCCTCCAGGTGCCTCGCCTCTCCCACGGCCAATGGGAAAGGGAACTGACTCGACGTCACCCCAAACAGATTAACCCTTGATTGTCAAACAGCCCGTTTTTTCCCCCCCATCTCCAATACTTTTATAACTAATAAAATAAAGCATTCAAAGAAAACGAAAAAAAAAACACTTTTTTAAAAATTCCTGCGATGATTTTTCTCCCGGGTATTCTGCTCACAGCAGGCTCCTGGAGATTAATTTTTAATTCCTGGAGGCCCCAGGCCAACCCTGGAGGCTGGGCAACGCTTACCTTGGACCCTCACATACAGTCTCTCTCAGTAGGCCACTCTGGGATGCTTCCCAGAAAATTAGCTTCACACAGATCCCAGTAATTGAAGAGGACACAAAATCAGAGTTTCTCCATGTAGGTGGTCCCCTGGGAGTGTGTCAGTATTTACAGGGGGTCCCCTGGGAGTGTGTCAGTATTTACAGGGGGTCCCCTGGGAGTGTGTCAGTAATTACAGGGGGTCCCCTGGGAGTGTGTCAGTATTTACAGGGGGTCCCTGGGAGTGTGTCAGTATTTACAGGGGGTCCCCGGGAGTGTGTCAGTATTTACAGGGGGTTCCCGGGACTGTGTCAGTATTTACAGGGGGTACCCCGGGAGTGTGTCAGTATTTACAGGGGGTCCCTGGGAGTGTGTCAGTATTTACAGGGGTCCCCGGGAGTGTGTCAGTATTTACAGGGAGTCCCCGGGAGTGTGTCAGTATTTACAGGGGGTCCCCTGGGAGTGTGTCAGTATTTACAGGGGGTCCCCTGGGAGTGTGTCAGTAATTACAGGGGGTCCCCGGGAGTGTGTCAGTAATTACAGGGGGTCCCCGGGAGTGTGTCAGTATTTACAGGGGGTCCCCGGGAGTGTGTCAGTATTTACAGGGGGTCCCCGGGAGTGTGTCAGTAATTACAGTGGGTCCCCGGGAGTGTGTCAGTATTTACAGGGGGTCCCCGGGAGTGTGTCAGTATTTACAGGGAGTCCCCTGGGAGTGTGACAGTATTTACAGGGGGTCCCCGGGAGTGTGTCAGTATTTACAGGGAGTCCCCTGGGAGTGAGTCAGTATTTACAGGGGGTCACCGGGAGTGTGTCAGTATTTACAGGGGGTCCCCGGGGGTATATCAGTATTTACAGGGGTTCCTTGGGAGTGTGTCAGTATTTACAGGGAGTCCCCGGGGTGTGTCAGTATTTACAGGGGTTTCTTGGGAGTGTGTCGGTATTTACAGGGGGTTCCCGGGAGTGTGTCGGTATTTACAGGGGGACCCCGGGAGTGTCAGTATTTACAGGGAGTCCCCGGGGGTGTGTCAGTATTTACAGGGGTTTCTTGGGAGTGTGTCGGTATTTACAGGGGGTTCCCGGGAGTGTGTCGGTATTTACAGGGGGTCCCCGGGAGTGTGTCAGTATATACAGGGGGTTCCCGGGAGTGTGTCGGTATTTACAGGGGGATCCCGGGAGTGTGTCAGTATTTACAGGGGGTACCCGGGGAGTGTGTCAGTATTTACAGGGGGTCCCCGGGAGAGTGTCAGTATTTACAGGGGGTCCCCGGGAGTGTGTCAGTATTTACAGGGGGTCACCGGGAGTGTGTCAGTATTTACAGGGAGTCCCCGGGAGTGTGTCAGTATTTACAGGGAGTCCCTGGGAGTGTGTCAGTATTTACAGGGGGTCTCCGGGAGTGTGTCAGTATTACCAGGAGGTCCCGGGAGTATGTCAGTATTTACAGGGGGTCCCCGGGAGTGTGTCAGTATTTACAGGGGGTCCCCGGGAGTGTGTCAGTATTTACAGGGGGGCCCCGGGAGTGTGTCTGTATTTACTGGGGGGCCCCGGGAGTGTGTCAATATTTACAGGCAGTCCCCGGGAGTGTGTCAGTATTTACAGGGGGTCCCCGAGAGTGTGTCAGTACTTACAGGGGGTCCCCGGGAGTGTGTCAGTATTTACAGGGGGCCCCCGGGAGTGTGTCAGTATTTACAGGGGGTCCCCGGGAGTGTGTCAGTATTTACAGGGTGTCCCCAGGAGTGTGTCCGTATTTACAGTGGGTCCCCGGGAGTGGGTCAGTATTTACAGGGGGGCCCCGGGAGTGTGTCTGTATTTACTGGGGGGCCCCGGGAGTGTGTCAATATTTACAGGCAGTCCCCGGGAGTGTGTCAGTATTTACAGGGGGTCCCCGAGAGTGTGTCAGTACTTACAGGGGGTCCCCGGGAGTGTGTCAGTATTTACAGGGGGCCCCCGGGAGTGTGTCAGTATTTACAGGGGGTCCCCGGGAGTGTGTCAGTATTTACAGGGGGTCCCGGGAGTATGTCAGTATTTACAGGGGGTCCCCAGGAGTGTGTCAGTATTTACAGGGGTTCCCGGGAATGTCAGTATTTACAGGGGGTCCCCGGGAGTGTGTCAGTATTACCAGGGGCTCGCCAGGAGTGTGTCAGTATTTACAGGGGTTCCCAGGAATGTCAGTATTTACAGGGGGTCCCGGGAGTATGTCAGTATTTACACGGGGTCCCCGGGAGTGTGTCAGTATTTACAGTGGGTTCCCGGGTGTGTGTCAGTATTTACAGGAGGTCCCCGGGAGTGTGTCAGTATTTACAGTGGGTCCCAGGGAGTGTGCCATTATTTACCGGGGGACCCCGGGAGTGTGTCTGCATTTACAGGGTGTCCCTGGGAGTCAGTCTGTATTTACAGGGGGTCCCCAGGAGTGTGTCAGTATTTACAGGGGTTCCTCGGGAGTGTGTCAGTATTTACAGGGGTTCCTCGGGAGAGTGTCAGTATTTACAGGGGTTCCCGGGAATGTCAGTATTTACAGGGGGTCCCGGAAGTATTTCAGTATTACCAGGGGGTACCCGGGAATGTGTCGGTATTTACAGGGGGTCCCGGGGGTATGTCTGTATTTACAGTAGGTCCCCAGGAGTGTGTCAGTATTACCAGGAGGTCCCTGGGAGTGTGTCAGTATTTACAGGGGTTCCCCGGGAGTGTGTCAGTATTTACAGGACGTCCCCGGGAGTGTGTCAGTATTTACAGGTGGTTCCCGGGAGTGTGTCAGTATTTACAGGACGTCCCCGGGAGTGTGTCAGTATTTACTGGGGTTCCCCGGGAGTGTGTACCAGTATTTACAGGGGGTCCCCGGGAGTGTGTCAGTATTTACAGGGGGTCCCCAGCAGTGTGTCAGTAATTACAGGGGGTCCCCGGGAGTGTGACAGTATTTACAGGGGATCCCTGGGAGTGTGACAGTATTTACAGGGGATCCCCGGGAGTGTGTCTGCATTTACAGGGGGTTCCCGGGGGTGTGTCAGTATTTACAGGGGATCCCCGGGAGTGTGTCTGCAATTACAGGGGGTTCCCGGGGGTGTGTCAGTATTTACAGGGGGTCCCCGGGAGTGTGTCAGTATTTACAGGGGGTCCCCGGGAGTGTGTCAGTATTTACAGGGGGTTCCCGGGAGTGTGTCAGTATTTACAGGGGGGCCCCGGGAGTGTGTCAGTATTTACAGGGAGTCCCCGGGAGTGTATCAGTATTTACAGGGAGTCCCCGGGAGTGTGTCAGTATTTACAGGGGATCCTGGGAGTGTGCCAGTATTTACAGCGGGTCCCCGGGAGTGTGTCTGTATTTACAGCGGGTCCCCGGGAGTGTGACAGTATTTACAGGGGGTTCCCGGGGGTGTGTCAGTATTTACAGGGGGTCCCCGGGAGTGTGTCAGTATTTACAGGGAGTCCCCGGGAGTGTGTCAGTATTTACAGAGAGTCCCCGGGAGTGTGTCAGTATTTACAGGGGGTCCCCGGGAGTGTGTCAGTGTTTACAGGGAGTCCCCGGGAGTGTGTCTGTATTTTCAGGGGGTCCCCGGGAGTGTGTCTGTATTTACAGGGGGTTCCCGGGAGTGTGTCAGTATTTACAGGACGTCCCCGGGAGTGTATCTGTATTTACAGGGGGTCCCCGGGTGTGTGTCTGTATTTACAGGGGGTCCCCGGGAGTGTGTCAGTATTTACAGGGGTTCCCGGGGAGTGTGTCAGTTATTACAGGGGGTCCCCAGCAGTGTGTCAGTAATTACAGGGGTCCCTGGGAGTGTGTCAGTATTTACAGGGGGTCCTTGGGCATGTGTCAGTATTTACAGGGGGTCCCCGGGAGTGTGTCAGTATTTATAGGGAGTCCCCGGGAGTGTGTCAGTATTTACAGGGGGTACCCCGGGAATGTGTCAGTGTTTACAGGGGGTCCTCGGGAGTGTGTCAGTATTTACAGGGGGTCCCCGGGAGTGTGTCAGTATTTACAGGGGGTCCCCGGGAGTGTGTCAGTATTTACAGGGGGTCCCCGGGAGTGTGTCAGTATTTACAGGGAGTCCCCGGGAGTGTGTCAGTATTTACAGGGAGTCCCCGGGAGTGTGTCGGTATTTACAGGACGTCCCCGGGAGTGTGTCAGTATTTACAGGGGGTTCCCGGGAGTGTGTCAGTATTTACAGGGGGTCCCCGGGAATGTGTCAGTATTTACAGGGGGTCCCCGGGAGTGTGTCAGTATTTACAGGGAGTCCCCGGGAGTGTGTCAGTATTTACAGGGAGTCCCCGGGAGTGTGTCAGTATTTACAGGACGTCCCCGGGAGTGTGTCAGTATTTACAGGGGGTTCCCGGGAGTGTGTCAGTAATTACAGGGGGTCCCCGGGAGTGTGTCAGTATTTACAGGGGGTCCTCGGGCATGTGTCAGTATTTACAGGGGGTCCCCGGGAGTGTGTCAGTATTTACAGGGGGTACCCCGGGAGTGTGTCAGTATTTACAGGGGGTCCCCGGGAGTGTGTCTGTATTTACAGGGAGTCCCCGGGAGTGTGTCAGTATTTACAGGGGGTACCCCGGGAATGTGTCAGTGTTTACAGGGGGTCCTCGGGAGTGTGTCAGTATTTACAGGGGGTCCCCGGGAGTGTGTCAGTATTTACAGGGGGTCCCCGGGAGTGTGTCAGTATTTACAGGGGGTCCCCGGGAGTGTGTCAGTATTTACAGGGAGTCCCCGGGAGTGTGTCAGTATTTACAGGGAGTCCCCGGGAGTGTGTCAGTAATTACAGGGGGTCCCCGGGAGTGCGTCAGTATTTACAGGGGGTCCTCGGGCATGTGTCAGTATTTACAGGGGGTCCCCGGGAGTGTGTCAGTATTTACAGGGGGTCCCCGGGAGTGTGTCTGTATTTACAGCGAGTCCCCGGGAGTGTGTCAGTATTTACAGGGGGTACCCCGGGAGTGTGTCAGTATTTACAGGGGATCCTCGGGAGTGTGTCAGTATTTACAGGGGGTCCCCGGGAGTGTGTCTGCATTTACAGGGGGTTCCCGGGAGTCTGTCAGTATTTACAGGGAGTCCCCAGGAGTGTGTCAGTATTTACAGGACTCTCATTCCGAGACATGCTAATTTATAAAATTCACTTGATAAAACATTTGATGCCTTCTTTCCGTTAGCGACTCTGTCGGAGTTTGGTATCTCCAGGAATTGGAGATTAATCTCCCGGACACTGCCCCGAGCAACACCCAGGAGAAACATTAAAAATAATTGAATGTTTTTATCGTTTTCCTTGAACAGTTTTGTTTATTAGTGATAAAAATGTTGAGGATGGAGGAAAAATGGTTGTTTGACTGGGCAGGGCGCGAGAGATCATAGAATGATACAGCACAGAAGGAGGCCATTCGGCCCATCATGGAGGTCACATGATGGAAACCTCCAGGAATAGGCCCAACCAGAATTGGCAAGCCTAAGGCAAGCAGATGATTTCTTCTAAAACTGTGTCACGGGGATGGGGGATGGGGGACGGGTCTGTGCTGATTTTTTCTTTTTTTTTAAATATGTAAAACAGTGCGATAATACCAGGGTGGGGGCCACTCTTCTGGGTTTTTTTTTCCCCTCAGAGTTACATTCAGAATTTCCGAGACCGCCAGACAGGAACGTCCTCCAGCGGATTCAGCGCAAGCGCGCATACGATGATCGACGTGGACTACGACTGCGGCTCCACCGTGCCCCTCACGTCCTCCGCCCCCGCAGTCCGCGTGTGAGGCGACGGAAGAGGAGGAGGGGGGAGAAAAAAATAAGGAAGGATTCTCGCTGTCGCTGCCACATGAAAGGAGAGAGAGGGCGAGGGGGAGTTCAGTGTAAAAAAAAAACACACAACTCTCGCCAAAAAAAAACACGATTGATGCGGACCTTTTATTAAGAGAAGAAATATAAATATATACGTCTGACATGACTGAAAGGCGGTCTGGGGTTTTGCCTCTTCACCTCCCCACCCGACCCCACCGCTTGACGTTCCCTTTGGACTTTTCTGAAAAGGAGCCGCAAATTTACGCAGGCTTTTCGGGCCTAACCCTCCCTTTCCGGTTCCTGAAAAAAAAATCCTGATCTGAGAGGAAAGGTGAAGGGGACTCACTAGTTCCTTTTCACAAGGTCGGAGTTTTAATCCAACGTGGCTGGGGGATGGTTTACAAGCTAAACCAAGAAACTAAATAACGTCGAGCTTAAAAACAGTTTGCAGAGAGAGAGAGAGAGAGAGGGCGAGAGCGAGAGTCTGGATTGGGGGTCGGTGCTACAGACTTTCATTGCCCCCATCCCCTTCCCCTTACGTCCACAACCCCCACCATCGCTTCCCTCGCTCCGTACCTCAGAACAAACGAGAACCATCGGCGCCTCCGTTCAACGTTGATACCGCCAGGGAGGAGATTCCACGACAGGGCGACAGCTTTCTGCGGAGAAGGAGATTTCAACCCAGCCGGTGACTCCCCTCCGACGCCCAACCCACCCCACCCCCTCCCCCGTATCCCGAAGGGAATGGGAGACTCGGATGGACATTCCTACTGACTGTCACCGGGCAGATTTTTGTGCATGTTACCAAGCCGTGTGCGTGTGTGGAGAGAGATGTACCTGTACAGATAAACTGTTGTGCGTGAATCGTTTTCTTTTTTTTGTTGGTACTGGTCTGGTATTCGGAGAGAACGGGCTTTCTCTGCCCTGTTAAGCCATCTGTATAAATACTGATTTCGTGTTTACCGTAACCGCAGTGTGCGCGGATCTGGTCGCCATTACTGTGTCCAGTGAGGATCGAAGACCTTGACTAGGGGTCACCAACTCTCCGGGAGTGCCCTGGAGTCTGCAGGAATTAAAGATTAATCTCCTGGGCAATCCCGATACGATCAAAACCCCGGGGGAAAAAATTAGTGTGTTTTTTTTTTAAATGGGTGTTTTATTTTTAATTTCCTTTGATTTTCTTTATTAGTTATGAAAAGATTGGAGATTGGGGGGGCAGTGAGGGGCGGGGGGGGGGAGGGATAAAGGGCTGTTTGACGGACAGTCGGGGATCAGCCAATCGTTTACCGAAGGGTCTGTTCGCTTTCCTGTTGGCCGTGGTGAAGGCGGGGCACCGCGAGGATTGACCAATGGCGGGAGGGTGTGAGGGGGCGGTCGGAGGTGGGAGGTCATGTGATGAAACCTCCAGGAATAACTCCAACCAGAGTTGGAACTCCAAATCATTGACGCGCTCTACATGGGGAAACTGGAGGTAGCTTCGCTCGCATGTGTGTATGGTGTGTCCTTTGTTAGATTGAGTGGGGAATGGCGACTGAGCTGCCCCTCGCACCTCCCCCCCGCTCCCCCCATCCGGTAATTTCAGCTTCCAACAACAGCTTGCATTTATATAGCGCCTTTAACGTAGTAAAACGTCCCAAGGCGCTTCACAGGAGCGATTATCAAACAAAATTTGACACCAAGACACATAAAGAGATAGTAGGACAGGCGACCAAAAGCTTGGTCAAAGAGCTAGGTTTTAAGGAGGGTCTTAAAGGAGGAGAGAGAGAGGCGGAGAGGTTTAGGGAGGGAATTCCAGAGCTTAGGGCCCAGGCAGCTGAAGGCACGGCCGTCAATGGTGGAGCGATTAAAATCGGGGATGCGCAAGAGGCCAGAATTGGAGGAGCGCACTGTCAGAGGTGCCGTCTTTCAGATGAGACGTTAAACCGAGGCCCCGTCTGCCCTCTCAGGTGGACGTAAAAGATCCCGTGGCACTATTTTGAAGAAGAGCAGGGGAGTTCTCCCCGGTGTCCTGGCCAATATTTATCCCTCAATCAACATCACTAAACAGATTATCTGGTCATTATCACATTACTGTTTGTGGGAGCTTGCTGTGTGCAAATTGGCTGCCGTGTTTCCTACATTACAACAGTGACCACACTTCAAAAGTACTTCGTTGGCTGTAAAGCGCTTTGAGATGTCCTGAGGGGGCGAAAGGCGCTATAGAAATGCAAGTTCTTTCTAGTCTATTAATGTCTCAGACAGAGTCTTAAGCCGTCCTCTGTGACCTTATCTGAGTGGGAAGATGAGGGCGAGTTGCTAGTGAAATCTAGAACGTACCAAGAGCGTAGAGTTGGACTTTTCCGGAAGATTCCGTCACATGGCCTCCCTCTGCCCACGACGTTGCCTCTCAATTCCGCCACATCCAATCACACGGGCGCTGAGGGAGTGTGGTGAGTTTTTCTGGTATCCTAGAATCTCACAGCACGGAAGGAGGCCATTGGGCCCATCGTGCCTGTGCCGGCTCTTTGAAGGAGCTCTCCAATTAGTCCCACTCCCCGCCCCCCCCACCCCACTCTTTCCCTGTAGCCCATTGTTTGTGTGATTCCGGGAAAACAGTAAACACTTCCTGCAAGACCCTTCTTCACCCCCACCACCGCCCCCGCCAGCCCCCACACCTGGTGCGAATGACTTTCATCGGTCTTCAGCCTTGGGCGCATTCCACTGGGACCCCGAACCTGCGCTCAACCCAACAAGTGATCATGGAGGGCGACATAAGAATTAGGAGCAGGAGTCGGCCCTACGGCCCCTCGAACCTGCTCCGCCATTCAATAAGATCACGGCTGACCTTCGACCTCAACTCCACTTTCCCGCCCGATCTACATATCCCTTGATTCCCTTCATGCTCATTTCCCCTGTGGTTTTTCTCTCTCCCTGCGGGTTTTTTTTGCTTGTAGCAGTGTCCTGGAGATTAACCTTTAATCCCAGGAAACTCCAGGGCAATCCAACAAGAATTTTGAGTTCGGGGGAAGAGCGAGCAGCAACTAATATATATCCTTATATCTCTTAACGGGAAAAAAAAGGGAGCCATATCCCAAACACCCATAGGAACAGGAGGAGGCCATTCAGCCCCTCGAGCCTGTTGCACAGGAACAGGAGGAGGCCATTCAGCCCCTCGAGCCTGTTACATTAGGAACAGGAGGAGGACATTCAGCCCCTCGAGCCTGTTACACAGGAACAGGAGGAGGCCATTCAGCCCCTCGAGCCTGTTACATAGGAACAGGAAGAGGTCATTCAGTCCCTTGAACCTGTTACATAGGAACAGGAGGAGGCCATTCAGCCCCTCCAGCATGTTACACAGGAACAGGAGGAGGCCATTCAGCCCCTTGAGCCTGTTACATAGGAACAGGAGGAGGCCATTCAGCTCCTCATGCCTGTTACACAGGAACAGGAGGAGGCCATTCTTCCCCTCGAGCCTGTTGCACAGGAGCAGGAGGAGGCCATTCAGCTGCTCCAGCCTGTTACACAGGAACAGGAGGAGGCCATTCAGCTCCTCGAGCCTGTTACACAGGAACAGGCCATTCAGTCCCTCGAACCTGTTACATAGGAATTGGAGGAGGCCATTCAGCCCCTCCAGCCTGTTGCACAGGAACAGGAGGAGGCCATTCAGCCCCTCCAGCCTGTTCTGCCATTCAATGAGATCATGGCTGATCTGTACCTTAACTCCATCTACCCGCCTTGGTTCTGTAACCCTTAATACCACTGGCTATCAAAAATCTGTCGATCTCAGTTTTGAAATTTTCAATTGACCCCCAGCTTCAACAGCATTTTGAGGGAGAGAGTTCCAGATTTCCACCACCCTTTGTGTGAAGAAGTGCTCCCTGACATCAACCCTGAATGGCCTGGCTCTAATTTAAAGGTTCTGCCCCCTTGTTCTGGACTCCCTCCACCAGAGGGAATAATTTCTCTCTATCTGCCCTATCAACTCCTTTAAAAGGTTGTTTGACCGGGGGCAGTGGGGGGGGCTTGGAGATGGAAGGTCATGTGACCACACCTCCAGGAATTCGTTCAACCAGAAATGGCGAGCCCCATCCCCTCTCCTGCATGTCACCACTTTTAAAACTAAATTTTAGTCCAGTCTCTAAAATCAGCAATTTAAACACTTCCCTCAATAATGAGATCGTCAGTTAAACTGAGGAGTGTTCTAATGGTCATTGATTACAAGGATTTTTTCATGAACTTTACACGAAGGCCCTTGCACCACGGAAATGTCGGCCCGCACTATCTGCTCACAGCCGGCAGTGGGTTTGAACCACGTAGCTTTACTGACTCAAGAGGCGAACGAGTGTGCTACCGCTCAGCCAAGCTGACACTTGACAAGAATCAGCCTCAGATAGAAGGAATTGACATACGCCTGAGAATCGGTGTAGGCCTCAGATAGACAGGATTGGTGTAGGCCTCAGATAGATAGGATTGGTGTAGGCCTCAGATAGACAGGATTGATGTGGGTCTCAGATAGACAGGATTGGTGTAGGCCTCAGATAGGCAGGATTGGTGTAGGCCTCAGATAGACAGGATTGATGTGGGTCTCAGATAGACAGGATTGGTGTAGGCCTCAGATAGACAGAATTGGTGTAGGCCTCAGATAGACAGGATTGATGTGGGTCTCAGATAGACAGGATTGGTGTAGGCCTCAGATAGACAGAATTGTTATAGGCCTCAGATAGACAGGATTGGTGTTGGCCTCAGATACACAAGATTGGTGTAGGCCTCAGATAGATAGAATTGGTGTAGGCCTCGGATAGACAGAATTGGTGTAGGCCTCAGATAGACAGGATTGGTGTAGGCCTCAGATAGACAGGATTGATGTGGGTCGCAGATAGACAGGATTGGTGTAGGCCTCAGATAGATAGAATTGGTGCAGGCCTCAGATAGACAGAATTGGTGTAGGCCTCAGATAGACAGGATTGATGTAGGCCTCAGATAGACAGGATTGGTGTAGGCTTCAGATAGACAGGATTGATGTGGGTCTCAGATAGACAGGATTGGTGTAGGTCTCAGATAGACAGGATTGGTGTAGGCCTCAGATAGACAGGATTGGTGTAGGCCTCAGATAGACAGGATTGATGTGGGTCTCAGATAGACAGGATTGGTGTTGGCCTCAGATAGACAGGATTGGTGTAGGCCTCAGATAGACAGGATTGGTGTCGGCCTCAGATAGACAGGATTGGTGTAGGCCTCAGATAGACAGGATTGGTGTAGGCCTCAGATAGACAGGATTGGTGTAGGGCTCAGATAGACAGGATTGGTGAGAATGTGGAACTCGCTACCAGAGGGAGAGGTTGAGGCAAATAGCATTGATGCATTTAAGGGGAAGCTAGATAAACACATGAGGGAGAAAGGAATAGAAGGCTATGCTGGGTTAGAGGAAGAGGGGTGGGAGGAGGCTCATGTGGCGAATAAACACTGCCATGGACCAGTTGGGCCGAATGGCCTGTGTCTGTGCTGTAGACTCGATGTAATACTTCTTTACACAGAGAGTATTAAACCGCTGGAATGGGTTATAAGGTAGGATGACTGAGGGAAGGACACTGGACTCTGTCATGGTAGAGCTAGCATCACCCCACCACATCCCCTCCCCCCATTCTCAAACCCCCTCCCCCACACACCCACCTCGCCCCAGTTAACATCAGCTACCTCAGTGGTGGAGCTCAGAGCTTTCTAGGGGATATGATTTACGCTTGGCAGTGACTTCATCGATCAATCCATCGGGACATTACCCTTCTACTTCTAATCTAAGGTCGGGAACCAATCTGGCACATACCTGGTTACCAGCTAGTCCTGTCCTCTAACATCCCTTATCCCACCCTTAACCTGCACCTCCATCAGCAGCGTGTCAGCAGTGGCTCAGTGGGCAGCCCTCTCTCCTCTGAGTCAGAAGGTCGTGGGTTCGAGCCCCACTCCTGAGACTTGAGTGCATAATCCAGGCTGACACTCCCAGTGCAGTACTGAGGGAGCGCTGCACTGTCAGAGGTGCCGTCTTTCGGATGAGACGTTAAACCGAGGCCCCAACTGCTCTCTTGGGTGGATATAAAAGATCCTATGGCACTATTTTGAAGAAGAGCAGGGGGAGTTCTCCTCGGTGTCCTGGGGCCAATATTTATTCCTCAACCAACATCACTAAAAACAGATCACCTGGGTCATTATCACATTGCTGTTTGTGGGAGCTTGCTGTGCGCAAATTGGCTGCCCCGTTTCCTACATTACAACAGTGACTGCACTTCAAAAAAAGTGCTTCATTGGCTGTAAAGCGCTTTGGGACGTTTGAGGTGGTGAAAGGCGCTGTGGAAATGCAAGTCTTTCTTTATTTTGACGCTTTCCTATTTCTGTGACCCCTGGGCTGGGGTCAGAGAGTTGTGCATGAAGGAAAGGGGAGGTCACACTTCTGGCAGTGGATTAAAGGGGCGCGGTGTCTCGCAGAGGGGGGAGGGGTTAGCATCCCTCAGTATCAAATGCCTGACTGTGTTGGAATGCATCCTTGTGCATGACATCATCGTGATGTACAGCAACTGCTACCAGGATCTTCTCCCAGCCCCTTGCTCTGGTTATTTCTTTAGCCAAGCACTGCACCGTTATGAGTGTGGTGTTAAGGGTCGGGGTTTGGGTTTTGTTTTGGTGACCACGTCGACAGTCGGACACGGTGCTGCGCACGCACGGCGTGCATACCGTACGTGCACGTATGCTGCGCTTGTGTGCCTGCGTGTAACACTCAGAAGGCTCACTGGCTCTGGTCCAGTGTGCGGGGCGCCGATGCTCCCCGCTAAGGCCCGCGCGGTCACCTGACAGTCCCTGCGCAGGCTGCTCGCCAGCTTTTTGCCGCTGTAGATACCGAGCGCACGCGCGCGCGCAGAAATTTAAAGGGGCCACGCATCAAAAGAAACGGGGCCGTGCGGAACAAAGTGCCGCTCGCGGGGAACGTGGGCGGGTGGACGCTGGTGGCGGGGCTTCCTGTCCTGCTCCAGTTTCCTGTTCGATGTGCAGAGGCCGCGCGCCCCATCACCGTCCCGCCGTTACTTCGATAGTAAAAGCAGCATGCTCCGTGTTGAAGCCGTGTTGTTCTGGTTCCGACTTTCCCCATCAACCCTGTTTGAATTCCGTTTCTATTTTGGATGTGCCAAAATATTGGAACTAGTGCAAAAACCGTCAGCTAAGTGTTCATTAAAAAAAATATTTATTTGAACTCTGCCGTCTTCTTGTCGTGTGTCCCGACAGATGAAGCCTTAAGCTCCCGGCGTTTAACTCGGGGGGGCACCAGTTTGACACGATGGGGAGGCAGGGGTGGGGGGGCGAGCACCGAGCATGATGGACTGAGACCTCCCCCACCCCTCCCCCCCAGGGCAATTTTAACTCCCGGGCCTCCTCGCCATCTCCCGGGTGAGTCTCCCGCCCGATCCCCGGCGGGTTGAGGGAGCGGGATTTCGATGGGGTGGGGGAGGGGGGAGGTTGGTGTGAGACTGCCGCTGGGGACTCGGGAAAACGGTCGTGGGGGGGTTTGGGGTCCATCGACCATCACAGTCGGGGGGAGAGGGGGGGAGGCCGAGAGGCGCACTCGTGGTTTCTCCGGTGGCTTCTGTATCAGGCGCCAATTGCGCATTAAAATGGCGTCGGGTTCCTATTTGCGCCTCAGGATCCCCCCCGACTTCTGGATATTTACTGCGCGCTTCCCCAAACACGCCTGTTTCAAATGGCGGCAGTGCGGCACGCGCCCAGTGGAAATGACGCAGCCGCCATTTTATCACCGTCTCCCCCCACCCCCCCTTACACGTGTGCCCTGTTCTCTCCGAGCGCAGGCGCGGTGGATAGGGAGTTAAAACCGTCCCTTTGAACCTTGCTTTTATCACCGTGACCTCCCAGGCGACCTCCGACACTCGACCCTCGTCCACGGCTCCTCCAGGAAGCCACAGCTTGGATTCTCGGTCCCCCATCATCAGCCCTCACCCACAAGCTCCGCTTGGCCCTTGCGGCCCAGCACTCTGGCTTCAAGCTTCTCGTCCTCGCTTCCAAACCCACCCCCACTGTCAACACCCCACCAATCACCTCAAATAAAGGTGTCAGCCGTGGCTCAGTGGGTAGCATTCACTCTCGCCTCTGAGTCAGAAGGCCGTGGGTTCGAGTTCCACTCCAGAGACTCGAGCACAAAATCTAGGCTGACACTCCCAGTGCAGTACTGAGGGAGTGCTGCACTGTTGGAGGTGCTGTCTTTCAGATGAGACGATAAACCAAGATCCTGTCTGCTCTCTCAGGTGGGTGTAAAAGATCCCCCGGCCACTATTTCAAAGAAGAGCTGGGGAGTTCTCCCCGGTGTCCTGGGGCCAATATTTATCCTTCAACCAACATCACTAAAAACAGATTATCTGGATTATCACATTGCTGTGCACAAATTGGCTGCTCTGTTTCTCACATTACAACAGTGACTACACTTCATTGGCTGTAAAGCGCTTTGGGATGTCCTGAGGTTGTGAAAGGCGCTGTAGAGATGGGAGTCTTCCTTTCTCCTTTTCTCTTCCCTTTGATGAGATGTCACTGGTTTCCCGGAGCCTTGCGAAGCTCTTTGGGATAACTTCCATTAGCCAGAGAGCATTCCAGAGATAACGCTTCACGGTGCAGGTGTGGTACAGGTGTGGTGCTCCAGATGTGATACAGATGTTGTACATGTGTGGTGCTCCAGATGTGGTGCTCCACTATGGTACAGATGTGGTGCTCCACTATGGTACAGATGTGGTGCTCCACTATGGTACAGATGTGGTGCTCCACTATGGTACAGATGTGGTGCTCCAACTATGGTACAGATGTGGTACAGGTGGGGTTTTTAAAATTCATTTTATGGGATGTGGCCGTCGCTGGCAAGGCCAGCATTTATTGCCCATCCCTACTTGCCCTTGAGAATGTGGTAGTGAGCCGCCTTCTTGAACCACTGTAGTCCGTGTGGTGAAGGTACTCCCACAGTGCTGTTAGGTAGAGAGTTCCAGGATTTTGACCCAGCGACGATGAAGGATCGGCGATATACTTCTAAGTCAGGATGGTGTGTGACTTGGAGGGGAACTTGGAGGTAGTGGTGTTCCCATGCGTCTGCTGCCCTTGTCCTTCTAGGTGGAAGAGGTCGCGGGTCTGGGAGGTGCTGCCGAAGAAGCCTTGGCGAGTTGCTGCAGTGCATCTTGTAGATGGTACACACTGCAGCCACGGTGGAGGGAGTGAATGTTTAAGGTGGTGGATGGGCTCCCAATCAAGCGGGCTGCTTTGTCCTGGATGGTGTCGAGCTTCTTGAGTGTTGTTGGAGCTGCACTCATCCAGGCAAGCGAAGAGTATTCCATCACACTCCTTACTTGTGCCTTGTAGATGGTAGAAAGGCTTTGGGGAGTCAGGAGGTGAGACACTCGCCGCAGAATACCTAGCCTCTGACCTGCTCTTGTTGCCACAGTATTTATGTGGCCGGTCCAGTTAAGTTTCTGGTCAATGGTAACCCCCAGGATGTTGATGGTGGGAGTTTGGGCGATGGTAATGCCATTGAATGTCAAGGGGTGGTGGTTAGACTCACGCTTGTTGGAGATAGTCATTGCCTGGCACTTCTGTGGCACGAATGTTACCTGCCACTTAGCCCAAGCCTGAACGTTGTCCAGGTCTTGTTGCATGCGGGCATGGACTGCTTCATTATCTGAGGAGTTGTGAATGGCACTGAACACTGTGCAGTCATCAGTGAACAACCCCATTTCTGACCTTATGTTGGAAGGAAAGTCATTGATGAAGCAGCTGAAGATGGTTGGGCCTAGGACACTGCCCTGAGGAACTCCTGCAGCGATGTCCTGGGGCTGTGATGATTGACCTCCAACCACCACAACTATCTTCCTTTGTGCTAGTTATGACTCCAGCAAGTGGAGAGTTTTCCCCCCGATTCCAATTGACTTCAATTTTACTAGGGCTCCTTGATGCCACACTCGGTCAAATGCTGCCTTGATGTCAAGGGCAGTCACTCTCACCTCACCTCTGGAATTCAGCTCCTTTGTCCATGTTTGGACCAAGGCTGTAATGAGGTCGGGAGCCGAGTGGTTTTGGCGGAGCCCAAACTGGGCATCAGTGAGCAGGTTATTGGTGAGTAAGTGCCGCTTGATAGCACTGTTGATGACACCTTCCATCACTTTGCTGATGATTGAGAGTAGACTGATGGGGCGGTAATTGGCCGGATTGGATTTGTCCTGCTTTTTGTGGACAGGACATACCTGGGCAGTTTTCCACATTGTTGGATAGATGCCAGTGTTGTAGCTGTACTGGAACAGCTTGGCTAGAGGCGCGGCTAGTTCTGGAGCACAAGTCTTCAGCACGATAGCCGGGATGTTGTCAGGGCCCATAGCCTTTGCTGTATCCAGTGCGCTCAGTCGTTTCTTGATATCATGTGGAGTGAATCGAATTGGCTGAAGACTGGCTTCTGTGATGGTGGGGACCTCAGGAGGAGGCCGATATGGATCATCCACTCGGCACTTCTGGCTGAAAATGGTTGCAAATGCTTCAGCCTTGTCTTTTGCACTCACGTGCTGGGCTCCACCATCATTGAGGATGGAGATATTCATCCCCATCCCTCCTCCCATTAGTTGTTTAATTGTCCACCACCATTCATGACTGGATGTGGCAGAACTGCAGAGCTTTGATCTGATCCGTTGATTGTGGGATCGCTTAGCCCTGTCTATAACATGTTGCTTCTGCTTTTTAGCATGCATGTAGTCCTGTGTTGCAGCTTCCCCAGGTTGGCACCTCATTTTTAGGTACGCCTGGTGCTGCTCCTGGCATGCTCTTCTACACTCCTTATTGAACCAGGGTTGGTCCCCTGGCTTGATGGTAATGGTAGAGTGAGGGATATGCCGGGCCATGAGGTTACAGATTGTGGTGGAATACAAATCTGCTGCTGCTGATGGCCCACAGCGCCTCATGGAGGCCCAGTTTTGAGCTGCTAGATCTGTTCTGAATCTGTCCCATTTAGCACAGTGGTAGTGCTACACAACACGATGGAGAGTGTCCTCAGTGTGAAGACAGGACTTCGTCTCCACAATGACTATGCGGTGGTACAGGTGTGGTACAGGTGTGGTGCTCCAGCTATGGTACAGGTGTGGTACTCCAGCTATGGTACAGGTGTGGTGCTCCAGCTATGGTACAGGTGTGGTGCTCCAGCTATGGTACAGGTGTAGTACAGGTGTGGTACAGGTGTGGTACAGGTGTGATGCTCCAGCTATGGTAGAGGTGTGGTACAGGTATGGTGCTCCAGCTATGGTAGAGGTGTGGTACAGGTATGGTGCTCCAGCTATGGTAGAGGTGTGGTACAGGTATGGTGCTCCAGCTATGGTAGAGGTGTGGTACAGGTATGGTGCTCCAGCTATGGTACAGGTGTAGTACAGGTGTGGTGCTCCAGCTATGGTACAGGTGTAGTACAGGTGTGGTGCTCCAGCTATGGTACAGGTGTAGTACAGGTGTGGTGCTCCAGCTATGGTACAGGTGTAGTACAGGTGTGGTGCTCCAGCTATGGTACAGGTGTGGTACAGGTGTGCTCCAGCTGTGGTACAGGTGTGGTGCTCCGGCTATGGTACAGGTGTGGTACAGCTGTGGTACAGGTGTGCTCCAGCTGTGGTACAGGTGTGGTACAGGTGTGGTGCTCCAGCTATGGTACAGGTGTGGTACAGGTGTGGTGCTCCAGCTATGGTACAGGTGTGCTACAGGTGTGGTGCTCCAGCTATGGTACAGGTGTGGTACAGGTGTGGTGCTCCAGGTGTGCACGTTCCGGAGAGATGCCCCTCAATTGATTTTCTTACGGGTTTGAACTTCACTAAGGCGAGTGATGTTGGTACTGGGAACATGATAATTCTAACTTTGGGGTTTTACCTTCCTCCAGCATTGCGCATGTTGTCAGATTACGTTAAATACTTTTAGACGCGATAAATAATTAGTACGCAAATAAATTTCACAAGAGCACCATAACGAATGTGCAGCCATAGAAAACTGTCATAAATCTTCTGATTTATTGTCTCCTGTATTTCCTACGTATCCTTACTTTGGCCCAGAGAAATAAGGTATTTTAGATACGTTTTAGTATCCAGATGTAATATACAATATTGGAATCTTTTGGGGGGGGGGGGTACTGTGTGTTATACTGAAAGGTTTACAGTAAATATCTTTACATGCAACATGGGTGTTAAGCAGTTCCAGGTCACCTGATGCCTCATATTGACATCAATCAATTTCCTGGGTTTAAAAATAGCACAATCAAAAATACTGGCTGAACCTAAAACTCAGCTCCCGAAAATATGTTTGCCATTATTTATACCAATTGCATGGCAAGACGGGTTAGATACAGAGTAAAGCTCCCTCTACACTGTCCCATCAAACACTCCCAGGGCAGGTACAGCACGGGTTAGATACAGAGTAAAGCACCCTCTACACTATCCCATCCAACACTCCCAGGGCAGGTACAGCACGGGTTAGATACAGAGTAAAGCTCCCTCTACACTGTCCATCAAACACTCCCAGGGCAGGTACAGCACGGGTTAGATACAGAGTAAAGCTCCCTCTGCACTGTCCCATCAAACACTCCCAGGGCAGGTACAGCACGGGTTAGATACAGAGTAAAACTCCCTCTGCACTGTCCCATCAAACACTCCCGGGGCAGGTACAGCACGGGTTAGATACAAAGTAAAGCTCCCTCTACACTGTCCCATCAAACACTCCCAGGGCAGGTACAGCACAGGTTAGATACGAGTAAAGCTCCCTCTACACTGTCCCATCAAACACTCCCAGGGCAGGTACAGCACGGGTTAGATACAGAGTAAAGCTCCCTCTACACTGTCCCATCAAACACTCCCAGGGCAGGTACAGCACAGGTTAGATACAGAGTAAAGCTCCCTCTACACTGTCCCATCAAACACTCCCAGGGCAGGTACAGCACAGGTTAGATACAGAGTAAAGCTCCCTCTACACTGTCCCATCAAACACTCCCAGGGCAGGTACAGCACGGGTTAGATACAGAGTAAAGCTCCCTCTACACTGTCCCATCAAACACTCCCAGGGCAGGTACAGCACGGGTTAGATACAGAGTAAAGCTCCCTCTACACTGTCCCATCAAACACTCCCAGGGCAGGTACAGCACGGGTTAGATACAGAGTAAAGCTTCAATCATCCACAATAATTTCCATCGTCGGTAAGATAAAGCCAAGAGGCCATGAGCTCCAGATAAGCTGTAGATACATAGAGGGGGAGAGTGAAAGAAATGTTTCTTCTGGAGCAAGAACAGGGCTTCTTGTAATATTGGTTTTAGCGTGTGGAGTGATCCCGGCCGAGCTGACCCCTGTTCGGACGGAATTTCCCATCGGAGCCAGGCCCCGAAACCTCCCTTGGGAGCCAGCGCCTCACAGCTGGAGCCGTCTCTCGGAGACCGCCTCCGTGTCTTTCCACTCTGCACGGAGAGGTCTCCTGTACGGGCTGCTCTCGCACACCCTCCACTTTGTCACCCTCGTCTGCTGTCCGTCCGTGCCATCTTGCCATCCGGAGGACGCGGGAGTCCTCCCCTTTTCTATTGGGGACTTGGCCTGGAGGGTTGGTGCTTGGAGCAGTCCCGTGCAATAAGTCGGTTCTCGGACTCCCGGGCCGCCTGCAATACCTGTGGCCTGGAGGAGTCCGTGTTCCATGTATATGTGGAGTGCGAGAGGTTGCGGCCCCTCTTCCACTATTTGAAGGGGCTGATCCTCAATGTTTGGCTGCACTTCAGTCCCCGCTCCAGATCTCCAATCACACAGTGCGGTGGTTGGGGGGGTGGTGGTGGGAGCGGGCAGGTCAGGGGACCTCCTCATGGGACTGGAGTGCATCATCAGCACTGGTAATGGAATTTTGATTTGCAGGTATCACCATTTACCAGTGCCGTGTCAACCATTGATTGCGACACACAGCTAGTGGGATCTGTAATGCTTTGCCACGAGCGGCAATCAATGCAAAAATCGATTGCGGCTTTCTAAAAGATTCTGGACAAACACTGAAAGCTGAATATTAACAGGGCAATGGGGGAAATGGGGTTTTTCCCCCACAAAGGGTCTTAAATTCAGCGCAGACAGCAGGAAGGGGCTGAGTGGTCTTCTGTGCTGACAATGGGAGTGTTATCAACAAAATGTGACTGGAAAGCGTTACAGGAAGTAAGTGTGACAAACACAGGAGATGCGTGCTTATACACAAGGCTGATTATTATTACTGAATCTCTCCTTGGTCCTGCTCATAGCTAGGGGCAGGAAACACTGTGGCGTGGGATGGGGGCGGTATTAAACCTCACCGATGTTCCTTGTAATTTTTGGGGGGGGTAATTTGAATGGGCCGCGCAGCCAGTTAAAGGGGCCGCGCGGCCCATTCAAATTACCGCGCATGTGCGGTTTCTCCCATGTAACAGCCGGTGAGCGGCCTGCGCAGGAGCTCCAGACCGTTTAACAGAAACGTTGGCCTTTACCCGCCCGCCAGGACCCGGGCGATGGGCAGCTGAAATGGCGCCGGGACAATCACGCGCCCTGGAGCAGCCGAGAGTTCACCATTTGGAATTTTAACCTGCTCAACTCAGCAGGCAGCAAGAACGGACGGCCAAAGCCGGCGGGGTCCTTTCGTTACATACGCGATGATGTCATCGGGACCCGACAGCGATTTTAACCCGCCGGCCTGAGTGAGTTTCCCGCCAGGCCCAACCCAGCGGGGAACAGGCTATTTAAATGTCACCTCTGGGCCCCGTAAGGAGAGCCGTGGCTCAGTGGGCAGCGCTCTCGCCTCTGAGTCGGAAGGTCGTGGGTTCAGAGTCCCCACTCCAGGGACTTGAACACAAAAATCCAGGCTGACACTGCCAGTGCAGTGCTGAGGGAGTGCTGCACTGTCGGAGGTGCCATCCTTCGGATGAGATGTTAAACCGAGGCCCCGTCTGCTCTGGATGTAAAAGATCCCACGGCACTATTTCAAAACAAGAGCAGGGGAGTTATCCCCAGTGTCCTGGGGCCAATATTTATCCCTCAACCAACATCACTAAAACAGATGATCGGGTCATTATCACATTGCTGTTTGTGGGAGCTTGCTGTACGCAAACTGGCTGCTGTGTTTCCTACATTTCAGCAGTGACTCCACTTCAAAAAGTACTTCATTGGCTGTAAAGCGCTTTGGGACGTTCTGAGGTTGTGAAAGGTGCTGTAGAAATGCAAGTCTGTCTTTCTTTTAGCTTAGGCCTCCCCCCTTGCCGCACACTCTTTTTCCCTTCTCACCCCTCCCCCTCTTCCAGATTGTGTCCCCCTCCTCTGCGGGACAGGCCAATCCCGCCAATTACTTAGTCCTTTGGAGGGCGGGTCGCCGGGATTGCGCAATATTTCCGGATAGATCCAGGAGTTAAAATATCCCAGGTCTCAATTCCAGCAACGTAGGAACAGCAGTAGGTTTGATCCTCTCTCATTGTCCACACAGTGAACCCCTGTACGTATCACTGTGGGCAGTGGGCCAACACTTCTATTTTAAAGGGACCCTTTAACTTGCTGCACGGATAACCTTGCCTGCTAGTCACATTCCCCTGTATACAGTATCATCATCCATGCCTTTGTTACCTCTAGACTTGACTATTCCAACACACTCCTGCCCAGCCTCCCACGTTCTACCCTACGTAAACTTGAGGTCATCCAAAACTCGGCTGCCCGTGTCCTAACTCGCACCAAGTCCCGCTCTCCCATCACCCCTGTGCTCGCTGACCTACATTGGCTCCCGGTTAAGCAACACCTCGATTTCAAAATTCTCACCCTTGTTTTCAAATCCCTCCATAGCCTCGCCCCTTCCTATCTCTATAATCTCCACCAGCCACCCCCCCCCATCCCCCACCCGAGATCTCTGCACTCCTCTAATTCTGGCCTCTTGAGCATCCCTGATTATAATCGCTCCACCATTAGTGGCCGTGCAAGAGGCCAGAATTGGATAAGCGCAGAGATCTCGGAGGGTTGTAATATAGAGTCATAGGGCTGGATTTTGATACTGGGGCAGGCTGGGGTCGTGTCATCCACTTTTCGTGTTATCCACCCGACTGCAATTGGATGTGGGAGATTGATGCAATTTTCACCTAATTGGGCAATTGAGTTCCAGCATGTGGGAACCCATGACCCAGTTAGTGTTTTCAGTCTGAAAGTCGCCTCTGATGATGTCATCATTGCTGCTGCATTGAAGATCTGCAAAGACTGCCTGGCCTTTGCTGTGAGAGGACCTGAAGGCAAAATGAGCAGCAGCAGCCCTGAGTCTGCTCCCAGATATTTTTTACCACCACCACTCCCAGATATTATTATTATTCCTCCTCCTCCTCCTTCTTCTCCGTTGTAATAGTGGACCTGCAGCTGATAGTCAGCTATCGAAATGTGCTACCGCCAGGTTTCACATTCGTGGTTCAGAACAGGCGTGCTTCACGTAAAAAAAAGGGTTAAAATCACAAAGGGCTTTCAAAATGGCATTATAGAGGCAATTTAGTGCTTGTTAAGGGCCTTAACAGCCTATCCCGCCTCTTAGAGGCGGGACGGAGTCGGGACCAGCAGACACGATTTATTGAAAATTGCGTGGAGGCGGGATGGAGGCGGGCTTGTGCCCACCCGCCAGTTTTCGCAATTTTAACCCCCCACACACCTCCAAACCCACCTCCACGGGTCAATGAAACTTCTGCCCATAGAGTCATAACGGCACAGAAGGAGGCCATTCGGCCCATCGAGTCCATGCCGGCTCTCTGTAGAGCAATCCAGTCAGTCCCATTCCCCCGCTCTATCCCCGTAGCCCTGCAAGTTTATTTCCCTCAAGTGCCTATCCAGTCTCCCCTTGAAAACATTGGGAAAGACACCTTTCACAGACACAAGACAGGCTGCGGAGGGGCGTGGCCAGGCAGTGGACAGCTTTGGGTATTGGGGCCCAGTCAAGCTGTCTGGGAATTGTTTACACTGCAATCCTACCAAGGAGGAAGAGACAAACCCAAAACATCACATACACATCGAAATATGAATAATCCAAGACCCCTTTTGAAATTCCCAGGCCCAAACAGGATACCAGAAGCCTGAAATCAATAAAACATTTAGTACCCCGATTACTTCATCAAAAACCAATCAACCAGGTATCCACAGGGACAGATTGACAAGCCCGCCAAAAACCTAGGACAATAGGGACAAGATTTGGCACGTAGATAAAGGCCCTGCCTAAATGGGAAATATCGGAAGCCATCAGGACATGTTTAACACCAAGTTAAAGCCATCAAAACTGACAAGCCCGCCAAAACTAAGACAATGGAATAAACAGGGCTCAATTGAAATCTAAAGGAAACTGATTTAGTAAGGGTTTTGGGCGCGAAAAGGACAAAGGGCCTGAACAGTATAATTGGGGGCCTAATCCCCCAAGACAGTCTCTCTGGACTCTCTGACAACGCTCTCAACGCTCACACAGCTCTCTCTCAGCTCTGTTCCAGCAAGACACCACAAGCCACGAGCAGGAGGAGGAAAGAAGGCCAACAACTTCACAAGCAGACCAACACGCAAGAAGAAACCAGAGCGACTGCCTCAGTGACCATCGGACACCTCGCGGCAACAAGGGCCTTACGAAACCTTTACTCAAAAGACTCTAAACCCTAACTCTCAACTGTCAAGGATTCGTTTGGTGAGCATTATCCCTGATCTCCTGAAACCAAAACCTAGCTAGATAGTGGGATTTTTGGGAGGGATAAGGTTTTTTTTTGTATATTGTCATTCTCCCTCGCCTGTACCGTGTGTTCCCCAACCTGTGTTTAAGTGTTAAGTGTGTTTTAATAAAGTCAAAATTCTTTCATCAGAACCTGTTGTCTACTGCATCTTTGTTCACAACCCCTAAATAAGTCCAAAGTCTAGAACCAGCGCTTTATAAAGGTTCAGCATAACTTCTCTACTTTTGTACTCAATACCTCTATTTATGAAAGTGAGAAGTCGCACAACACCAGGTTATAGTCCAACAGTTTTATTTGAAATCACAAGCTTTCGGAGCTGCTGCCCCTTCGTCAGGTGAAGACTTCACCTGACGAAGGGGCAGCAGCTCCGAAAGCTTGTGATTTCAAATAAAACTGTTGGACTATAACCTGGTGTTGTGCGACTTCTCACTTTTGTCCACCCTAGTCCAACACCGGCATCTCCGCATCATGGCCTCTATTTATGAAGCCCAAGATCCCATATGCTTTGCTAACCACTCTCTCAATATGTCCTGCCACCTTCAGGGACCTATGCACATTAACTCCCAGCTCCCTCTGTCCCTGCACACTCTTTAAAACTGTGCCATTAAGTGTATATTGCCTCTCCCTGTTCCTTCTGCCAAAATGCATCACCTCACACTTCTCTATTAAATTCCATCTGCCACTTGTCTGCCCATTCTGCTAGCCTTTCTATGTCCTGTTGCAGTCGATTGATATCATCATCACTGTTTGGCACGCCCCCAAGTTTGGTGTCATTGGCAAATTTAGAAATTCTGCTCTGTATTCCAATATCCAGGTCATTTATATATACATGTATCAAAAAAAGCAGTGGCCCCAGCACTGACCCTTGGGGAGCACCACTGTTTACCATCCTCCAGTCTGAAAAACAGCCATTTACCACAACTCGCTGTTTTCTATCCTTAAGCTAATTCCTTATCCAAGCTGCCACTGACCCACCTATTCCATGAGCCTCAATTTTGTTAACCAGCCTTCTATGTGGTACTTTGTCAAACGCCTTCCGAAAATCCATGTAGACAACATCCATTGCATTCCCTTCATCAATCCTCTCTGTTACTTCATCAAAAAATTCAATTAGATTAGTCAAACATGATCTGCCTTTTACAAATCCGTGTTGGCTCTCCTTAATTAGCTTAAACCTCTCCAAGTGCCTGTTAATTTTTTCCTTGACTATTGTTTCTAAAACTTTACCCACCACTGATGTTAAACTGACCGGCCTGTAGTTACTAGGATTGTCCTTACACCCTTTCTTGAACAATGGTGTCACATTTGCCACTTTCCAATCCTCAGGCACCTCCCCCGCATCCGCTATCTCCTCCCCCAATTCCCTTCGCAACCTGGGATGCAAGCCATCTGGACCAGGCGACTTGTCCACTCTAAGCATACCCAGCCTTTCTAGTACATCCTGTCTATCAATTTTCACCCCTTCCATTGCTTCCACCTTTTCCACTTCTACCGATATTTTGTCAGCATCCACCTCCTTAGTAAACACCGATACAAAGTACTCATTGAGTATTCTAGCCTTGCCCTGCGCCTCTAAGCATATATCACCACCTTTGTCTCTAATAGGCCCCACCTCGCCTCTTACTACCTGCTTACTGTTTACATGAAGATTTTTGGGTTCCCTTTTATGTTAACCGCCATTCTACTCTCATGTTCTCTCTTTGCTAATCTCTTTGCTAATCTTATTTTCATCTTCATATAATCTGTCTATTTATAAACTGTTGAGTTGATAATTCTGTAATTGCCCTAGTACAGTACATTGAAATCACTGGTGATACCTGCTATTCTCGGTTTCTCCACGGGATGGCGGTGTTGCCAATACTACAAGAAGTCCTAAATAACAACAGAAAACGCTGGAAAAACTCAGCAGGCCAGGCAGCATCCGTGGAGAGAGAAACAGAGTTAACGTTTCAGGTCGAAGACCTTTCGTCAGAACTGGAAAAAGCAGGAAATGAAATAGATTTAAAGCAAGGATAAAGCTGGGAAAAGGGGGAGGGGATGAAAGAACAAAAGGTGAGATTAAGAGACAAGAAGTCCTGCTGTTCTTGCTTGCTCCAGAGATGGCGCTGTGCTCCAACCTCTTTCAGCCCAATTTACCACACGCAGGCCCAATTCTAACTCTGGGCCAGTTTTGGGTGGTTGGGTGGGTAGGGGTGTGGGTTAGAAACTCACCCGCTGATCCAGAATTGTCTCAAAGTGGCTGGAATACAAAGGGGCTTTTTTTCCAATTATGTTAAATCTGTGTCCTCTGGTTACCGACCCTCCTGCCACTGGAAACAGTTTCTCCTGATTTACTCTATCAAAACCCCTCGAAATTTTGAACACCTCTATTAAATCTCCCCTTAACCTTCTCTGATCTAAGGAGAACAACCCCAGCTTCTCCAGTCTCTCCACATAACTGAAGTCCCTCATCCCTGGTATCATCCTGATAAACCTCTCCAAGGCCTTCACATCCTTCCTAAAGTGTGGTGTCCAGATTTGTACACAATACTCCAGCTGAAGCCTAACCAGAGATTTGTGAAGATTTAGCATGACTTCCTTGTTTTTGTGTTCAATGCCCCTATTTACAAAGCCAAATATCCCATACGCTTTCTTAACCGCCTTATGATCTTTACCTGCCTCCTTCAAGGATTTGTGAATATGCACCCCCAGGTCCCTCTGCTCTTGCACCCCCCTCATAATAGTACCATTTACATTACACTGCCTCTCCATGTTGTTTTTTCCAAAGTGCATCACTTCACACTTATCCACATTAAATTGCATCTGCCATGTGCCTGCCCATTTCACCAGTCTCTCTAGGTCCTCCTGAAGTCTGCTACTATCCTGCTACATTGCCAAGTTTTCTATCATCCGTGAACTTCGAAATTGTATTCCCTGTACCCAAGTCCATATCTATAACAAGAAAAGCAATGGTCCCAATACTGACCCCTGGGGGAACCCACTGCTTGCTTCCCTCCAGTCAGAAAAACATCTGTTCACCACTACTCTCTGCCTCCTATCCCTTAGCCAATTATGTACCCAAGTTACCGCCGTCCCTTTAAAATCATGTGCTTCTATTTTTTGAATATGTCTACTTTGTGGCACTTTATAAAATGCCTTTTGAAAGTCCATATACACAACATCCACTAAACTACCTTCATCAGCCTTTTCCATTACTTCATCGAAGAACTATCTACATGAGCCCTAGAGAAAGATAGAAAAAACTTGCGTTTATATAGTGCCTTTCTTCACCTCGTCCTTTGATATCTCTGTAATCTCCTCCAGCCCCACAACCCTCTTGAGATCTCTGCGATCCTCCAATTCTGGCCTCTTGCGCATCCTCGATTCTCATCGCTCCACCATTGGCGGCCGTGTCTTCAGCTGCCTGGGCCCCAAGCTCTGGAATTCCCTCCCTAAACCTCTCCGCCTCGCTCTCTCCTCCTTTAAGATGCTCCTTAAAACCTACCTCTTTGACCAAGCTTTTGGTCACCTGTCCTAATATCTCCTTATGTGGCTTGGGGTCAAATTTTGTTTGATAATCGCTCCTGTGAGGCGCCTTGGGAAGTTCTACTACGTTAAAGGCGCTGTATAAATGCAAGTAGTTGTTGTTGTCAAAGCGTAGTCGTGAACCGCATCAGGAATTCACAGCACTGAGAATCGTGATTGGAAGAGGAGAGCGACAGGTGCTAACTGAAGCTCATCGCGCTCACTCTGAGAAAGCCGGCCTGTTATTTACACGAGCCAGCAGGAGTGTGATGCTGAACCTTTACATATCACTGGTTAGGCCCCAGCTGCAGTAATGGGTCAGAATTTGCGGTGGGTATGACGCCCGTGCTCTCAGAGTACGCCGTCATACCACCTTTGAAATTGAACGCAAATTCAGGATGCATGCGTCAAATCCCGAACTGGCAATGTGTCAAGTTTCGACTTGACAGTTCATCCGCTGCGACAGCGAAATCCTCGTTGCTGGCGCAGAGTTGGGCTAATTGCCCACCAACTGCCCGGCAATTACGCAGGAAAATTTTACGGCTGGTGCATACAGGCGCAGGAGCCTGTTTGCACAGCGTAAGTGGGGGGGGGGGGGGGTAGTTGTCTATACTGTTTTAATATTCAACATAGCTTTGTATTGCCATACAGACACTGCCATTACTTTGTATTGTTCTCACTCTGCTCTCCATCACTCTGATTACGAATTATTCCCAGCCACCAGACTTTTTGCACAATAAACTAATCGGATATTGTTGAAACAAGTTTTGCTGCCTAATATTGAATAATTGTTGTTTTTATTCATTTCACTCTATGTAAGTAAAGCTGGACAGATCCTCGAAAAGGGATCCGTGTTTATTTTACAAAAAATATTCCTTGCCAGTTTAGCTTGAGAAAGAAAGACTTGTATTTATATAGTGCCTTTGACGACCACCGCCAGTGAAGTACTTTTTGAAGTGCAGTCACTGTTGTAATGTAGGAAATGCGGCAGCCAATTTGCGCACAGCAAGCTCCCACAAACAGAAATGCGATAAAGACCAGATAATCTGTTTTTGTTGTATTGATTGAAGGATAAATATTGGCCAGGACACCGAGGATAACTCCCCTGCTCTTCTTCGAAATAGTGGCCGCGGGATCTTTTACGTCCACCTGAGAGGGCAGACGGGGCCTCGGCTAACGTCTCATCCAAAAGACGGCACCTCCGACAGTGCAGCCTCCCTCAGCACTGCACTGGGAGCATCAGCCTGGATTTTTGTGCTCAAGTCTCTGGAGTGGGACTTGAACCCACAACCTTCTGACTCAGAGGTGAGAGTTACACCCACTGAGCCACGGCGGACACTTTTGAGTGTTATAATGATTATCATTATTATTTACAGTGGGAGTGATAAGTCATCAGTTCAAACCAATATTCACGTCGTTTAATTTAAAGTTTGATTGATATCTGGGATCGGAGTTTTCTGTTTGCTGATCGGAGCACCGCCCCACATGATCCCAGGTACGCGAACACACACGGTGCGCCCCTGGGATCCGCGGGCCACTACGCTGCGCTCAACTCCGCAGCGAAACAACGCAAGTTTTCCAACAGGGCCTCGCACCAGGTAAGTGCGGATTTCGTTCGGAGGTCGGCAGCGTACTCCTCAGCTACACCGCCGACCGTAATTTCAGGGCCATTGTGTCCAATCCTGGGGGCACCGCACTTTAGGGAGGATGTCAAGGCCTCGGAGAGGGTGCAGAGAGGATTTACCAGAACAGTACCAGGGATGAGGGACATCAGTGATGTGGAGAGACTGGAGAAGCTGGGGTTGTTCTCCTTCGAGCAGAGAAGGTTAAGGGGAGATTAAATCGAGGTGTTCAAAATTATGAAGGGATTTTGATAGAGCAAGGAGGGAGAAACTATTTCTTCTGGCAAGTGGGTCGGTAACCAGAGTTCATTGATTTAAAAATAATTGGCAAAAGGACCAGAGGGGATATGAGGAGAAATTTCTTCAGACGGAGGGTTGTTAAGCTCTGGAACGCACTACATTATTAAAGGGCGGTGGAATCAGATTCCATAGAAACTTTCAACAGGGAATTGGATAAATATTTGAAGAGGACTAATTTGAAGGGCTCTGGGGAAAGAGCAGGGGGGGAGTGGGACTAATTGGAGAGCTCTTTCAAAGAGCCTGCACAGGCACGATGGGCCGAATGGCCTCCTTCTGTGCTGTACAATTCTATGATTCTATGTGCCATTTTTCTACAGGGCCTCCTGCCTCTCCCTTGACAGCATAAAGAAAGAAAGACTTACATTTATCTTGCGCTATTCACGACCATCAGACGTCCCAAAACGCTTTACAGCCAATGAAGGATGTTTTGTTTTGAAGTGCAGTCACTGTTGTGATGTAGAAACGCGGCAGCCAATTTGCACACAGCAAGATCCCACAAACAGCAACGTGATAACAAGCAGATAATCTGTTTTTAGTGATGCTGATTGAGGGATAAACATTGGCCCCAGGACACCGGGGATAACTCCCCTGCGCTTCTTCGAAATAGTGGCCGTGGGATCTTTTACGTCCACCCGAGAGAGCAGACGGGGGCCTCAGTTTAACAGCTCATCCGAAAGACGGCACCTCCGACAGTGCAGCACTCCCTCAGTACTGCACTGGAGTGTCAGCCTGGATTTTTGTGCTCAAGTCTCTGGAGTGAGGACTCGAACCCACAACCTTCTGGAGAGTGCTACCAACTGAGCCACAGCTGACACACATCAGAAGATTTGACAAACTGGGTCAAGCGCCCCAAAATATCCCCCATTGAGGTTCCATCGGAGGAAAAGATAAATAAAATATACATCCCTTTCTTTCTTACTTATCCCTGATAAATGGGTTAGTCTGTCACACATCGAAAGGATTCGGAAACACAGGGAAGCTAGACTCAAATCCGCTCATTCCTGATTCTAAACACTTTTGTCTTAATTACATAAGGGGTAATTTTAACCCCCAGGGGAGCGAGGCTGCATGGGGGGGGAGTTTAAAAATGCAAAAGATAAGGAACCCGACCCCGTCCCATCTCCAACGCACCCACTTCCGGTTTTAACAGAGGTGAGACGCGCGGGGGGGGGGAGGCGGGCGACCAATCCGCTCTAAGGATTTTAATGATATGATGACCGAGGGCTGGGGAAACCCAGCAACTGAAGGAAGGCGAGAAGGGCCGATCCAGCAGGAAAGGGCCTTTCCAGCAATGCTTGTGGGCCGGGGGGAGCAGGAGTGCTTACCCACCGGGTCCACCAAGCTAACCTGCTCCCCTCCCGAGACTCAGCCCCCCCTCCGGGATCGATCCACCCCCCCCACCGACAACCACCGGATCAGACACACCCCCTGCAATCGGATCCCCTGAGATCGGAGCCCCCACCCCGCGATCAGAACCCCTCTGGATCAGACCTCCCCTGTGATCAGACCCAACGTTCCCTATAAGGTGGGACCAGCTTTTTCATGATGAAAGGTCATCGACCTGAAACGTCAACTCTCTTTCTCTCTCCACGGATGCTGCCTGGCCTGCTGAGTTTTTCCAGCGTTTTCTGTTGTTATTCCAGCTTTTTCAATGTTAAGATTTGCACATGAAACTGTGAATGGGCCTCGCACCCAAAAACAAAATAAGAGGGAACATTGATCAGAACCTCCCCTGCGATCAGAACCTCTCCGCGATCGAACCCCCGATGTCTGACTCACCATCCCTTGATGTCCAATCTGCAACTCCCTCTCCGATCTCCCCTGATGTCTGACACCCCCCGCCTCCCCCCCATGTCAGACTTGCCTCTGCTCCGCTCCCCGGTCGCCTCTCACTCCGGCTGCGACCAGGAAACCCACGTAAAAGATTTAAACCGGTACTTCCTGGTTTCCCAGCCGTAAAGCCTCCCCCACGATCCCTCCCCACCTCCCAGTAATTATCGGGGCCACAGAGTCTACAGCACAGAAACAGGCCATTCAGCCCAACCAGTTTATGCTCCACCCGAGCCTCCTCCCATCCTTCCTCATCTAACTCTATCAGCATATCCTTATATTCCTTTCTCCCTCATGTGTTTATCTAGCTCCCCCTTAAATGCATCTATACTATTCGCCTCAACCACTCCCTGTGATAACGAGTTCCACATTCTAACCTCTCTCTGGGTAAAGAAGTTTCTCCTGAATTCGCTTTGGATATATTAGTGAATATCTTATAATGAGGGACCGAGTGCAATGTATCCAAGTTTGCTGACGATAAAAAACTAGGTGGGAAAGTAATGTGTGAGGAGGACGCAAGGAGCATGCAAAGGGATATAGACAGGTTAAGTGAGTGGGCAATAAGGTGGCAGATGGAGTATAATGTGGGGAAATGTGAGGTTATTCACTTTGAATTGAAAAACAGAATATTTTTTAAATGGTGAAAAACTATTAAATGTTGGTGTTCAGAGAGATTTAGGTGTCCTAGTACAAGAAACACAGAGAGTTAGCAAGCAATTAGGAATGGAAATGGCATGTTGGTCTTTATTGCTAGAGGGTTGGAGTACAAGAGTAAGGAAGTCTTGCTACAATTGTACAGGGCCTTGGTGAGACCACACCTGTAGTAATGTGCACATTTTAGTCTTCTTATCTAAGGAAGGATATACTTGCCTTTGAGGCTGTGCAACGAAGGTTCACCAGATTGATTCCTGGGCTGAGAGGGCTGTCCTATGAGGAGAGGTTGAGTAGATTGGGCATATACTCTCTGGAGTTTAGATAAGGGGTGATCTCATTGAAACATATAAGATTACAAGATGCACTGCAGCAACAAGTCAAGGCTTCTTCGACAGCACCTCCCAAACCCGCGACCTCTACCACCTAGAAGGACAAGGGCAGCAGGCGCATGGGAACACCACCACCTCCAAGTTCCCCTCAAGTCACACACCATCCTGACTTGGAACAATATCACCGTTCTTTCATCGTCGCTGGGTCAAAATGCTGGAACTCCCTGCCTAACAGCACTGTGGGAGTACCTTCACCACACGGACTGCAGCGGTTCAAGAAGGCAGCTCACCACCACCTTCTCAAGGGCAATTAGGGATGGGCAATAAATGCTGGCTTGCCAGCAACGCCCACATCCCAGGAACGAATATTTTAAAAAATTGTGAGGGGGTTTTACAGGATAAATACTGAGAGATTGTTTCTCCTGGCTGGAGAATCGAGAACCATAAAATAGAATCATCGAATGGTTACAGCACAGAAGGAGGCCATTCGGCCTGTCGAGCTCGTGCCAGCTCTCTGCAAGAGCACTTCAGCTAGTCCCACTCTCACACCTTTCCCCATAGCCCTGCAAATTTTTTCCTTCAGGTACTTATCCAATTCCCTTTTGAAAGCCATGATTGAGTCTGCCTCCACCACCCTTTGAGGCAGTGCATTCCAGATCCTAACCACTCGCTGAGTAAAAAAGATTTTCCTCATGTCGTCTTTGGTTCTTCTGCCAATCACCTTAAATCTGTGTCCTCTGGTTCCCGACCCAATGGGAACAGTTTCTCTCTATCTACTCTGTCCAGACCCCTCATGATTTTGAACACCTCTATCAAATCTCCTCTCAACCTTCTCTGCTCTAAGGAGAACAACCCCAGCTTCTCCATTCTATCCACGTAACTGAAGTCCCTCATCCCTGGAATCATTCTCGTAAATCTTTTCTGCACCTTCTCTAAGGCCTTCACATCCTTCCTAAAATCCTTCATAACTTCCTTGCTTTTGTACTCTATGCCTCTATTTATGAAGCTCAGGATCCTGTAAGCTTTTTTAACCACTTTCTCAACCTGCCCTGCCACCTTCAACGATTTGTGCACATATACCCCCAGGTCTCTCTGTTCATGCACCCACTTTAGAATTGTACCCTTTAGTTTATATTGCCTCTCCTTGTTCTTCCTACCAAAATGTATCACTTCACACATTTCTGCATTAAATTTCATCTGCCACATGTCCACCCATTCCACCAGCCTGTCTATGTCGTCTTGATGTCTATCACTATCCTCCTCACTGTTTACTATACTTCCAAGTTTTGTGTCATCTGCAAATTTTGAAATTGTGCCCTGTACACCCAAGTCTAAGTCATTAATATATATCAAGAAAAGCAGTGGTCCTAGTACCGACCCCTGGGGGACACCACTGTATACCTTCCTCCAGTCCAAAAAACAACCGTTCACCACTACTCTCTGTTTCCTGTCACTTAGCCAATTTCGTATCCATGCTGCCACTGTCCCTTTTATTCCATGGGCTTCAACTTTGCTGGTAAGCCTATTATGTGGCACTTTATCAAATGCCTTTTGGAAATCCATGTACACCACATCAACCGCATTGCCCTCATCAACCCTCTCTGTTACCTCATCAAAAAATTCAATCAAGTTAGTTAAACACAATTTGCCTTTAACAAATCCGTGCTGGCTTTCCTTAATTAATCCACACTTGTCCAAGTGACTGTTAACTTTGTCCCTGATTATCGTTTCTAAAAGCTTCCCCACTACCGAGGTTAAACTGACTGGCCTGTAGTTGCTGGGTTTATCCTTACACCCTTTTTTGAACAAGGGTGTAATATCTGCAATTCTCCAGTCCTCTGGCAGCACCCCCGTATTTAAGGAGGATTGGAAGATTATGGCCAGTACCTCCGCGACTTCCTCCTTAACCTCCCTCAGCATCCTAGGATGCATCCCATCTGGTCCTGGTGACTTATCAACTGTAAGTTCAGCCAGCCTTTCTAGTACCTCCTCTTTATCAATTTTTATCCCATCCAGTATCTCCACTACCTCCTCTTTCACTATGACTTTGGCAGCATCTTCTTCCTTGGTGAAGACAGATGCAAAGTACTGATTTAGTACCTCAGCCATGCCCTCTGCCTCCATGCGTAGGTCTCCATTTTGGTCTCCAATTGGCCCCACCCCTCCTCTTACTACCCGTTTACTATTTATATGCCTATGTTAGCTGCCAGTCTATTCTCATACTCTCTCTTTGCCCCTCTTATTTCCTTTTTTACTCCCCTCTGAACTTTCTATATTCAGTCTGGTTTTCACTTGTATTCTCAACCTGACATCTGTCATACACTGCCTTTTTCTGCTTCATCTTACTCTCTATCTCTTTCGTCATCCAGGGAGCTCTGGCTTTAGTTGCCCTACATTTCCCCCTCGTGGGAATTTACCTCGACTGTACCTGAACCATCTCCTCTTTAAAGGCAGTTTCAATTACAGTTTCGCCTGCCAATCTTTGATTGCAATTTACCCGGGCCAGATCCATTCTCAACCCATTGAAATTGGCCTTCCTCTAATTAAATACTTTTTACTCTAGATTGCTCCCTGACCTTTTCCATAGCTAAGCTAAACCTTATGATACTGTGATCACTGTTCCCTAAATGTTCCCCTACTGACACTTGCTCCACTTGACCTACCTCATTCCCCAGAACCAGATCCAGCAATGCCTCCTTCCTCGTTGGGCCGGAAACATTCTGATCAAGAAAGTTCTCCTGAGCACACTTCAGAAATTCTTCCCCCTCTCTGCCCTTTACACTATTACTATCCCAGTCTATATTAGGATAGTTGAAGTCCCCCATTATCACTACTCTATAGTTCTTGCACCTCTCTGTAATTTCCCTGAAAATTTGCTCCTCTATATCCTTCCCACTAGTTGGTGGCCTATAGAATACACCTAGTAGTGTAATGGCACCTCTATTGTTTCTTAACTCTAACCAAATAGATTCTGTCCTTGACCCCTCCAGGAGATCCTCTCTCTCTCCAGCACTGTAATATTCTCCTTAACCAATACTGCCACCCCACGTCCTTTTATTCCTTCCCTATCTTTCCTGAACACTTCATATCCAGGAATATTTAGTACCCAATCCTGCCCTTTTTTGAGCCAGGTCTCCGTTATCGCCACAACATCATATTCCCATGTGACTATTTGCGCCTGCAGCTCACCAACCTTATTTACCACGCTTCGTGCATTTACACACATGCACTGTAAACTTGTCTTAGACCTTCTTGTATTCTTTCTTAGTGTGTCCCCACCTAATACCTTACTATTTCTTACTCTAGTGCTATCTGTCTCTCCCAATCCTTTGTGCTCTTTGTTTCTCCTTTCTAATGCTACAACCTGGTGCCCATCCCCCAGCCAAATTAGATTAAACCCTCCCCAACAGCACTAGCAACCCCCCACCCACAAGGACATTGGTCCCGGCTCTGTTGAGGTGCAACCCGTCCGGCCTGTACAGGTCCCACTTCCCCCAGAACCGGCCGCAATTCCCCAGAATCTGAAGCCCTCCCTCCTGCACCATCTCTCCAGCCACGCATTCATCTGCTCTATTCTCCTATTTCTGTACTCAATCGCACGTGGCACTGGGAGTAATCCGGAGATTACTACCTTTGAGGTCCTGCTTTTTAATCTCTTTCCGAGCTCCCTAAAATCTGCCTGCAGGACCTCATCCCTTTTTCTACCTATGTCGTTGGTACCGATATGGAGCACGATCTCTGGCTGTTCACCCTCCCCCCCCTCAGAATGTTCTGCAGCCGCTCAGTGACATCTTTAACCCTGGCACCAGGGAGGCAACATACCATCCTGGAATCACGTCTGCGGCCGCAGAAACGCTTGCCTGTTCCCCTAACTATCGAATCTCCTATCACTATTACTTTCCCGATCTTCCTCCTCCCCGCCTGTACAGCTGAGCCACCCGTGGTGCTATGGACTTGGCTCTGGCTGTACTCCCCAGAGGAACCATCGCCCTCACCAGTATTGAATGCTGGTTAGAGAGCGAGATGCACTCCGGGGACTCCTGCACTACCTGCCTGGTCCTCCTCTTCTGTCCGGCGGTCACCCATTCCCTCTCTGCCTGCACACTCTTTATCTGTGGGGTGACCACCTCCTGAAACGTACTATCCACGAAGCTCTCAGCCTCACAGATACACTGCAGTGATGCCAGCTGCTGCTCAAGCTCCGAAACCCGGAGCTCGAGCTCCTCCAGCTGACGACACTTCCTGCACATGTGGTTGTCCAGAACACAGGAAGCATCCTGGAGTTCCCACATGGCACAGAATGTGCATTCCACAGGATTGAGGTGCCCTACCATGCCTCTATTTAATAGACTATTAACTAACTTAACAGAAATAAACACAAGACTTAAAAAAAATCCAATCACCAGCTACTCACCAATCAGCTCCTTCCCTTGTGCTGACGTCACTTAGGTTTTTTACCTTGTTCCCTGACGCTCGCGCTCCCTCCGGGCTCTCGAGCCTACCTTTATCTCCGGCCGCTCCTCTCACTCTCCCGCAGGTCCACTCTCGGGCCTATTAACTTAGAGTCCTTGGGTTCTGTGGCTCCACTCCTCCTTTTCAGTTAGACAGCTTAACCGCCTTCCTGCTCTCTACCAAATTCCTGCTCTCACCAAATTCTTCCACTTTTCTTGCGATCCACTCTGATTGCATTCTCCCAGCTCTGTCTCCAAGCTCTCTTGTCTATCTCTAGTCTAGAACTAGGGGCATATTCTCAGGATAAGAGGTCGGCCTTTTAAGACTGAGATGAGGAGGAATTTCTTCACTCAGAGGGTTGTGAATCTTTGGAATTCTCTGCCCCAAAGGGCTGTGGTTGCTGAACTGTTGAGTATATTCAAGGCTGAGATCGATAGATTTTTGGACTCTCGGGGAATGAAGGGTTATGGGGATCGGGCAGGAAAGTGGAGTTGAGATCGAAGATCAGCCATGATCTTATTGAATGGCGGAGCAGGCTCGAGGGGCCGTATGGCCTAGTCCTGCTCCTATTTCTTATGTTCTTATGTTATTGATGGCCCCTAGTTTTGCTCTTCCCCACAAGTGGAAACACTCTCTCTGTATCTACTCTATTCAAAACATTCATAATTTTAAAGATCTCTATTAGGTCACCCCTCAGCCTTCTCTTTTCAATAGAAAACAGCCCCAGCCTGTTCATCCTTTCCTGATAGGTATAACCTCGCAGTTCTGGTATCATCCTTGTAAATCATTTTTGTACCCTCTCCAGTGCCTTGATATCCCTTTTATATGGCAGACCAGAACTGTTCATAGTACTGTAATCATTCTATGATTCTGTGATTCCAGCTATCGCCATTCCACAGGGCTCCTGGGTCCGTGTTTTCACTGGTCACCAGTGGGGAATGGCTGGAGCGATGACAGCTAAGAGCTCCTGACAGCCTGACAGTGTTAGCCGTGGCTCAGTTGGTAAGACTCTCGCCTTCGGGTCGGAAGGTTGTGGGTTCTAAGTCCCACTCCAGAGACTTGAGCACAAAAAGCTAGGCTGACACTCCCAGTGCCAGTACTGAGGGAGTGCTGCACTGTCAGAGGTGCCGTCTCTCGGATGAGATGTTAAACCGAGGCCCCCTCTGCCCTCTCAGGTGGACGTAAAAGATTTCATGGCACTATTTCAAAGAAGAGCAGGGGAGTTCTCCCCGGTGTCCTGGGCCAATGTTTATCCCTTAACCAACATCGCTAAAAACAGATTATCTGGTCATTATCACGTTGCTGTTTGTGGGAGCTTGCTGTGCACAAATTGGCTGCTGCGTTTCCTACATTACAACAGTGACTACACTTCAAAAAGTACTTCATTGGCTGTAAAGTGCTTTGGGACGTCCTGAGGTTGTGAAAGGCGCTATAGAAATGCAAGGTCTTTCTATATCTAGGGTTACCAACCCTCCAGGAATTGAAGCCTTAATCTCCAGGGCACTGCCGCCAGCAAAAACCCGGGAGAAAAATAATTGGGGTGTCAAAAACAAAGCATTTTATTTCTATGCTTTTGTTTGTTCATTATGAAAATGTTGGATTTGGTAAAGAAAAAGGCTGTTTGATTGATAGTCAAGAATCATCCAACTGGCTGTGGGAAGGCGGGGCTCCGCGAGGATGGCCAATGGCGGGAGTGTGGGGGCGGGGCAGTTGGAGGTGGGAAGTCATGTGATGACACCTCCGGGAATACGTCCAACCAGAATTCGTTACTCCTACTTGTAACATAATGTCACATGGTTTGTCACATGGTTTAGTATGAGCATGCTCAGTTCGCTCTGGCCTGGTAAAACAAGCACATGGACTCTCTACTCATCCTGTCTCTGTCCATCATTTGTTCCACCCACATATATGAGGACGGATTGAGTAGACTAGGTCTATATCCTCTAGAGTTTAGAAGAATGAAAGGTGATCTCATTGAAACATACAAAATTCTTACAGGGCTTGACAGGGTAGATGCAGGGAGGATGTTTCCCCTGGCTGGGGAGTCTAGAACCAGGGGTCACAGTCTCAGAATAAGGGGTCGGCCATTTAGGACTGAGATGAGGAGAAACTTCTTCACTCAGAGGGTGGTGAATCTTGGAATTCTTTACCACAGAGGGCTGTGGAGGCTCAGTCATTGAGTATATTCAAGACAGAAGTCGATAGATTTTTGAATATTAAGGGAATCAAGGGATATGGGGATAGTTCAGGAAAGTGGAGATGAGGTAGAAGATCAGCCCTGATCGTATTGAATGGCGGAGCAGGCTCGAGGGGCCAAATGGCCTACTCCTGCTCCTATTCCTTCTGTTCTTATGTTCTTCTGTTTACCATTAATGCTGATGCAGAATCGTCTGTGCTTTGCCTTCGCGTGTATGTATACACAGCAACAGCGGCGTTGATTCTCACAGATACACAGGTAGCGTGCTGAGTCACTTTTCGACGGGATCGGGATAATCATGGCCGCACCTACGGGATTCATCGGAAGCCTCGGCATGTATGACCGAGCTCGCGAACCATTCAGTTCTTACATTGAGTGGATGAAGATGTTTTTAAGGCCAGTAACATTGGCCCAGAAATTAGGCTCCCTGGCTTCCCGCGGGTGCAATGATCGCGCGCGCACCTACCTACCGCGCCTGCCGTTGACCTCTGGGCACACGGGGACTTCAGATCCTGGGCATCCTGCAGCTGCCGGCGTGCAGTGCTTGTGTATCCCAGGGGCGTAGTTAGTGCGATGTGTCCCCTGGGATCACGTGGGCCATGGAGAGCCAATGGCAGCAGACCATCTTTCATTCATAGATTTGTCAAATCTATTAATTGAAATCGGCCCCAAAACAACACCTAAACTTCAAATAAATTTTTTTTTTAAATCACATTTTTAAAATAACTATAAGTTAAATAAATTAACTACTTTAAACAAAAATTAAATTTTTGAAAAAATTAAAATACTTTTTAACAGTGCTAAAAATAAACTTACCTTTCTTTAAAGTATCTAAAAAAGATAAACCTGTTGAAAAATATTTTAAATTGTAATTAATTAACCACTTACCTTGTTAAAAATGGGTCCTGCGCCTCCTTTTTAAAAGCGCAGCTTCTTCCATACTTACCTTCCCGGAGAAACCTGAAAAAAAAACTAAGTTCGCTGCATGCGCGCAGCCTCTCCCGCGCACGCGGTTCACCTCTAAACCCCTCCCTTCACGAGACCAGAAGTTCCGGTTTCCCGCGCATGCGCAGTGCATGCAGGAAACCGGCACTTCAGGAGGCCTTACGGGTGAGTACACAGCGCGTACTCACCCGGCAAGTGCCGAATTTTTGGCCCAATATTGAGATGGCACGTGCAGATGAGAATGTTCAAGCTCAAAATAAAGTAATTCGTGAACATAAAAAAGCAATTTCTCTAACGGAGATCGGGCCAGATGTCTACGGAACGTTGACAAACCTACTCACCCCAGGGAACATACGAACATACGAATTAGGAGCAGGGGTAGGCCACTCAGCCCCTCGGGTCTGCTCCGACACTCAATAAGATCATGGCTAATCTGATTACTCCACATTCCCGCCTACCCCCGATAACCTTTCACCCCCTTGCTTACCAAGAATCTATCTACCTCTGCCTTAAAAATATTCAAAGCATCTGCTTCCACCGCCCTCTGAGGAAGAGAGTTCCAAAGACTCATGACCCTCTGTGAGAATTTTTTTTTCCTCACCTCTGTCTTAAATGGAAGACAAAATTGAGAGGTCGCACAACACCAGGTTATAGTCCAACAGTTTTATTTGAAATCACAAGCTTTCGGAGCTATCGCTCCTTCCTCAGGTGAAGTAAATTGGATACAGAATCGCCAGAGCATATATAGATGGAAAAAAAAGCATGTGTACTTTACAATTGCAGACCAATAAATTAAATCATCCTGACTATCTGCCGAGGTGTGATAAAGTTAATTAAGTCAGCCAGGAAGGTACCACATCAAAAGACATAGCAAGATACAACTGAGACAATGAGGTGTAGTCGCAGGGGTTCCAACGTGTCAAAAGCTGCCGTCTGTATGTAAAACGAAAAGCTTTAAAAAAAAGTAAAAATTTTCCCAGTAAAAAAGTAATTTTTTTTTAAAGCTTTTCGTTTTACATACAGACGGCAGCTTTTGACACGTTGGAACCCCTGCGACTACACCTCATTGTCTCAGTTGTATCTTGCTATGTCTTTTGATGTGGTACCTTCCTGGCTGACTTAATTAACTTTATCACACCTCGGCAGATAGTCAGGATGATTTAATTTATTGGTCTGCAATTGTAAAGTACACATGCTTTTTTTTCCATCTATATATGCTCTGGCGATTCTGTATCCAATTTACTTCACCTGAGGAAGGAGCGATAGCTCCGAAAGCTTGTGATGTTAAATGGAAGAGCCCTTATTTTTAAACAGTGACCCCTAGTTCTAGATTCTCCCACAAGAGGAAACATCCTCTCCACATCCACCCTGTCCAGACCCCTCAGGATCTTATATCTTTCAATCAAGTCACCTCTTACTCTTCTAAACTCCAGCGGATACAAGCCTAGCCTGTCCAACCTTTCCTCATAAGACAACCCGCCCATTCCAGGTATTAGTCTAGTAAACCTTCTCTGAACTGCTTCCAACGCATTTAAATCCTTCTTTAAATAAGGAGACCAATACTGTACACAGTACTCCAGATGTGGTCTCCCCAATGCCCTGTATAACTGAAGCATAACCTCCCTACTTTTGTATTCAATTCCCCTTGCAATAAACAATAACATTCTATTAGCTTTCCTAATTACTTGCTGTACCTGCATACTAACCTTTTGCGATTCATGCACTAGGACACCCAGATCCCTCTGCATCTCAGAGCTCTGCAATCTCTCACCATTTAGATAACATGCTTCTTTTTAATTCTTCCTGCCAAAATGGACAATTTCACATTTTCCCACATTATACTCCATTTGCCAGATCTTTGCCCACTCACTTAACCTATCTATATCCCATTGTAGCCTCCTTATGTCCCCTTCACAATTTACTTTCCTACCTATCTTTGTGTCATCAGAAAATTTAGACACCATACCTTTGGTCCCTTCATCCAAGTCATTTATATAAATTGTAAAAAGTTGAGGCCACAGCACTGATCCCTGTAGCACACCACTCGTTACATCTTGCCAACCAGGAAATGACCCATTTATGCCTACTCTCTGTTTCCTGTTAGCTAGCCAATCTTCTATCCATGCTAATATGTTACCCCCTACACCATGAGCTTTTATTTTCCGCAATAACCTTTGATGTGGCACCTTATCAAATGCCTTCTGGAAATCTACGTACAGTACATCCACCGATTCCCCCTTATCCACAGCACGTTACTTCCTCAAAGAACTCCAATAAATTGGTTAAACATGATTTCCCTTTCACAAAACCATGCTGACTCTGCCTGATTACCTTGAACTTTTCTAAGTGCCCTGCTATAACGTCTTTAATAATAGCTTCTAACATCGTCCCTATGACAGATGTTAAGCTAACTGGCCTGTAGTTTCCTGCTTTCTGTCTCCCTCCCTTTTTGAATAAAGGAGTTACATTCGCTATTTTCCAATCTAATGGAACCTTCCCCGAATCTAGGGAATTTTGGAAAATTAAAACCAACGCATCAACTATCTCTGGAAAAACTCAGCAGGCCAGGCAGCATCCGTGGAGAGAGAAACAGAGTTAACGTTTCAGGTCGAAGACCTTTCGTCAGAACTGGAAAAAAGCAGGAAATGGAATAGATAGGTAAAATTTTGGAGTCCATTATTAAGGAAACAGTAACAGGACATTTGGATAATCATAATTTAATAGGACAAAGTCAGCATGGTTTTACGAAGGGGAAGTCATGTTTGACAAATTTGCTGGAGTTCTTTGAGGAAGTAACATATAGAGTGGATAAAGGGGAACCAGTGGACGTAGTGTATTTAGACTTCCAAAAGGCATTTGACAAGGTGCCACACAAAAGATTATTGCTTAAGGTAAAAAATCACGGGATTGGGGGTAATATTCTGGCATGGATAGAGGATTGGCTATCTAACAGAAAGCAAAGAGTTGGGATAAATGGTTCATTCTCAGACTGGCAATCAGTAACTAGTGGTGTTCCACAGGGGTCAGTGCTGGGTCCCCAACTCTTCACAATCTATATTAACGATTTGGAGGAAGGGACCAAGTGTAACATATCAAAATTTGCAGATGATACAAAGATGGGAGGGAAAGTAGTGAGTGAGGAGGACATAAAAAACCTGCAAGGGGACATAGACAGGCTAAGTAAGTGGGCAGAGATTTGGCAGATGGAATACAACACTGGAAAGTGTGAGGTGATGCACTTTGGCAGGAAAAATCCTAGAGCAATTTATTATCTTAATGGCAAGAAACTGGAGAGTACTGAAGTGCAAAGGGATCTGGGGGTCCTGGTGCACGAAACTCAAAAGGTTAGTATGCAGGTGCAGCAAGTGATTAAGAAGGCAAATGGAATGTTGGCTTTCATTGCTAGGGGGATAGAATATAAAAATAGGGAGGTATTGCTTCAGTTGTACAAGGTATTGGTGAGACCGCACCTGGAATACTGCATACAGTTTTGGTGTCCTTACTTAAGGAAAGACATCCTTGCTCTCGAGGCAGTGCAAAAAAGGTTCACTCGGTTAATCCCGGGGATGAGGGGGTGGTCATATGAGGAGAGGTTGGGTAGATTGGGACTCTACTCATTGGAGTTCAGAAGAATGAGAGGCGATCTTATTGAAACATATAAGATTGTGAAGGGGTTGGATCGGGTGGATGCGGGGAGGATGTTCCCGATGACGGGTGAGACGAGAACTAGGGGACATAGTCTTAGAATAAGGGGCTGCTCTTTCAAAACTGAGATGAGGAGGAACTACTTCACTCAGAGGGTGGTAGGTCCATGGAATATGCTGCCACAAAAAGCTGTAGAAGCTACAACATTAATTAAATTTAAAACAGAAATAGACAGTTTCCTAGAAGTAAAGGGCATTAAGGGTTACGGGGAGCGGGCAGGAATTTGGACATGAGTCTAGGTTCGGATCGGTCATGGCCCTGTGGGTAGTGGAGCGGGCCCAGGGACTGTGTAGCCTGATTCTGCTCCTATTTCGTGTGTGCAATTCTGTTAGATGCAGGAGATGGTTCTGTGATAGATAGTAGATTGGCGGTTAGGATCAGATCAGCCATGATCTTATTGAATGGCGGAGCAGGCTCGAGGGGCCGATTGGCCTACTCCTGCTCCTATTTCTTATGTTCTTATGTTCTTATGTAAAGCAGGTTTAGGGGCTGGGAAATGGTGGAGGGGATGAAAGAACAAAAGGGAAGGTCAGTGATAGGATAGAAAGCAGGAGAGATTGAGAGACATTAAGAGATATTCAAGACAAGAGGAGGTGGAAATGGGACAGGTTAAGGAACAAAGGATGGATCTAGATGAAGTGTGAATTGCGCCGGCAGAATGAAGGACAGCTGCCATGTGGGAGGGAAGAAAAAAAGGGCCAAACAAAAAGTGTGGATAAAAAAATATATATATGTGATAGGGGCCGGGGTTATGATCTAAAATTGTTGAACTCTATGTTGAGTCCAGAGGGCTGTAGAGTGCCTAATCGAAAGATGAGGTGCTGTTCCTCGACCCTGGTCCACTCCTCTACCACCCCCAGCACCCCTTCCCCTTTGCCCAGCACCTTCCCGTGCAAGCGCAGGAGATGCAACACATGCCCTTATACCTCCCCTCTTCCCACTGTCCAGGGCCCCAAACACCCCTTCCAGGTGAAACAGCGATTTACTTGTACTTCTTGCAATTTAGTATACTGTATTCGCTGCTCACGATGTGGTCTCCTCTACATTGGGGAGACTAAACGCAGATTGGGTGACCGCTTTGCGGAACACCTGCGTTCAGTCCGTAAGGGGGACCCTGAGCTCCCGGTGGCCTGTCACTTTAATTCACCGCTTCACTCCCACTCTGACCTCACCGTCCTCGGCCTCTTGCATTGTTCCACGGAAGCTCAGCGTAAGCTCGAGGAACAGCACCTCATCTTTCGATTAGGCACTTTACAGCCCTCTGGACTCAACATAGAGTTCAACAATTTCAGATCATAACCCTAGCCCCTATCACACATATACATATGTTTTTATCCACACTTTTTGTTTGGCCTTTTTTTCTTCCCTCCCACATGGCAGCTGTCCTTCATTCTGCCAGCGCAATTCACACTTCATCTAGAACCATCCTTTGTTCCTCAACCTGTCACATTACCACCTCCTCTTGTCTTGAATATCTTTTAATGTCTCTCAATCTCTCCTGCTTTCTATCCTATCACTGACCTTCACTTTTGTTCTTTCATCCCCTCCCCCATTTCCCAGCCCCTAAACCTGCTTTAAAATTTATTCAATTTCCTGCTTTTTTCCAGTTCTGACGCAAGGTCTTCGACCTGAAACGTTAACTCTGTTTCTCTCTCCACGGATGCTGCCTGGCCTGCTGAGTTTTTCCAGCGTTTTCTGTTGTTATTTTGGATTTCCAGCATCCGCAGTATTTTGCTATTGCATCAACTATCTCACTAGCCACTTCTTTTAAGACCCTAGGATGAAGTCCATCAGGACCCGGGGACTTGACAGCCCGCAGCTCCAACAATTTGCTCAGTACCACTTCCCTGGTGATTGTAATTTTTTTGAGTTCCTCCCTCCCTTCCATTTCCTGATTTACAGCTATTTCTGGGATGTTACTTGTATCCTCTATAGTGAAGACCGATGCAAAATACCTGTTCAATTCAACTGCGATCTCCTTATTTTCCATTATTAATTCCCCAGACTCACTTTCTACAGGACCAACGCTCACTTTGTTAACTCTTTTCTTTTTTAACTATCTATAGAAACACTTACTATCAGTTTTTATATTTCTAGCTAGCTTTCTCTCGTGCTCTAATTTTTCTCTCCTTATTAATCTTTTAGTCATTCTTTGCTGTTTTTTATATTCTGTCCAATCTTCTGACCTGCCACCCATCTTTGCGCAATTATATGCTTTTTCGTTAAGTTTGATACTATCTTTAACTTTTTTAGTTAACCACGGATGGCGGGTCCTCCCCTTGGAATTTTTGGATGCGAAGGATGTGTCATTTAAAGACATTGTCGAGAAACTCGAGGACCATTTCGACCCAAAGCCATTAGAAATAGCAGAGAGCTATAAGTTTGGTTCCAGAAACCAAAAATAAAGTGAAACCATCAGTGAGTACATTGTAGCTCTTAAGAACCTGTCTTTGCATTGTAACTTTGGCACATTTTTGGATCGTGCGTTGCGAGATAAGTTTGTGTGTAGACTGGTGGATGAGCGCACACAGTCCAAGTTACTGAACACTCTGAACCTAACGTTTGACATAGCACGCAAAATTGCCCTATCTATGGGGATGGTGTCTAAGAATGCTCGGGAGCTCTGTCCAACTCAAGTGATGAGCGCAGCTGAGGTCTACAGTCACAAAGCCACCGCCAAACCTAAAGCTGTGAGACCAAGTCAAAGGTGTGTTGGTGAGAGCAGTTCTGAGGAAATGACTCACCACAGTCCTGCCAATACAGAAATGCGAAGTGTTTTCACTGCCAGAAGCAAGGTCATATTTCAACAGCTTGCAGAGCTGGATCTAAAGCAGGAAGTAAGAACCATTCTAGTGGCAATGCAAAGCAGCGTCAACAAAAGGGAGGAATTCACAATATTGAAGTGAACACACCTGATGTTGAAGAACTAGGCGTCTACAGTATCTATGCCACTAGCGGCAATGCTAGCAGTCGTGAGAAAGACTTCCGTACAAAACTTTTGATCAACGAGCAATATATTGATGTGTGTATTGTCACGGCAGCGGACTGCGCTATCATGAGTAAGGACACATATAAGAGTAGTTTAATCAAGTACCACTTACAAAGAGTACCTGTAGAGTTAAAAACCTACTCTGAGAAATCCTAGAGACATGTGGACAAATGGAATGTACAGTTCAACACAATGGCCGGTCAGTAAAGCTGCCTATTATTGTAGCGAGCTACAACAACAGGCTGACCCTCATGGGCAAAGACTGGTTGAGAAAGTTAAAACTAGACTGGAAATACATCTTCAGTGTAGATGCTTCAAAGAAGCAACTCGACACAATGCTGAACAAGTATAAAAGTATAAAAGCATGTTCACAGGCAGTTATGAGGGCATCACTGGGTATGACGCGCATAGCCGCATCAAGTCCAACGCGAAGCCTGTCTATTGTAAGGCAAGGCAGGTCCCCTAGGCGTTGAAAAGTCAGGTGGAGGAAGAGCTAGAGAAGTTCAGAGAGAATGAAGTGCTAGTAAAAACTGACAAAAGTGAATGGGTTACCCCGATTGTGGTCATGTCCAAAGCAGACAAAACTGTACGCTTGTGCAGTGACGACAAAGTTACTATCAACCAAGCAGTTGACGATGAGCAGTGCCCGTTACATACATTGCAAGATTTGTATGCAGCGCTCTCTGGGTCAAAGGTTTTCTCCAAGCTTGACCTGTCGCATGCTTACGCTCAGCTGAATGTTGACAAAGAGAGTCAACAGTATCTCGCCATCAACATACACAAGGGACTGTACTCATACACCAAGCTGCCGTATGGTGTAAAGTACTCCCCAAAATCTTCCAGGCTACGATGGGTAAGATTTTGCAAGGAATTCCAAATTGCTTAGGCAATCAAGATGATGTGCTGATCGCAACAAACAGTGAGGAAGAAATCTAGAAGTGTTAGATTTAGTGCTTCAAAGGTTGAATTCCCACAATATCAAATTGAAAAGGAGCAAATGTGCTTTTGTGCAGCCTGAGGTTGTGTACCTTGGTCTGAAAGTTGATGCAAATGGCTTGCAACCAGTTAAGGAAAAGCTTGATGCTGTCATCAATGTTCCAAAGCCACAGAACGTGGCGGAGTTAAGATCTTTCCTTGGAATGGTCCAGTACTATGCACGTTTCTTACCTGAGTTAGCGACCATGTTAGCTCCATTGCACGTGCTCCTCAAGAAGGATGTCCAGTGGAAGTGGACAAAAGCACAACAGGAAGCTTACGACGTCTGTAAGAGAAGTCTTTCTAGTAATACGACACGAAGCGTGAGCTTAAGTTAGCGTGTGATGCTTCCAATTACGGTGTGGGAGCTGTCATAAGCCACATAATGGATGACGGCCAAGAGAAACCAATCGCATTCGCATCGCGAACCCTCACAAAGAGCGAAAGAAACTACGTGCAAATTGAAAAGGAAGCACTCGCCATAGTGTTTGGAATCAAGAAATTCCAACAGTTCCTGATCGGCAGAAAGTTTACTCTGATAACCGATCACAAACCACTCCTAGCAATATGGGGGCCCAAATCTGCCATCCCTGCAATGGCCGCATCAAGAATGCAACGTTGGGCAGTGTTGTTGTCACAATATATGACTACACGATTGAATATCGCACTTCAAAGCAAAACGCAATCGCAGATGCCTTGTCCAGGTTGCCACATGAGGACTCATGTGTTGGGAGTGAAGGTGAGATTTTCCCGCTAGGTGCAGTTGACAAAGACTTTCCCATGAATGCAACTGAGATTGTAGATGAGACTCAAAAGGACTCAGTACTGAAAAGAGTGTAGGAAAACACCGAGAATGGATGGACTGATCAGTGTCTGGACACAGAGTTGAAACCATTCCATAACCGTCATACTGAATTGTCTTTTGAGCAAGGTTGTATCAAGTGGGGAAACAGAGTGGTGGTACCTACTTCTTTGAGAGATAGAATTCTGGCCGAACTTCATACTGGACATCCAGGGATTGTCGGTATGAAATCAATTGCAAGAAGCTTTGTTTACTGGCCTGGATTGGACAGTGATCTTGAATCACTTGTCAGCAAATGCAGCGTTTGCCAAAATTGCAGAAACAAACCACCCAAAACTCCACTACAACCCTGGTCATGGCCAAGTAGACTTTTTTAGAGAGTACATGTAGACTTCTGTGAGAAAGCAAATGATTATTTGCTGGTACTTGTAGACAGTCACTCAAAGTGGATTGAAGTGAAACGCATGGGTTCAAATACTACAACTGAATGTACCATAGATGGGTTGAGGTCCATCTTTGCATGTCATGGCTTATCTGAAGAGCTTGTTTCTGACAATGGCCCTCAGTTCCGTTCTGCTCTATTCCAAGAGTTCATGAAATGGAATCTCTTACTCTCTTAGGCAGTCCCTCGGAACCAAGGATGACTTGCTTCCACATTAAAAATGAGTTCTCAGGTGACTGATGAGTCCAATGCGGGACCTACAGTCTCTGTCACAGGTGGGACAGACGGTGGTTGAAGGGGCGGGTGGATGGGGTGCTTGGGTTGACGTGCGCTCCTTGCGCTGCCTGCGCTTGGCTTCCGCTTGCTCCCGGCGAAGAGACTCGAGGTGTTCGGCGCCTTCCCAGATGCTTCTCCTCCACTTCGTGCGGTCTTGGGCCAAGGATTCCCAGGTGTCGGTGGGGGTGTTACACTTTTTCAAGGAGGCTTTGAGGGTGTCCTTGAAGCGTTTCCTCTGCTCACCTGGGGCTCTCTTGCCGTGCCGGAGCTCCACGTAGAGCGCTTGTTTTGGGAGTCTCGTATTGGGCATGCAGACAATGTGACCCACCCATCGGAGCTGATCGAGCGTGGTCAAATCTTCGATGCTGGGGATGTTGGCCTGAGCAAGAACACTGACGGTGCACCTATCCTGCCAATGGACTTGCAGGATCTTGCGGAGGCAGCATTGGTGGTACCTCTCCAGTGCTTTGAGGTGCCTGCTGTACATGGTCCATGTCTCTGAGGCATACAGCAGGGCGGGTATCACTGCTGCTCTGTAGACCATGAGCTTAGTGCCGGGTTTGAGGTCCTGGTCTTCAAACACTCTCTTCCTCAAGCGACCGAAGGCTGCGCTGGCACACTGAAGGCGGTGTTGGACTTCGTCATCGACGACTGCCCTTGTTGACAGTAGGCTCCCGAGGTATGGAAAGTGGTTCATGTTGTCCAAGGCCTTGTCGTGGATTTTGATCATCGGGGAGCAGTACTGTGTGGCGGGGGCAGGTTGGTAGAGGACCTTTGTCTTACGGATGTTTAGTGTAAGGCCCATGCTCTCGTATGCTTCAGTGAAGGTGTTGATGATGGTTTGAAGTTCGACCTCCGAGTGAGCGCAGACGCAAGCGTCGTCTGCATACTGTAATTCGATGACAGAGGATGGGACGACCTTGGATCTGGACTGGAGGCGACGTAGGTTGAACAGTTTCTCGTTTGTTCTGTAAATTAGCTCCACTCCAGTGGGGAGCTTACTGAGGGTGAGATGGAGCATTGCAGCAAGGAAGATCGAGAAGAGCGTTGGTGCGATGACACAGCCTTGCTTGACCCCGGTTCGTACATGAATTGGGTCTGTGGTGGAACCGTTGGTCAGGATCACGGCTTGCATGTCATCGTGAAGCAGGCGGAGGATGGTGACAAACTTTTGAGGGCCGAATTTGAGAAGGACACTCCATAATCCCTCACGGTTGACAGTGTCGAAGGCCTTTGGTATCAAGCACACTCACGTTCCGCCATATCATCCAGCTTCAAACAGAGCAGCCGAAAGGTCAGTCAGAATAGTAAAAGAAGCTCTCAAAAAGCAATTGTTGCAGGGTTGTTCGGGACTCAGCGTGAAAGCAACGTTTGGCAAATTTCTTGCTGTAGTTGTTGCAAAAAGTCTTTTGCTGATTAAAATTGGCTGTCATTATGCTTGACCAAGGGCCGTGTTGCTGGGCAAATTCCGTAATCAACAATCGAACTTTTGCGGCTACAAGCTATTTACAGATAAGGAAGTAGACAATGAGGTGTTACGAAGCTACAATCAAGACATCCTGAAAGGAGGCCTGCAAGACACAACACAAGTCAACGACCTTCACACAATGCATATTGTGTTGCTGATCACCTCTGCAAACTTTGCAATCCTCTCAGACATTGTTTAAGTGGCCTTGAGTCTGATAAGGAGATAAAGACATTAATAACTGACAATAGCCAGTGGACTCAGGACACAATGGAAGAATGCCAACTCGACCAACTCCTCCCACATACCGGAGAAAGAAGGGAACGCCCCTTTGCAGCACCGAGACTGATTTACTGAGAAGAATAAAAGACAACGACCAAAAATATATCTTCACTGCAGTTGGAAGGAGGTGACTTGGCCAGTCATCTTACCTATGAGGATAGGGCTGCAGTCGGAAGAGGGGTGTGACTTGATCGGTCGGCCCAAAGAACTTACAATCAACACGAACTGACCATCCGTTGGTGATCATATGTATATCCTATCCGCAACATCAAATGTCAGCTGTGGCTCAGTGGGTAGCACACTCGCCTCTGAGTTAGAAGGATTGGTATGTTGGCCTTCATAGTGAGAGGATTCGAGTACAGGAACAAGGATGTCTTGCTGCAGTTGTACAGGGCCTTGGTGAGACCACACCTTGAGTATTGTGTGCAGTTTTGGTCGCCTTATCTGAGGAAGGATGTTCTTGCCATGGAGGGAGTGCAGCGAAGATTCACCAGACTGATACCTGGGATGGCAGGAATGACGTATGAAGAGAGATTGGGTCGATTAGGCTTATTCGCTGGAGTTTAGAAGAATGAGAGGGGATCTCATTGAAACTTATAAAATTCTAACAGGACCAGACAGACTAGATGCAGGAAGGATGTTTCCGATGGCGGGGGAGTCCAGAACCAGGGTCACAGTCTAAAGATAAGGGGTAAGCCATTTAGGACTGAGATGAGGAGGAATTTCTTCACCCAGAGAGTGGTGACCCTGTGGAATTCTCTACCACAGAAGGCAGTTGAGGCCTATTCATTAAATATATTCAAGAAGGAGTTAGATATATTTCTTAAGGCTAACGGGATCAAGGGATATGGAGAGAAAGCAGGGACAGGGTACTGAATGTGCACACAGCAAGCTCCCACAAACAGCAATGTGTTAATGACCAGATAATCTGTTTTTAATTATGTTGATTGAGGGATAAATATTGGCCCAGGACACCCGGGAGAACTCCCCTGCTCTTCTTTGAAATAGTGGCCGTGGGATCTTTTACGTCCACTTGAGAAGGCAGACGGCGCCTCGGTTTAACATCTCATCTGAAAGACGGCACCTCCAACAGTGCAGCGCTCCCTCAGCACGGCACTGGGAGTGTCGGTTGGGATGATGTCAAAAGAAAGACTTGCATTTCTACAGTGCCTTTCACGACCACCGGACGTCGCAAAGCGCTTTACAGCTAATGAAGTATATTTTGAAATAAAAACAGAAAATGCTGGAGAAACTCAGCAGGTCAGGCAGTATCTGTGAAGAGAGAAACAGAGTATATTTTGACGTATAGTCACTGTTGTGATGGCCTCGAGTTTCTGGAGTGGATCACCCAGTGCCACATTTCCTCACCAGCACTATCAAATGTCCCCCTTTTCCTCCCCTGAGAGGCAAAGTCTTTTGCCACGGTCCCTAAGGGAGCCGCCCTGTCAATCATAGCGTGGGGGCCCGCCCCCTTTTTGCCCGAGGTGGGCGGGTTCGACCAGCAGCTTGAGCGTCGGTGTCAATCATCCTGTTCCCACAGCGCCAGCCCCGCCCTCCGCTCCTTATATGGCGGGGCGGGGCGTTCCGTGCCATTTGGTTTGTGAGTGGCGGTGTCAATCACCGGTGGCCCCGCCCCCTTAATGCCTTACAAGGCGCCGAGGAGGCGGGGCTAGCGGCCCACGCACGCGCGGTGATGCTGAGCTGGACTCTGGGCTGCGGGCTGGCGGCCGGGGCGTTACTGCTCCTCCTCCTGCTCCTCCTCCTGGCACTTGGCTGGCCGGGCTTTGGCTGTCGCTGTCGCCGGTGGCTGGGCTCGAGACGCGCGCTGATGGCTCGGACCGAGAAGCCGCTCTTCAGGATCGCGTGAGTGACCGGTGCTGAGACCCTCGGGTGGGCGGGTAAGATGGCGGCGGCGGAGGAGGAGGAGGAGGGGAACGATAGCGCATGCGTGGGCCCGGGCCGGGACGGAGCTGTCAATCAATCCCGGGGGAGCGCGCGCGCGCGCGAGACAGAGCCGCAGGCTGCAGCGGCCCATGGCATTGGTGCAATGCAAAAACCATCTTTTCGATTTGCATTTATGCAGCGCCTTTCAGGACCACCGAACTTCCCAAAGCGCTTTACAGCCAATGCAGTACTTTTTTTGAAGTGGAGTCACTGTTGTAATGGAGGAAACGCAGCAGCCAATTTGCGCACAGCAAGCTCCCACAAACAGCAATGTGTTAGTGACCAGATCATCTGTTTTTGGTGCTGTTAGATGAGGGTGATGATCTTGGAGAACTCTTTCAAAATAGCGGCCGTGAGATCTTTTATGTCCGCCTTTCAGAACAGACGGGGCCTCCCTCGGTTGAACGTCTCATCTGAAAGATAGCATCTCCGACAGTGCAGCGCTCTCTGGGTACTGCACTGGGAGTGTGATTTATGTGCTCAAGTCCTTAGAGTGGGACTTGAACCCACAACCTTCTGGCTCAGAACCGATGCAAATGTGTATGTATGTGCACTTAAAAGAAAGAATTGCATTTATACAGCACCTTTCACGACCATCGGAAGTTCCAAAGCGCTTTACAGCCAAAGAAATACATTTTGAAGTGTAGTCACTGTTGTAATGTGGGAAACGCGGAAGCCAAATTGTGCACAGCAAGCTCCCACAAACAGCAATACGATAATGACCAGATCATCTGTTTTAGTGATGTCGGTTTAGGCATAAATATTGGCCAGGACACCGAGGAGAACTCCCATGCTCTTCTTTGAATAGTACCTTGGGATCTTTTAGATCCACCTGAGAGAGCAGATGGGGACTCGGTTTAAAGTCTCATCTGAAACACCGCACCTCTGACAGTGCAGCACTCCCTCAGTACTTGCACTGGGAGTGTCAACCTGGATTTGGTGCTCGAGTCTCTGGAGTGGGACCATCTGACTCTGAGACGAGAGCGCTACCCATTGAGCCACGACTGACACCAAGTGGTTAGGTGCGCTGCATCGTACAGGGCAATGCCAGGTCATGTAGTGCGGGAAGGTCTCCGGTTAAGTCCCTGTACTCGTGTCTCCTGGGGCAGCAGTAGGGGTGCTGCAGTCGGAAGTTGGCACCCTTGGGTTACATTCAGGCTGGGTTCCCGGTCCTGATTGCTACCTGGTGACTCCTCCTGGATGGTCCACGTGTGTATGGATGACTGGGGATGGCAGGGTTAGGGCTTTCCTATGATGCACCCATTCTAAAATGTTGTGCCCGCACAAAAAGTGCCTCTGTGTCTGCATTATTTGTTCTCAGTCTAGTTTAGAATCCAACAACAACAAATTGTATTTATATACCGCCTTAACATGGTAAAACGTCCCAAAGCGCTTCACAGGAGCGTTATAAAAGTAAGGAGTTGTGGGATAGAGGGAAATTTGGCCGATTGGATAAGTAACTGGCTATCTCACTGCGGTAATGTCACTGGGCTAGTAATCCAGAGGACTAGACTAATGATCCAGAGACAAGAGTTCTAAATCCCAACAGCAGCTGAGGAATTTAAATTCAGTTAATGAAATCTGGAATAAAAAGCTAGTATCAGTAATGGTGACTATGAAACTATCGGATTGTCGTAAAAACCCATCTGGTTCACTAATGTCCTTTAGGGAAGGAAATCTGCCGTCCTTACCCAGTCTGGCCTATTTGTGACTCCAGACTCACAGCAATGTGGTTGACTCTTAACTGCCCTCTGAAATGGCCTAGCAAGTCACTCAGTTGTCAAGAAGGCGGCTCACCACCACCTTCTCGAGGGCAATTAGGGACGGGTAATAAATGCTGGCCTTGCCAGCGACGCTCAACCCGTGAATGAATTTTTAAAAAAGCCTCAATTTTAAAATTCTCATCCTTGTTTCCAGGTCCCTCCATGGTCTCGCCCCCCCTCCCTAGCTCTGTAACCTCCTCCAGCCCTACAACCAATTTTCTCGCGGCCGCACGGTAATGGGAAATGTCCTGCGCAGGCCGCTCACCGGCTTCTCCAGTCTAAATACCGCGCATGCGTGGAAATTTAAAGGGACCACTCGCTAAAAGAAACAGGCAGCGCAGAACAAAGAGCAGCTTACAGGGAACATTGCCGATTACCTGCCAAGATCTTTGTGTTCCTCCAGTTCTGGCCTCTTGCGCATCCCCTGTTTTAATCATTCCACCATTGCCAGCCGTGTCTTCAGCTGCTGAGACCCTAAGCTCTGGGATTCCCTCCCTGAACTTCTCTGCCTCGCTCTCCTTCTTTAAGGCGCTCCTTAAAACCTACCTCTTTGACCAAGCTTTTGGTCACCTGTCCTAATATCTCCTTACGTGGCTCAGTGGCAAATTTTGTTTGATAATCGCTCATGTGAAGCACCTTGGGACATTTTACCACATTAAAGGCGCTAGATAAATGCTGCTTGTTGTTGTATCACAAAGACCGCCTACTTCCACCTTTGTAAGACCTCACGCCTCTATGTCAGTCCATTTGCCAATAAAAACCATCATTCCCGACTCAATTACTCCAGTGCTCTCTTGGCCTGCCTCCTATCCTTGACCCTCCATAAACTTCAACTCATCCACGTCTTTGCTGCTTGTGCCCTATTCCCCACCAAATCCCGCTTGCCCATTACCCCCATCCTTGTGTCCCTGTCCTTGTGTTTTAATCTCGATATGGCCATGGTCCTCCCTATCTCAGGAAATTGTTCCAAATTTACAACACCCCCTCCCTCCTCTGAACTCCCCATACCTCTGACTCTGACCCCTCGTGCATTCCCTCCTTGTCTCTGGCTGAGCTTTTAGTCACCCCCTCCTAGTCATAGGGAATACACAATGAATGGTAGGACCCTAGGAAGGACAGAGGATCAGAGGGACCTTGGTGTGCATGTACATAGATCCCTGAAGGCAGCAGGACAGGTAGATAAGGTGGTTAAAAAGGCATATGGGATACTTGCCTTCATTAGCCGAGGCATAGAATATAAGAGCAGGGAGGTTATGATGGAGCTGTACAAAACGCTAGTTAGGCCACAGCTGGAATACTGTGTGCAGTTCTGGTCGCCACACTATAGGAAGGATGTGATTGCATTGGAGAGGGTGCAGAGGAGATTCATCAGGATGTTACCTGGGCTGGAGCGCTTCAGCTATGAAGAGAGACAGGACAGGCTGGGGTTGTTTGCCTTAGAGCAGAGAAGGCTGAGGGGGGACCTGATTGAGGTGTACAAAATTATGAGGGGCATAGATAGGGTAGATAGAAAGGAACTTTTCCCCTTAGTAGAGGGGTCAGTAACCAGGGGGCATAGTTTCAAGGTAAGGGGCAGGAAGTTTAGAGGGGATTTGAGGAAAAAGTTTTTCACCCAGAGGGTGGTTGGAATCTGGAACTCACTGCCTGAAAGGGTGGTAGAGGCAGGAACCCTCACAACATTCAAGAAGCATTTAGATGAGCACTTGAAACGCCATAGCATACAAGGCTACGGACCAAGTGCTGGAAAATGGGATTAAAATAGACGGCTTGATGGCCGGCGCGGACACGATGGGCCGAAGGGCCTCTTTCTGTGCTGTATAACTCTATGACTATGACGATGACTCATTCCTCCTTTGGCTGGATATGTTTTTCCTTATGCCTCTGCATAGCTCTTTGGGATATTTGTCGATCTTGAAGGCTCTGTGAGCGCAAGTTGTTGCGGTAATAGTTGCTGCAATAGTAGTAAACTGAAGCAACAGCAAACACAGCAGATTTCACTAGATTTCAATATTTTACTTGGTCCCTGTCCCACAAGAATGAACATCGCAATGGTCTAGTAGATCTCCAAAGTAATATTCTTCATTTGGCTGGGTGTCTGTGATTGAGAGGTTCAAGGTGAGACTGGAAGCTCATGGAGAGTGCTTTAACTTGTCAAACTGGTTAGTTATTTGATGAAGTAGAACTTCAGTAAGGAATCATTACTCTCAGCTACACTTGTACACACTTCCCAAACCTGCGACTTCTACCACCTAGAAGGACAAGGGCAGCAGGCGCACGGGAACACCATTACCTCCAGGTTCCCCTCCAAGTCACACACACCACCCTGACTTTGAAATATATCGGCCGATCCTTCATCGTCGCTGGGTCAAAATCCTGGAACTCCCTACCTAACAGCACTGTGTGGGAGTATCTTCACCACACGGACTGCAGCGGTTCAAGAAGGCGGCTCACCACCACCTTCTCGAGAGCAATTAGGGATGGGCACTAAATGCCCACATCCCGTGAATGAATAAATTCAAAAAAAAACTTTTCACCTGAAAGATTGCACTGATCTCCTTGGAGCAGAGAAGGCTAAGAGGAGATTTGATAGAGGTGTTTAAAATCATGAAGAGTTTAGATAGAGTAAATAAAGAGAAACTTTCCAATGGCTGAAGGGTCGATAACCAGAGGGCACAGATTTAAGGTGCTTGGCAAAAGAACCAGAGGCGAGATGCAAGATGTCTAAATTCACCCTTGTCCTTTAACCTGTCAAACAGTTTCCAAAGTTCAGACCCGTCGAACAGACAACACAAAACCCAAGGATTCAAGGATAAATTCCTTTACATAAAATCATCAAGAGGTTACAAGTAAGCTCACACAAAATTGTTGCATATAATACTCCCGATGATATCTAAGCATACACAGGTTTATTCCCTTACTTTAAGGTCAAGCGATAATAAGCCAACACTACATACGCACCAGCGAGTGGTCAGTTCGGCGGTGACTAGACATACGACTTTAACTGGCAACTGACCAAGTTGCCCCCAACTGCAGCCCCGAGTGTCTTTTTACAGCATCTTTTATACCCCAAAATTTGGCAACCCTCCCACTGCGTACGTGAACCAAACTATACGATTAATGGTTCAGTTCTTCTTATCAATAGTCTGTTGAGTTCTGACGAAAGGTCTTCGACCTGAAACGTTAACTCTGTTTCTCTCTCCACGGATGCTGCCTGACCTGCTGAGTGTTTGCAGCGTTTTCTGTTGTTATTTCGGATTTCCAGCATCCGCAGTATTTTGCTATCGTCTGTTAAGCATCCGTGGGCCTCAAGGTCGGCTGCATTCCATAGTCTGAAGATGTTTCTGCTTTCGCAACAGTAACAACAGTTCAATAGTTTCTTCCTACAGAACTCTCAAGGTCTGTTTTCCTTATCTGTTAAAAGGCAGCTGGCAGCCTTTACATCTTACAACCGTTAGCAGTCTGTTCTGCATTTCAACAGAAAGTCTCTGTTCCTGTCCAAGGTCATCTTTATCTGTTTGATAGTTTTCGTACAAAGTTCTCACAGGAACCAGCCTCTCTGCCTCCCGAAGCATGCTGGTATTTTTAATTTGGTCAAGTTACAGCAAATGGCTTGTTCTTAGAGACATGGGGACAAACCTTTTTTATGCAACATGTGGTTAGGATTTGGAATGCGCTGCCTGATAGGGTGGCGGATACAGATTCAATAGGGAATTGGATAAATACTTGAAGGAGAAAAAATTTCAGGGATATGGGGAGAGAGCGGGGCAGTGGGACTAACTGGATTGCTCTTCGAAAGAGCCGGCACAGACTCGATGGGCCGAATGGCCTCCTCTGTGCTGTACTATTCCATGATCAAAGGGATGTTCTTCACAATTAAATTGGTCTCAAAGTTACAGGCTGTCTGACCGATACCAGTAAAGCAACCCACAACCCCTTCAGCATATAACCAGACGGAGAGCTTTGCTCACAGAACCCCTCTGAGGGGACAGTTACAAAAGCCAGTTACAAGTCGTCTGGTGAACCCTGATTGTTTTCCATCACCTGGGTGGATTTGGCAGACATTTCTGCCTAGTAATCAGTGTATTGTCCGACCGAGTTTATTCTGTATTCTCACGATGCAGAGACACGAGGACAGCAGGCATTCTCCTGGCATGTGTGCTCTGTTCCGACACAGCATCAAGCTTGGGTGTTTAAAAGCCTGTAGATTGTAGGAGGAAAGGTTGACCAAGAGTTTCTTAGTTTTGTGGCCCGGGACTGCATGACCTGGGATAGGGGACGGTCGGTGAGGTATATTCCAAAACAAAGCGGAAGGACGTGTGACGTTTATATTTGAAGCTCGGGGAATGATGGAGGAAAGTTCAGAAGAGCACTGACACGAGTAATAATATCAGTGGAGTCAGGCAGAGGTTGGGATGGAAGAGAGGTTTGAGATGAGAGAATGATCATCTCTCTGACATCAAGCTGGTTCTTTTATGTGCTCTCTTGCTCTTTTTCTCCTTCTTTCTCTTCCGCTCGGCGCTCTTTCT